>CM067382.1:3493316-3543637 GCA_034510155.1 Eucriotettix oculatus
CAATGCGCAATTCCATACAGAGGCACTTGCTGAGAGAACATAAACTAATAATTGCAATAACTGCAAATCTGTGCAAGTTCTGTTCCAGCATCCTTGGATTACGCCCAACAACATCGACTCACACCTGTCCTGGCTCCCACAATGAAGATCTGCGATGTCCTCAAGATGTTCAATTCTCCCACTCCTGCAACTTGTGCAGCCAATCTTTTCCTCTCAAAAAGGCCTTGCAAACCACCTGCAATGGCACAAGGCTCAGACGGCCACGGATCAGCATGTCGTCTCTGTCGTCACCGAGCACAAGGAAAATAGGAGGCGATTTAGACGAACCGTCGACAACCCGTCACCATCTATCTCATCCACCAGTGGTAGATAATCCACAGAATATTCCTCCACTCCAGAACAAAGAAACATTCATGCATGTTTCGTGCAGTGAATCATCAACTAATCGTCACTCAGAGATATCTGCAATGCCTGATGACATACAATTATCTGCAGGCATCTCTGATGATTTGATTGAGATATTAACAGACACTGCAACTGTAATAGACCCGAATGATAATTCTCCAATTCATATTTTTAAGGTCGAATTACAGCAGCTGTTCCGGGAGAGAGTGTCTCCTGAAGCTTGGAGAAGGTTTGAGGAGATGTTCGAGGAAATAACAGCAGTGGCGCTGGACACACTCTATCTCTCGTCTCCGCCTTCAGTTGGATTGGGGAATCCCATTAGTATCGAGGACCCCAGGACCCTACAACATCTATATCGGCGGAATATCCGTAAAGTGGTCCGACTTATCATCGAGGGTGCCTCGAAGCCGTGCGACCTCCAAGCCGAAACTCTGGAGAAACACTTTGCCTCTGCCTGGGCCACAACAGGGATCGAGCCCGGATTGTATCTGCGTGAAAATCGAGCAGCCTCGCCAGTTAAAGTGAGATGCTTCACGTCGGAACAGGTCCTGAAAAGTCTACGTAAATGCGAGAGCTCTTCTCCTGAGGACGACCACCTCACTTACAACCACTGGAAGACCTTGGATCGTGGTGTTAGGCTTATCACGCTGGTCATTAATATCTGCCTTAAATATCGTGAAGTGCCTGACTCATAGAAATCCTCGAACACCATATTGATCTATAAAAAGGTGATCCATGCGGATTTAACTAACTGGCGACCAATATCTTTAAGTCATATATTGTATAAGATATTTACAGATTGTATGGCTGATAGGCTTAGTAGCTGGATCCAGAATAACAACATTATTTCCACGTGTCAAAAAGGGTTCATGCCCTTTGACGGTGATCATGAACACAATTTCGTGTTACAGGACAGAATGGAGATTGCTCGTAAGTCTCGCAAGGACCTCTTCGTCGCATGGCTTGACATCACCATTGCATTTGGAAGTGTTCCTCACGCGGCCATCTCCGCTGCACTGACATCTCTGGGAGTAGGACAACACTTTGGGCTAGCTCCAGGATAAAGCCAAGCAGCAGCCTATTCCTGTCTGCGCCGGGGTACGACAAGGATGCCCCATCAGTGGGCTCATATTCAACATCACGATCGATCCTATCATGCGAGCAATTAAAAGGGACATCACATCCTGGCGTATGCTGATGACATCTGTCTCCTGGCTGACACCCCTGTGGAATTAAAGCGGAAAAATTGACGTTTCCATGCTGGGTGCAAAAATTGGCTTCAAATTGAAGCCTTCGAAGTGTGCTGCCCTACACCTATCCGGCAAAACGCCGGTCGGATAGGACTACTGAAATAACTGTGGACAGTACACCCATTCGATGCCTCAGAGATGGCGAGTCCTTAAGTTTCTTAGGATGCCCGGTTGGGTTTCATGTCATCTCTGACTGGTCTAGCCTGGAATCTGTCGTCAAATATTGTCTCAAGTTATTGTCATCTAAACTGGCACCATGGCAGCGTCTTCATGCATTGAAGTCTTTCTTCTTCCCTTCACTCCACTTTGCCTTAAGAACTAGACAGTTTAACAAGAGTGAATGGAAGAGGATAGGTATGATCCTCCGTCCGGGGGTAAAGAAAACAGTCTAAAGAAAAACACTTTATCTTCCGTAAGAGGCTTCAAATGATTACGTTTATGGCTCAAGGACGTCGGGAGCGTGTGGAATAAACATTCTTAATGATGATTACGATGTAATATGCATTGATGGGGTCTTCAAATTATTAACATCTACTGACCCCATCATTGCTGAATTAACACGTTCCTCCCTCCTGGAAACCGTTTCTAAGCGTATTCAACAGGAAGCTACTGAAGAGCAAATGGCTTCCTATATGTCAGGTGAACAATCATTAGGCAACACTAACGCCTATAATAATGCGTGGACGGAGGCACGCAAGTCATCCAGACGTCTCGGAGTAAGTTGGCAGATTGAAGGGGATGAGTACTCCATAAGTCATAATTCCATAAATCATTTCCAAAACATCGTAGAAATATATGTAGAAAGCTAAGGCAACACTTAGTTAATGTTCGGTTCTCTCGGCTAACATCTTTTCCGAACCAAGGGAAAGTTATGGAGTGTGTTGGCATGTCCAGATCATCGTCCCACTTCATCTGCCTGTTATTTGACAAGGTTCGTGGACTGTCGTTTCATACATCGTGCACGGCTAAATGTCCTCCCATTGAGTACCTGTCGATCTTTGGCAAATACGAACAAAAAATGTCGTCGCTGCGGCGAGTATGATGAGACACTGCCTCATGTGGTTCATCACTGCATGAGGTATAGTGCTCTCATTAATAAACGACATAACTTATTGGTAGAGCAGATAAAAAAGGCCGCCAGTGAAAACCAGGAATGTGGAGTTACTGGTTTTCGCCCAGACCTTGTCGTATCTGATGTCATTGATGTCACCATGCCATTCGAAAATCGCCTTGATGCTTTCCAGGATGCTCGAGCAAACAAAATTGCAAAATATAAAAGAATTTCGATGTCATTAAAAAATAAATTTTCGAAAGTTTCAGTAGAACCTATAATAGTTGTATCACAGGGTGCATGGGACTCTGCAAACGATAAATTCGTGAGAAAGATTTGCTGCTCTTCTACGAAAAATTGCTGTCTCCAACTCCACCAAAATATCAAGGGACATATATGCGGAAGCGCCCAATAAATTGTTATATTGACTTGATATTATTATAAAATCACAATCAGAAAAGTAAATGTAAATCCTGTATAACAACATTTTGTTATGATAAAAAACTTAATCTCGAGAGCGAACCTTTTTACGTTCTATGGGGGAGCCAACCCCCTAGGAATTGAGAAAAAGCTTATTAGTAGCTGATTGCCTTTGGTCTTGGTCAACTGGCCGACCTAGTGTAGTTAATAGAGGGTTCCTGGCCTCCTTCAGTTGTTTCAGTCGAAGCTTAGTGACAACCCTTTTATTATTAGGTTAAATAGTGTTAATTAGTTATTGTTGGGTGCCTGGCCGCCTTCAGCGGTTCAAGTTGATGCTTATTGGCAGCCCTTGATATAAAAAAATATATTTTTTATGTTGTAGTAGCCGCCTTCAGTGGTTTATTTCTATTACCCTTATTTACAATTTTTTGTTACTTTACTTGTTATAAGCCTTTAGTTGTGACTGTTAGGCGAACAATTTTGATTTATATTAATTTACGTTTTCAGTTTTCCTTGTAACAGTTCGAGTCTCGAGATATTGAATTTCGTCCATCGCTCGGTGAAAAACAACTGTAGGCAACTGTACGAGGTGTCTTTTTTGCGATATTTTCCTTACGTTTCAATTCAATCATTTATTTTTTACAGATTTGTAGCCGTGAGACGAGAGTTAGGCTAACTCGCGACTTTATTTGCGAGAAAAGTGGTGACCGTAGACACCTCGGACGCGTTCAGTTCGGAGACAAATATTCTCAACAAGACATCAAAATTTCTTTAAAAATTTAATTAGTAACTGTAATTTTTCTTTCGCGATAGATTAGTGATTTTTTTACTCTTTATTTTCAAATTCCGCCTATTTATCTCTTTAAGTCATATTTTATAACTGTCGTTTGACGCCATTTTCCGTATTCTTTAAGTTAATAGAAAATAATCGTTAGTTCGACTCTCGGTTTATACAATTTTTGATTGATTTTTTGTGGCTTAGGCTCTCTACTGGTAGATGGCTTAAGAAGGATTGGATGACAGATTGATCTTCTTACATCCTCCTCCACCAACGTTCGGCTGTACTGAGGCGGGATGTGGGAAAAAATACCGTTCTTCATCCTGGAAATCAATGCGTAATTATATTCAGATGCCCTTGCTGAGATAACACAGATTAATAACAGAAAATCTGTGTTTCGTTCCAGTAGCCTTGCATTACGCCAAACTACTTCGACACACACCTGTCCTGGTTCTCAGAATGAAGACCTGCGAAGCCCTCCAGATGTCCAATTCTCCCACTCCTGCGATCTGTGCAGCCAATCTTTTCCTTCTAAAAAAAGGACTTGCAATGACACAAGGCACAGACGGTCAGAAAGCAGCGTGAGCTTGATATCTCTCTACCATCTCCGAAAACAAGGAAAAATAGGAGGCGAAGTAGGCGAGCCATTCCGTTTGAAGGCCAGTTACCATCTATTGCATCCACCAGTAGGAGAGAATCTAACGTGTTAAATGTTTCCACTAGCGGTTCAGGTCCTTCAAATGAATATTCTTCTACTCCGGAACTAGGCATCGTTTCCACGTCTCCTGTAAACATTTCTTACAGTGAATTATCGATTAATCGCTCTATCAATCATTCAGAGATGTCTGCAATACCTGATGAAGTACAATTATCAGCAGGCATCTCTGAAGATTTGACTGAGACGTCTTTTATTTATACAGACACTGTAATAGATACAATAATACAAATAACAATTCTTCTATACATGATTTTGGTTGAATTATGGCAACGGTTCCCTGAGTCAGTGTCTCCTGAAGCTTGGAGTAGGTTAGAGGAGCTGTTGGAAGAAATTACAGCGAAGACGCGGGACATATTACTTCTCTCGTCTCCGTCGCCTGTTAACATCGAGGACCCTAAGACCCTTCAACAACTATATCGGCACAATCGCCGTAAAGCGGTCCAACTTCTCATCAGGGGTCCTTCGAAATCGTGCGAACTCCGATCTGAAACCGTGGAAAACTATTTTGCCTCTGCTGGGGCCACAACTTGATTGGAGCCAGGATTGGATCTTGGTGAAAATCAAGCAGCCTCGCCAGTCAACGTGAGGTACTTCACTTCTAGCAGGTCCTGAAAAGGCTACGAAACTCTTCTCCTGGAGACGACCAGCTGACTTACAATCACTGGAAGACCCTGGATCTTGGAGCTAGGCTTATCACGCTGTTATTAAACTCTGTCTGTACATCGTAAGGTCCCTGACTCGTGGAAATCCTCAAACAATTAATCTATAAAAGGGGGATCCATGAGGATATAAATAACTGGCGGCCAATATCTTTAATTCACACATTGTACAAAATCTTTACAGGTTGTTTGGCTGATAGGTTTACCTGGATCCAGCATAACGATATTATTTCCAGCTGTCAGAAAGGATTGATGCCATTTGATGTTTTCATGAACATAATTTCGCTCTTACAGGAAAGAATGGAGAGCGTTCGCAAGTCTCGTAAGGTCCTCCTCGTCGCATGTGTCTAAATTGCCAAAGCATTTAGAAGTGTTCCTCACGCGGTCATCTCTACTGCACTGGGAGGAGGACAACAGTTTGTTGAAGTCATCACCACCCTGTACAATGGGGCCAGCTTCAGGATACTGTTAAGCAGCGGCGCAACACAGTCTGCGCCTGGGTCCGACAATGATACCCCATTAGTGGGCTCCTCTTCAACTTCACGGTCGATCTCAGTCGTCAATTCTGACCTTAAATTATTATCATATCAACTGGCACCATGGCAGCGTCTTGTTGCCTTGAGATCTTTCTTCTTCCTTACACTCCACTTTGCCTTAAGAACTAGACAGTTTAACAAGAGTGAATGGAAGAGGATAGACATGATCCTCCGTCCAGCGACAAAGGAAACAGCTAAAGAAAACACTTTATCTCCCGGGAACGTGTGGAATAAACATCCTTAATAATGATTACGATGTAATATGCATTGATGGGGCCTTCAAATTATTGACATCTACTGACCCCATCATTGCTGAATTAGCACGCTCCTCCCTCCTAGAAACTGTTTCCAAACGCAATTAAAAGGAGGCTACTAATGAACAAGTAGCTTCTTATATGACAGGGAAGCTTCTATAGGCAACCCTAACGCCTATCATAATGCGTGAATGGAGGCTCACAAGTCATCCAGACGTCTTGGAGTTAGCTGGCAGTATGAAGGGAACGAGTACTCCATTACTTAAAATTCCTAGAAATTATTCCAATAATATAGCCGGAATATATGTAGAAAGCTAAGAGAACACATAGCAATTGTTCTGTACTCTCCATACTCTCCCGCTTCATCTGACGGTTATTTGACGAGGTTCGCGGGCTGTCGTTTCATGCATCGTGCACGCCTAAACCTTCTGCCATTGATTGCCTGCCGACCTTGGGCACAAACTAACAACTAATGCCGTCGCTGTGGCGAGTATGATGAAACACTGCCTCATGTGGTTAACCACTACACGAGGTATAGCGCCCTCATCAACACACGACACAGTTCAGTGGTAGAGCAGGTAAAAAAAGGCTGCCAGTCCGCGCTTTACCACCAGAAATGTGGGGTTCCTGGTCTTCTCCCAGACCAGATCTCGTCATCTCCGAGGTTGACATCACCTACATCATTGATATCAATCGCCATGCCATTTGAAAATCGCCTAGATGCTTTCCGAGATGCTCGATTGCACTAAATTGGAATGTACAAAAGCGTTTTGAACCACTTAAAAAATAAATTTTCTATAGTTTCAGTAGAACCTGTTATAATTTTACCATTGGGCGCATGGGACGCCACAAATGACTAGTTGCTGAGGAAGATTTGCAGCAGATCGTATGCTTCTCTCCTCAGGAAAATTGCGGTCTCAAATTCAATAAAATTCTCCAGAGACATCTATGCGGAACGCGTATCAGGATGCGCCCAATTATATTGATGTGTAAACGATTAAAAACCTTAATCTTATATGTAAATTAAAAAGTCTGTACTTTAACGTGTTGTTAAAATAAACTTCATGAGCGATACTTTCTCTCATTCTGTGACGGTGCTTCACCCTTTAGTAAATGAGAATTAGTCGGTTAGTTATGTCATTGTCTTGGGTCTTGACGAGATGGCCGACGTAGTGTAGTAGAGTAGAGTAGGTACTAGTGGTTCCTGTCCATCTTCCTTTCCAATAAAGACATCCGGTTCTTGTATATCTATAAGATTTCAAAATGTTTTGTTTACAATGCAGCGACAGTTTGCCTGCAATACAACTAGCGCCTTACCTACTCAACATCCGTATTCATCGTCGCCGTCCGCGTCGATCTTGCCGCCCCCATCGCCGCCCTTCCACCGCCGTCGTTCCTTACGTCACCGGTCACCACAGTTCGTTGCAACCGCCTAGCAACAACTCGCCTGATTAGTCCTCCAAGTGACGTCACACCACCCCTGTTTAAGTGGGCGCCGTCACGACCCAGATCAGAGTCGACGAAACCGACGTCTAGGCGCTCGGCCACCCACTCAAACGCCTCCAGTGCATATCGTGCCTTTGTATCACTCCGCTTAAAACAATATGTGACGTCGGATAAAACATCTCGCCAGCCCATACATGTCCCTCTGCACGTAGTCGACCCTTTTCCTTGAATCATTTGTGCCTACGTGAACAATCATTGTCTTTGGTGCCGTTGTTTCAGACCTCTCGACCTCATGCTTTAATTTTGCAGTACGTATGCCAGAAAGCATTTCACCTTAACACCCGGGTTATCATTACCCACGTGTCGCACCATTGAGTCCCCTATAACCAAACAGGGTATTTCCTCACTTATCCCATCCTGTTATGGCTCTTGTGGGGCTTCCAAACTCGCCTCAAGTCGTAGCAGTGCAGCTATCTCACTCCTTCCCTTGGCTTGTAGAATTTCTTCCACGCAGATCTTGCAAGTCCAACCATCTTGCACGATAACAGTTTTCTTTATCTTCTGGCAGTTGAAGTGGCACCATTTTCCACAAGAACTGCAAGATAGCCCAGTTCTTAAAGTTCTGACGCAAAAATATTTCCAGGCTCTGGATTTACCTCCACTCCCCTCCTGTAACCATTAGTACTGCAAGAACAAGGTACTAAATTTCCTTGTTCCGCACTACCTGAGAACTAATTCCGGCACGTCCTCCCCATTCCACGTCCAACTAGCAACTTTTATAATAAATTATTCTACAGATAACAATGTTATTTACGTTACAAGTTAACGCAACTTGTAACGTTCAACAGCAATCGACTTTAAGCAGGTAATTAAACCGAAAAATGAGATCGAGGTTAACTGCATAGACCAGGCATGTCAAATTGGCGGCAGCGAAAAGATTTTTTTGGCCCATAGCAACCTATAAATAAAATTGAAGTGACTCCTTGTAAGGTATAAATATATATAAATCCATTGAATTGCCGCGCGAAAGATGGCGTGGACATCAACTGCGAGTTACAACTCCTATTAGGTGTTCCTATTCCATTCTAACTTACTTACTGTGTTATTATAACATTATTAAGGACGCTCACTGAAGAATTGTTAGAAATTATCTCTCTTCATGGAACTACGAGTGAGAACCTATTACACGCTGTATGAAACATTTAGGAAATTATAATCTTTCTCTTGATAGGCTCGCTTCTTTAACAACTGACAGCGTTAAATCGATGACGGGTGAAAGTAAATGATTTACGTCAAGACTGGTAGAAAAATTACACGATATATACCCAAATAAACCAAAAATAAAGACTTCATTGCCTTCTTCACCAACAAGTTCTCTGTTTAAATAATATTAATAAATGCATGTAGTGCTACAAACAGTAACAAAGACAAAAAGTTTATTGGATCGATAGCTTTCAACCATTGACAATTTACTTTGTTCCTTCAATCTTTAAAAATCGAATTCAAAGACCTTCTTTATTAAACAGTAGTTAGTTGGTTGCTCTGTCACAAAGTTCTGAAGACTTAATATTAACTTTTAAGTAATAATTTATTTTCTGGAGATAAAAGATGAAAAAAGCAAAAATTTATCGGTAATAAAAGATCTGGTATTTTTAACTGATATTACAAGCCATCGGAAGGCTGATATTTATTGTATGTAAACGGCTGGGGTAAAATGAAACCCCGGTTAAAGTTGTCTTTTAAAGAGTATTTGCCAAATAATTTTTCTGGCGGCAGCTGATAATTACGGAGATAGAAAATTATAATGTTTTAATTATGCTGTCCATATTCCTGAATCCTCGCTATAATTTGTATTGTTGCTGTAATATAAAGTAAGCATTGAACTATATTTGCCTTTATAGAATTTAGAGAATAATTGAGACATGAAATTTTAACCTTTTTCAATTTAATTAATTAAAATTAATTGGGTTTTATTATTTGACAACAACTGCAAAAAGCTTCAATAGTTGACTTATCCAGTTGTTTTAGACTTAAGTTTAAGACTTCAGTCACATGTTATTTCTTAAATTCCTGGGGTTTTTAAGCCTACCTTATCCTTCACATTCATAAGCATCTCCTTTATTTTTTATTGTTACAAACATCATGTTAAAATCATGTTTGGATAGATTGTAACTGTTTCTTGTATATTTTCCAGCATAGTATACATTCCTCATTGTTTTCTCGTGGTTTGATGAACTGCCCATGAAATTTCAGCCATGGTGTAACAGTTTTTAATAAGGTGCAGGTAAGCACAGCTGTTTTGTGAATCGGGTGATTGGAACTGTTGGCTTACGGTCTGCATATCGTTGCTCTAATAAGCATTCCTCTTATCTCCAAAAACAAAATTTACAGCAGAGAGAAAAAACTACCTATTTTCAACCAAGACATTACATTAACATTTTAAACTACTTTCAACAATTTTTGTAATGCTCATTATTTTATGAATTTTCCATTCTTTTAGTGGAGTTCAGAGGTATTCTTGTGATTGTCTGTGGAGATACAAGTTTTGATATAAACATTAATGCATGTTGTTGCTGTGGAGTTCAGTCCTAAGGCAGGTCTGACGAAACCCTACAAGCTAACCTACATTGCACAAGCCTTTTTTTTGCAAAACTTACAAATCCCACATCCTCCCTAATCTGCTTAGTATATTCCACCCTAGCCTCCCTCTTCTGTTATTATCCCAACACACTTCCCTCTAATGCTAATTTTACAAGACCCGCATATATTAAAAAGTGCCCTATTAATCTATACCTTCTCTTGGTCAACGTCCTCCATATTGTTTGCTCTTCCACTATTCTGTTAAGAACTTCCTCATAACTGATTCTATCCACCCATCTAATTTTCTGCGATTTCCTATAGCACCACATTGCAAAGTCATCTGTTCTTTTCCATTCTGCAACTCCTATCCTCCTGTGTGGTTATATTCAACCTCTTTCTTTTAATTCTGCAAACAGGTCCTCCCTCACACATGAAATTGCAGCTCCTGTATCCACAATGGCTTCTGCCCTAAAATCATCTCCAATATCTAATTCTATCGTCGCAATTTTATTGTTTCGTATTCGCGATTTTCGCCATGTCCATATCCTCTTCTACTAAATCTGTAGCGTCCGCTAGATTCTCTATTCCCGTTTGAAATTTTATTGTATTTATTTCGGACTGACAGCTAGAAACGGGTAAAACATTTACTCTGCCAATCGATCTTCGTTTAAATTGCTGGGCCGGTTTACTCCAGAATTTTGTCCTGGCCCGTCGGGAAAATTCCGCTCTGGTTGCTGGTTTCTACCTCGAAAATATTGAAATCTAGGAGGGCGTTGAAATCGTTGATTTTGCTGGATTACGGTTGGATGGTTCGAAAATTGGTTGGAATTTGTGAAACGATCACAAAGAGAGAGAAATTCGGTTGCCTCCTTAAAATTTTTAATTCGAGGCGTGGACAGATGCTTCGCCGTGTCAGAATCGAAATGAGCGCTAACTATCCGTATCAAGGCTTCCTCAGTAAAAGGGTGATCGAGGTGTTTATTTTTATTTACTAATTTAATAAAATACTGTGACATGTTCAACGGATTTCCTTTACTGTACTTTCCGTGGTAGATTTCTCTGATCACGTCACTTTGTTTGTTTCCCGCTACTCCAAAACCTATTCAGGAACGCGGCTTTTACTTCCTCATACGTTTCATATTCAAACGTTGCGTCTACCCATTCAGCGATCCTGCGGTCTAGAAAACTTTTGAACACTAAAACGCGAATATTCTTTTTACGCGAAAATATGTCTCAACCTGTTTTAAGAATACAGGAGGACTCTGCTCGCCAAATTCTTTGAATTTCAATACTTCGATTTCGATGTGTGCACTGGCTTCGTATGCCGAAGTACTCGGTGCACATCCCGTGTTTGCGACCTTTTCTTGGACATCCCGTAGTTGGATGTTCACTGACTAATTTTGTCTTCAAGTCATGATTTTGTTTCCCGACATCCGACTTAACTTGATCAATTTCTTCTCGTAACTCCCGGTGTTTCGAGGATAACTTATTATCTATTTCGCGCAGTTCAATTTCCCGGTCTGAGTCTAGTCGCGCAAAGTTTTCCGTCGTTTGTTTTTGCACGGTATCTAATTGTCTTCGCATTCTTTCACATGCAATATTAGTAGTTTCGCGAACTTCTTCTATCTCGGTTCTTATTTCTGTGACTCTGGTGTTCAGTTTTTCGTCTACTTCTTGCCGAAATATTTCTAAAGTCTCATTTATATTTCTGCAAGTATGGTCTAACTTGTCATTTAATTCCTGACCAATTCGTTCAAATTTTACGGTAATTTCCGGCCTATTTTGTTTCACTTCCGCGGTTAATTGCATCAATAGACGCATGATCACTGACTCGGTGTCACTCATGGAAGTCATTTTCGCGTTTGGAAGGCTAGGTCCTAACTCTGACTCTTGTTCAGAAGTTTCTTGTGTTGTGACATCACTGCGTACTTCAAGTTCCGCCAGTTTGTCACATTCATTATTCGGGCTGAAGACTGGTACTACATCACAATACGTTTCGCTTGTATGCTCATAAATTTCCGCCATATTTATAATTTTACCCGAGCGAAGGAACATATGCAGTATGCCACTCTATGAAACGGTTTCATGCCCCCTTACAAATAAATAAAATGTTGTTCCAATTTTAAACGCGCCGCAAACTTTCCACAAATTTCACCAAACTATCGCGAGCATGCAAAGATATACATACACGTGTTTTAATCGGGCCACGTTGGCGCCGCCAAAATGTAAATATTAATTAATGAATTTAATAATTGGGTTTAAATATATACATTTATTAATTGTAAACACAATATTTTTAATATGGGTAGGGCGTATATATATTATGTACAAAAATAATTAATTAAAATGGGATTGTATTAAAGATCTCAGGGTATTAATGGTTTGGGTGACCACGTGTAGCAGATCTGTCGTTGAGGAACCTTAGTTGTTTTCATAGGCGTCTCGCTGTAATTTCCGTGTTGTGGAAACAATAGCACGAAGTCGTGCTATCAAATTGAGGAAACTCCGCTTTTTCCTCTTTCTTCCCTTGTTGTTAAGACCTTTCTTCCCTGCTTCCTAGACTGATCAAAGCATGGTCTCCGCTGCCACCTCACCAATCTCCTCTCTCCACCACTCTGCTGCCAATATCCTTTCGACACCATCTCGTATCACCAGCAATCTCTTTCTCCACTATTTTCCTTCAATATCCTCTCGCCAACACCTCGTATCACCAGCAATCTCTTTCTCCACTATTTTCCTTCAATATCCTCTCGCCAACACCTCGTATCACCAGCAATCTCTTTCTCCACTATTTTCCTTCAATATCCTCTCGCCATCACCTTGTATCACCTGCCAAAAATCTGTCTCAAATTGTCTCCGCCAGCCTCTTTAAAGCCTTGTCCCCACTTATCCGACACCTATCACTAAGGTGGCAGGGATAGATATTCTCCAATCATATCCCTTGTTTCATTTGGGGAACACACGCCACCCGGTCACCAAATTCCCAGGCAGATTAAGACATTCCGAAACGGCGACGATGTGTCCGAGCTTTATGGTCCAGGTATCAGCCGCAGTCCCTTTGTTATTATTCCGAGCCGCCAAGACGGCGTGCGGGAAAACCCCTTCTTCCTGGCAAGCGACTTGCTCATGCCGGAATATTTGTTATTAAATTTCCGTAAATAATAATAAAAAATTGGACGCGGGTTCTACTGCGCTACAATATATATATATATATATATATATATATATATATATATATATATGAGTCAGGAAATGACATTGTCGTGTTAATTAAAACAATTAATGGGGAAAGGACAGAGATAGAAAGAAAGAAGGTGACTTACCTGAGGTTCAGTCGTCGACTAGCCGATCACTGGAAATGTCTTCCTAACTTTCTGATGAAGGGGGTGGTGCCTCCGAAAATTCAAGTACTCTAAACCTCACAAGGTGTCTACCATCTATGAACCTCGGGTAAGTCACCTTCTTTCTTTCTATCTCTCTGTCCTTTCCCCATTATATATCTGTGTGTGTGTTTTATAAAGTTTTATAATTGTCTAATTTCATTTTCAGCTCGCAAAAGGAAGGAAGATGTTTCTCAATGTTTTAAGAACTACCACAATTTACATGTGCTATAAAATGTTTTCCAAAAATCATTTCACTTACGTAATTTACATGACTGTAAAATATATTTGTATACATTATTCATAAACTTCAAAGAATTATGTAACATAATACTCTTTCTGTAGAAGAAGAAAAAAATGTGGAGGTGCTCAGTCTTCATCGATGTTATCTTCAAATCCAGAAGATATATCATAAAAGGAATTGATTTTTTAGATATGAGCTTTAATTTACTCAAAAATGATGCATCAACCTAATATGCCCAATAAATCTATTGCACAATATCAAAACCTCCTAGCAAGTCTTGAACTACTACTGGATCTACTGACAGAGCAAAAGTCAATAAATCAAAAAGTCATCCACAATCCTTGGTGGGATGCTGATCTTGAGAACTATCCGACTCCATTTTGCTACTGCACAAAGAGATATTTACCAATCGAATGACTAAATCCAACTATTTAAAAAGCTAAAGAGGTCCTTTAAGGATATTTCTAAACATAAGAAATTGAACTACAATATTGATAGACTTCAAAATTCAGAACTGGACTTAATTTGTATTTAAATCTGAAATAGATTCTTGAAACTAGGGGCACTAGTTGTGAACAATGTAATTGGTGATTTATGAACCTATTAATCGGTTAAAAAAATATAAGGGGACTACCTTATACCTTATAGTTCAACAATTTTCTTTGCTATGGATTCGACAAGTTCACTCATAATAGAATACTAATTACATCTGATCTGAAAACAGAGAAACAACATTCTTCCATGTTTTATACATTCTGCACTGAAGCAAAAATGGTCATTACTGTAACATTTAACATTAGAAACATTAGCATTGGGGTCAAATTAAAAAAAAATTATCTCGTAATTAGAACAGAGCATTTGAACCATTCTCGTGCATACTGTTTTGTCTCACAATTCGATACGATTAATATGAATACGAATATATTAATAAAGTAATAGTGATATTTATGAACTACTTCATTATACAACAATCTGGCATCAAATTGTAAATCACTTTACATTTATTTACGTTAATAATTATTACTGTGATATCATCTCGGTTTAAATTATAATTCATGAAATTGAGAAAAATGTATACCTGGAAAGTTATTCGTACTTGAAAGGCCATAGAATAAATACAAAGGAGGTTAAAGAATAGCATCGTAGGTCTCCGAATCGCGCTCACTGTAACACATCTTCCAGCGAAGATATTTGGAAAGCAAGCGAAGGACAGCGGAAAGTGCCTAGAGGAGTTCCCTGTTGCAACTTGTATTTATTCTATTATGATTACTTGTACTTTACTGCTGTTTAATGCGCGTGTCGTGTTAAATGAAAGACTATTTTTCAGTGTTTGTTAAATAGATTTTACGAAATTTTCTCATTAGCACGTTAGGTCAAGTGTTAATTTTCTAGACTTAATTATGAATGTTTTCTTAAATTGGCCGGCGGATCGGTGCGGGTTAATGGTATTCGCAGCAGAATGGTTCACGTTCAGTGACAATGTACGCGTTTCACTGTCATGTGTTTAATTCAATTGCATGTGTGTACCCTGATGCTATGGTCATACCACTGCAATTACATTTTCAGATATTGAGCTGTATATAAGATGATAAATTTTGAAAAAGGAAAAATATTTTTGCCCCAAAAAAAAAGTTTGCATTTGCTAAGTAATTTAGTCGAGTGGTGAGTAGTTACGTAACTGAGTAAGTTGTAACTTGCCAGAAATTGTTAACCAGTAAACTCTGAATTGAAAACTGTAGCCCATCGAAAAAAATTCTATATTATTGGTTTGATATTAATTATTTTTACAGATCTTGATAATGTTATATGTTACGAGTTGTATTTGCAAGCCGGTAATTAATCCAAAAATGAGATTGAGGTTAATTGCATAGGCAAGACGTATCTAATTTGTGACCCACGGACTGCGAGGAGATTTTTTTAAATCCCTATTTACCTATGTCAATAAATAAAATTGAAGTGTGTCTGTAATGTATTAATATAAATATTTATAAACCCATTGAATATCCTTGTGAAAGTGAACTGCAAGTTACAAATCCTATTATGTGTTCCTATGCCATTCTACTGTTATAATAACATTATAAATGAAGATCATCAAAATTGTTTAGTAAATATCCCTCTTTACATAGTTACTGGTGAAAACATATTTCACGCTGTTTGGAACATTTTATGAAATTATAATCTTTCTCTTGATAGGCTCGTTTAACAACTGACTGTGCTAAATTGATGACGGGTGAATGTAAAGGATTTAAGTCAAGACTGATAGAAAAATAATCCTCGCTATAATTTATAATTTTAAGAATAGTTGTAAAAGGTATGTGACCCGTGTGAATCTTACCAGTTGTATGCAATGGCGTGTATATTAATTTTGATGCAGCTGGTATAGATCCATCAGCCAAAATTATGATAACAAATGTTGGTTTATCACTTTTCAAGTACTCAAACAACGAAATAAAATTTTCATTCTGGGAGATGTAGGAATCTAAAATATGTAAGTTAACATCAGTACACAATATGCCATTCCTGTTCTTATTTATTGTGATTTCATTCATATTATAATTACTTACATGCACAATAATCTGATGTCTCTTTCTGTAAGCAACAGAATTGTAATACTTGTAAAACTAATTTATAGAACTATATAATTTGTAGTTTTGAAATATATATTTTTATATGTAATGGGGACCAAGGCTGGTACAGGCCTCGGGTGTGCTTTTGTGCAGAATCCTGAGAAATGCCGTCTATCTATGATAGCTCTGCCAGCAAATCCTATCTCTCACGTCCACGTCGTGGTCTCTGGGCAATGCAGTTTGCTGCAGCAAAGAGAGAGGGGTGATTACCAATTGGCTCCTGGCTTATGGAGTCCACATAAACTGCTCATGGCCTTGTAGGTTTATTGCAAATTTTTACCTATGGTGATAAGAAACTTGCTTATGTGATAAAATGTCGTAAAATCGGTTTTCTTGTATTGTTGCTGTAATATAAAGTAAGCATTGAACTATATTTGCCTTTATAGAATTTAGAGAATAATTGAGACATGAAATTTTAACCTTTTTCAATTTAATTAATTAAAATTAATTGGGTTTTATTATTTGACAACAACTGCAAAAAGCTTCATTCCTTTAAACTTATTCTATATTCATTTTGTCCTTAATATATCAAAAACTTTTGGCTGTTTCCCATAATCGCCTCCCTTTCAGATATATATATATATATATATATATATATATATATATATATATAGCATGAATCAGGGAATAGTTGTCACCTGTTCCAGTATGGCGATGGTAGGGAAGATGCAAGTGATGGTATTTTCACACCTTACCAGGTGTCATTCATTATGTTGGCTGACTGAAGGATGATCTGGAGAGTTGGATGACCGGATATATATTTTCTTGCCAGCAGGAGCTGCATAACTGTCTAAAGATTTATTATTGTCCGACCCTCATTAATCCCGACCATCAGTCACTTTCACAGATTTGTCCAGACAAGCAATAACTCGACTATCAAAACTGTAACTACACTATTTACATTACTCGTTGACCGAAGTGAGGCAGGGTTTCATGGTTACAGTATATTCCCAAAACCCACCACTTCAATATTGAAATTTTGGTAATATTTAAGGGTATTGTGCCCTATTTATGTATTTCATCATGTCAAGAGATACTGATCCCTCCACTTTTATGGTCTATCATCAAGTAATTTTCACCTAGATTTGTATAAATTGCTTTTAGTTTTCTGAACCGGGTTGATGTGATAATCTGTGTCATTTCAATGACTGGTATTGTTTTATTCTTCAGACAGGTGTCCAAATCGGGTAATGTTGACATTTATTTAGACTTGGTCTCTTGCCCTATCTTCTTTCTTCTTGTGCCTTTCCAACAAAGAAGGAAGATTGATAATTATATTGTCGTACCATTTCACATTAGTGACATCACCATCATTACTTATTTTTTGATCTGAATACCCTCTTTGTTTCTTCATAATCTCTTTATCTAAAAGCAGTGGAGGTTACACAAATCCATTGAGTTTTACAGTACCTGCTGCATAAGTACTTTATTTTTCAGAATTTGTAGCAACGCATATGAAGAAAAGAAATTGTCATGGAAAAGTTTGTCTCCTTTCGACATAATCCTCTCTGACAGGTGTAATAAATAAACTATTTTACAAGTTATGTAAAATAAAATATTATAATTAATTTTCATATGCCTCCTGGCTCATTTACACAATAAACACTAAATACATATTTATATAAAAATATAGTTATCACCAATATGGAGTACCTTCACCAACTTCTTTGTTCAGCTTTATAATTCACATCTTCACAGAGAGTTTGTTGAATCATTTATTTATAATAATATGTACAATATGTAAAGAGAACAATAAGTTTTGTAATTCAAGACTATGCTGCCAGACTCTTCACCAGACCATGTGCACTCCTAGACTGAACTTAAGACCCCTAGACAAAACGCATGCACCCCTCTGCTGCCCGAGCTCGACATCACATCCGACAAAGACATTAATAAGACAAAGAAGGAAACATGTTAAAAACCTTACTTAACACTCCCACTTTTCAGAATGTTTCCTCTGAAAATAAAACAAATATAGGTTACAGTGATTTAAAAAAAAGATTTAGGTGACTACATTTTTTTTTCTGAAACACCAATGTAAAGTCTCAATTTTTCATAGGTCTGTCTTGGCAAGGCCTTTGTCATTATATCGGCCTCCTGCTTGGAGGTTTCTATATACACTGGAAAGATTTCACCAAGTTCATATTTTTCTCATATGAAGTGATACTTCACACTGATATGCTTGCTTCTATTATGGAATTCTTGATCAAACGAATTGCACTTTGATTGTCTATGAACACAGTTGTTGGTTGTTGTAAACATTCACCAATGTCTTCAAGAAATTGATGGATCCATAAAGTTTCTTTAACTGCCTTGTAGGCCGCTACATATTCTGCTTCAGTTGTTGACAGAGAGACACTTTGTTGCCTTCGGCTTGCGCATGACACTGCACCACCTGCTATTTTGAAGACAAAACCACTGGTTGATTTTCTGTTATTGCAGTCGCCAGCAAATTCTGAATCTGAGAAAACAACTGTCTGTGATGCAGTCTTGGACTTTTCATTAGTATAGAACAGTCCATAATTAACAGTGGCTTTCAGATATTTTATGATTCGTTTAACTGCATACCAGTGTTCTTTTGTGTGTTTGTTGACATACCTACTGACAACTCCCACTGCTTGAGCTATGACTGGTCTGCTGACAATAGCTAAGAACATGAGAGAGCCAACAGCTTGTCGATATGGCACCTCTCCATCTTCTAGGTACTTCTCAGTTGCCAAAGACAAGTCCAGACTTGGATCTGCTGGTACGCTAACAACTTTGGAGTCCACCAAGTTAAATCTTTCAATGATTTCTTTTGTATAGTTCTGTTTTCAAATTTTGATATTTCGAGGCCAATAAAGTAGTTTGCTTCACTAAAAGTGATTTTGAAATTTGTCTTCAGTTCACACAACACTTTAGTAATGGAAATTTTGCTTTCTGAAACAGCTAGAAACACTGCTGCATCATTTACGAATCCTTTGTAAACACACTTGTCTGCAGATGAAGACTGAAAACCGAAACCTGTAAGTACTTTGTCAAACTTTCGATTCCAACACCTTGGGTCTTGTTTAAGGCCATATAACGATTTGTTCAGCTTGCATGCAAAGTGTTTGGGTTCGTCTTCAATTGACAATTCTTCTGGGACTTGGATGTAAATCTCTTCTTGCAAGTCTCCATAAAGAAAAGCAGTCTTTATGTCAAATTGCATTACATGATGGTTCTTCTGTGCTGCTAGAGACAATAAGATTCTGATGCTGTCATATCTGGTAGTTGGAGCAAAGATTTCACTATAGCCCTTTGCACACAGTCTGGCTTTATATCTGGAGATTGTTCCATTCTGGTCTCTTTTTACTCTAAAAACCCACTTCCAACCAATTACTTTTAGTTCTGGAGAACGAGGGATTAAATTCCAAGTTTGATTTTCAAGAAGAGCATAAAGTTCTTCTTTCATTGCAGTCTTCCACTCCTTACAATTTCCACTTTTGATGGCTTCTTCGTATGCGTTTGGCACATCACTTTCAACCAGGTTCAATTCATAGTCCTTCAGTTTTTCTGGTAGCTTCACGCCCCTTTGGGTCTGGGAGTTTGTGTATTTTCTTCTGCTTCAGGAACTTCATGTTGTCCTCCTTCAATTTCATGGGAGTGGAAGTCAGTTACATCCTCATCAGAGGTTATTATTATTTTATGGGGTTTCTCATCAAATTTCCTGTTGCCTTCATTGAAGATGATATTTCTTGATAATAGTGATTTTCTTTGTTATTGGACAGAACAGTCTGTAATTTGTGGAGTTTTTGTCATACCCCACAAATATACACTTTTGACTCTTTGCCTCAAGTTTGTTCCTCTTAACATCAGGCACATGTAGATATGCTTCACACCCAAAGATTTTTGTATGACCAAGTACTGGCTTATTTGCTGTCCATGGTTCATATGGAGTAGAGTTTGGAGTTGGTCTGCTGGGAGTTCTATTTAGTATGTAGACTGCAGTGCTCATGGCTTCTGCCCATAAATATTTTGGGACGTTTGATGTAAACAGCATTGATCTGGCACTTTCTACTATTGTGCAGTTGTCATGTTCAGCTCTCCCATTTTGTTCAGGGCAGTATGGAGCAGTGGTCTCCAATACGATGCCCTCATCAGTAAGGTACTTCTTGAAGTCATGATTCGAGTATTCAGTTCCATTGTCTACGTGTAGCACTTTAATGCCATGGCAGAACTTGTTATTCATTTTGTTATTGTAGTCCTTGAAACAGTCTAATGCATCACTCTTGTGCTTGATAAAGTACAAGACTCTGTAACCAGAAAACTCATCCTTAAATGAAATAAAATACTTTGAGCCTTGTACAGATGGAATGTTCATTGGGCCACATATCACTATAGATTCTTTGTCCTAAATCCATTTTGGAATGAGACCTTTTGAAATGGCATTTTGTGTTGTTTGCCATAAGCACAACCTTCACAAACAAATCTGTTCACATCTGTCAAGTTAACTAGTCCTTTTTTGACCATGCCACATATGGCATTTACATTACCAGTCTCTCATGCCAGGTCTGCAAGCTATCAGATATACTTAAATTAGCACTATTCACTATAGTTTTGAACAACATGCGGTAGATGTTGTGATCTCGAATGGCAGTAGCTACAATGACACTATTCTGCAGTTTTTGGCTTGATCATTTTGTTTCATGACAGTTAGATGCCACTACACCTGAGAATAGGTTCTTGCGGAGATCTGGAACATAAAGGACATCATTCATTGTTCCATATTCCCAACAACCATTCACTAATTTTTGGATTTTTACTTTGCCCCTTACCTTTCACTTGAATTGACATGTTGTTGCCAAGAATAACACTGGAATTATATAATTCAAATTCGCTGAAGAATTCCCTTGTTACTCTCCACAAGGGCTTCACAGTTGAGAGTGGGGTCTAAACTGCCCACGTGTACTTGGCTCATCGATAACGGCGGGATGACATAATCTTCAACAACGGATAACTGTCCAGGATCTACTTGAATTTCTGTAAGGCGACGGCGAACGACTGCGTCGAATCGGCAATCGACCGCGCCGGGGGAATGGCGACGAATAACTTTCGACTGGTTGATTGTTTTCATCGGCATAGTCTGTGTGACTCCGTACGTGATGACCGGGTTGGGTTCTCGTGGCATAGTTCTCGTCAAATGTTCGTCTTCTTTCTCTGCAATACCGAACAACATGCCCGGGCCGGCCGTAGTGGAAACATACGGGCCTGTTGTCGTCAGTCCTCCAAACTTCAGTTCTTCTTTGCGGACTCTCTCTTGGAGCGGCTACGGGTCGACGGCGAAGTGTTAACGGCGAGAACTTTGGCGGATGCGGAAAAGAATCAGTAGGAACCCGTTGAAGTACATCGGAATATGACTGACGGCGCGGTGTTTCTTTAAACTCGCTGGGTTCCAGGGAGATGGGAGCTAGCGACTTCTGCACCTCACTGCGGACTATATTCTCTATGTAGTGCTCCTGAGGGTCAATTGCTGATGGCATCATCACTTTTCTGATTTCTTCCCTCACGATCTGGCGAATGAGAGAGCTTAAGTCTTGTTGCTCCTCCATCATTGCTACTGACGCCACATTTGGTAGGCGCTCAAATCGTTTAGGAGCAATTCTCTTCTGGTGTGAAGCTTCTACATGGTGACACCATTGAATGAAATCCTTTGGCGTGGTGATCTTCTTCGTAAGCAGCGCCTGATAAATGTTTTCAGCTACACCTTTCATCAGATGCGCTACTTTATTTTCCTCCGTCATTCTCGGATCAACGCGATGACACAATCCCAATACGTCTTGGATGTATGACTGGGTGCTCTCATGTTGTTTTTGCGCCCGGATTTTTAATGCCTCTTCGGCCCGTCTACGCAATTTCAGCTGGTCCCCAAATGTATCCTTTAAAGCGCCTTGGAATGCTTCCCATGATTAATTTCCTGTTCGCTATTTTCAAACCATTGCCTAGTGGCACTGAGGAAGAAGTAGGCGTTTGCCAAACACATCATATCGTCCCATCTGTTGTACTTCGCCACGCGCTCAAACTCTTTTAACCATTTCACTGGATCTTCATTAGCCTCTCCGGAGAAGATGGTTGGATTCCTAGTGGTCTGATATACGGGAATGGTGATGGTTGCGCACGTAGCCATTATTTCAGTAGCACTTGACGTGTTTGCTATCTGATTACCAGATATTTCTTGTCTGGTGTATGGAGTGTGCCGCGGTTTGAGTCCTTGCAGACGACGGCTTTTTCTTGCCTGAATAGGAGCCACGATGAACTGAAAGTATTTCTACCCGGCGCCTCCACCAAAAATGTCACGTAGAAATCGGAACGTTGGAATAATGATAAAGAATCAGGTTAGTTGTAGAACACGTTTATTTATAACACACAAGTTATACACGATGTGACCCGATGCTCGCTCACAAGTCAACTGCCCGCTGCATAGCAGTTCACAGCTTTATATAGGCACAGAACAGGAAATGATGTAACACTCATTGTTAACATAGAACAATCTGGAACAAATTAAACGAAGTAATGAAAAGTGACTAAAAATATTAGCGGGTGACGGGAATCGATCCTTGGCCCTCCGGACCGCAGAGCAGCGTCTTAACCACTAGACCATAGCGTCAGTTCCTTTGGAGATTACAAATGTGGCAATATTTTATGAATTATACGGAGCTGAGATATTGGTCGGTAGTTCCCGACATCTTCAGCGTTCGTGCAGTAGTGAAGGCGTCCTCACGATTCTCGAAGGTGACGTTGACTATGGTCAATGTCCTGGTAGCCGGATGCGTAACCTCGACGTAGAGCGGAGGCCGCTGTCGCCTCGTGGAATGGATTTGTTTACCGTTATTATGGGCGGAGACTGCTTATTTGGTGATGGCCTACCTTGGACAACCGCGGCAAGCCGGTGCAGAATACCGTCGTGACGCAGCTGCCACGTCTTCGAATGGTATTTGCACGCATTGAGGACGTGTGGCAGCGTCTCGGCGGGCTGTCCGCACCGGCGGCAGCGTCTATCGTTCGTGTTTACGTAGCGCCTGCAGCCGTTCAGTGGGACGACTTCAAGACGCGCCCGATATACAAATCTCCATTCGGCGAATCGGATGTATTTCTCCTTCCGGATCCAGTGGTTGGACGTAGGATGCAACGTGAAACAAGATATTGCTTTGCCCTGGTCTCGTTTGGCCAATAGTCGACGTCTGTAACCCGATAGCTCTCCTTTGCGAAGAAAGGGAACCAAAAGTTTCTCCTCAGATGGCGAAATTTTGATTGGAGTTGCTTCGACGGTTGTGGACGGCGGCTGGTCAACCTCTGCAGCGCCTTCTCCCGCGATGACGGCGTCGTTTAACTCCGTCTGCATCTCGGAAAGTGCAGCACTCCAGCGCCAGCGAATGCCGCACCGCGCCAGTCGCTACGCGATGCCTTCCTAACTTCGGTCCAGAGTGAGGCTATGGAGGCTGTGCCTTCACCGCCTCGTTTGAGGAGTATACTAATATATTCACTGAGGAATGAGGCTAGTTCGTCATTAGTGTGGGCGCGCCTGATTTTAGCGCCGCCCACGCAGTGTCCCTAACGGCCTCATCACTGCAGTGGAGCACCCTAAAAGCACAGTATTTTTTAGGACTCTATTCCAGCTCTTCCCCCGAATAGCTTGGCGAGCGGTTTCCAGTACCAAATTAACTGCATCGATGGTTGAGCGTCCTTTCCTGAATTCATACTGGCTGTCAGAAAAACCAGTCTTATCTTCTACCGCCTTCAACAATCTATTGTATACCAACCGCTCCAGCACTTTCCCCAAAGTATCAATCATACAGAGTGGGTGATGATGGAAGTTCGGGCGGTTTATTTGGCTTTGGTAGCAATACCAGTCGTTGAAGTTTCCAAGAGTCGGGAAATACACCCTCTTTCAAACAAGAATTGAACATCTGGTCTTGCTTTCATTGCAGCTTTGGTTACAATATTTAGTACAGCAACAGGACCACACACCATATTTATATTTATGTGCTTGACAGCCCTTTGCAGTTCCTCTCGGGTGAATTCTGGAATCTCCACATCAGTCGGAGTGGCCTCTTCCTGTTGTGGGAACAATGTACGGACATTTCGGCGAAAAGTTTGTGGACATGTTGGAGACTGAAAATATTTTAATTTTCCCATCACTATCTCGTATGGCATTCTGCGTGGGTCTTCATCAACCTTCTGGCACAGCTCACTCATGCAACGTCTTTTTCTGTTATTTATCTCGTTTTTCATCTCGATATTGGCGCTGAAGGTCTTCGATGGATGATTGTCCCTTGCTCGTTGGTAGCGTCGTCTACTACTGTTACACACGTCGCGTGGCTCCAGTACACAGATGGTCGTCGGCGCATACTTCGTTTCCGTGGCATCGTTGCATCGCAAACTTTCAGTGCGGACGTGTGTGTTGGGAGATGCGTGTGCGTCTGCGTAGTGGGGACGCATCACCCTGAGTTTCGGAGACAGGCGTCCGCACTGGCGACATTCGTAACGGATTCCGCTAAATCCGTGTACTTGTCGCTTATGAGTAGTGAAGGATTTCTTATTGTATGTGCGAGCGGTGTAGCGGCCGCTGAAGGGGAGAGCTCATAGTTCGCACTCAAAACGTACTGATGGAGGGTATTGCAGGATAATGTTGCTCGGGTTAGGAGGTGATGTTAAAGGTCGCCTACGTCTGACCGTAGGCGTATGCAAGACGGAATTTTTGGTGTAAGGACTCATCTGAGTGGTGACCGTACGCCTAAGGATGGACAATGTGACATATTTACCTAACTCGAATTTAAAAAAGAATTTCGAAAATTTGGAGTTAGGAAGTAGGTCAGAAGTGCAGATAAACAGAAGGGATCGAAAGAGAAATCAAATGCCGGAGTCTCATTTAACCTAACGACAACCTAATAGTCGGACGGAGGAGGAAGAGATGCCTAGCTTAATGGCGGGCGAATATGGCAAAACCTAAAGCAGAAGAGGAGACGGTCTCCTTTAAGCTATAAATTGCAGCGGATTGAGCCTCCGCAGGGCAGGTGCTGGGGTCCGCGTGCAGGTTACGCAGGTAGCAGGCGAGGACGTGGCAACGCTGTCTCTTTAAGATAAATGCCTATCATTGTTTCCCTGTCTATTTTATATTGCAAGGCATACTGCATGAACATTTTAGGAAAATTTATCGTCTTATTTTTTATTTCTTAAAATAATTGTACTAATTATGAATTACAATAATCATATAAAATATTTACACTTCAAATATGGAAACATGGCAAAGTTAA
The DNA here is from genome assembly GCA_034510155.1 of Eucriotettix oculatus. Classification (NCBI taxonomy): domain Eukaryota; kingdom Metazoa; phylum Arthropoda; class Insecta; order Orthoptera; family Tetrigidae; genus Eucriotettix; species Eucriotettix oculatus. Next base: position 3,518,937 of record CM067382.1, read on the forward strand.
AATGCTACATACAAATAAATACACATGTAAAACAAGTTACAATAAGCAACTGCACATTAAATTTAAAATAAAATAATTTTAAATTTAATATGATATATTGTTCATTTAAATTACTTTGTTTAGAGATTTTCTCAATTGTGGCACTAAATGACTAAAGTCACCCAAAAATATTCCCTTTATATTTCCACTTTAGTATGGAGCATTGACCACTTCACTGTATTACAATGAGCAATATTCACTACACAGTTTAGATTAAGTATAAATTTTGTTTCCGTTTGAGAAAGTTCTCCAAATACTCCTGCAGGCAAATAGTTCCAATCATTAATTGTCCTTTTTAGGAATGAGTATTTTCCAATATGTTTCTTGCTGCCTTGCTTTTTATTTAAACAACTGATCACTCCTCCTGAAGGCTTGGTAGAAAATGTGTAGCCTAGCTCTTTCTCTTCTTCTCTGTAGCGTATCCCACCTTAGCCGCTTTACCATTTTGTTCACATGCCCTATTTGTGCCAATTTTGTGGCCCTTCTTTGCACAAATGTGTGTCTGTTCATAACCTACGTCAAGTAACAAGAAAGTAGATAACTACCTGTAATCTTATTTTTGCAGGAATTGCTCTTCTAAAATAGGTATCTTTACGATGAATTTGTGACTGCACTTTCATTAACAGAAAATTATAATAATTTTCGGTTATTCTCAAATTTCGAAAGTAATTTTTAGTATCTTCTAATGCTGTTTCTTTCAACTAGTTCTTTCCTCTTCTGAATCCATTTGGGTACCCATAGTTTTTTTTGGACACACTAAGAATTTCGTCTAAAATACCCATTACTGTAAGCTTTATTAGCCTCTTTTCCTTTGTTGTTGCAAATGCACTAGCTGTACAATTTAGGAAGTAGACGTGAACAATATTTGGTCAATAAACTACTTGTCACTCGTCTATATTACTTAAAGCCTTGTTTGCATTTGCTAAGTAATTTAGTTGAGTGGTGAGTAGTAAAGTTACTGAGTTAGTAGTAACTAACTAAATCTTTTAGACAGTAAACTCTGATTGAAACATCTGACCCATCTAAATTTTTTCATTTCAATAAATATTATGGTCTGTTACAGATAATAATTTTGTTATTTACGTTACAAGTTGTGTTTTTCAACAGCAATCGACTTAAAGCAGACAAACGGTTTGAGGTTCATTCTGAGCGTATCAATTGTGGACTTCCCTTTCCGTAATCCGAATTGCCGGTCAGATAGTCCTCCGGTGCTATCCAATGCAGTAACCAATCTGTCGCAGATGATACGTTCTAGGATTTTTCCCGCAATGTCCAGGATACACAAGGGGCGGTATGATGATGGCTCATTTGGTGGCCTGTTTTGCTTTTGAAGTAAGACCAAACGCTGTTTCTTCCAGCACCGTGAGAAGACTCCTTCGTTGATCAAGCTCTATAAACTTCAATGAACAAATGGCCGTTTTTAATGCTATGTCCTATCAGGACCGGACGATTTATTGTTTTTGACCCTAGCACAGGCTCTTAGCAGCTCCTCCCTTGTTATCGGCTGCCCTGGGGCGTGCTGTGATCCCGATGACTCGTGTTGCCTCGGGAAAAGTGCCTGGACTATGGTCAGGAGTAGACTTGGGCAAGACGGTGGGCGAGATTGGTAGCTCTTAAGCTTCCTGATGACTATTCCATATGGTCTCCCCCACGGGTCCGTATTTACTTCTTCGCATAGCTCCTTCAGATATTGCTTCTTGCTCATCTTCATGGCCGTCTGGAGGTCGCGTCGAGCTTCCCTGAGTTTTTCTCGGCGCTGGTCGAATGATGTCGTGCCTCGCGATCGCTGGTAAAGCCTGCGAGCGAATTATGTAGACCAGAATTTTGGTAACACATTTATTTATCAATACAGAAATAAACGGACAGAGTAACAACCTATCTAGTCTCGTTTAAAGATAACAGCTGTACAGAGGGTAAACACAAAGTTCAAATCTGCCGGTCACGTAGGCCTGGTGGTGTGACCGTTGGTCAACTCAAACAATAGATAGCGAGGAGATAAAGGTCGACTGGACCGGTTTTGAAGAGTGTGGCTAAAATATTAAGATATATATTAAAATTAACCTCCCCCCTCAGAGAAGACCTTTATCTACCGCTTTACATGTCAAATTGTATTTCACCGTGAATTTCTTGTTTTAATTTTTGCTTACATATATTAAAAATTATTTCCCTATTATATAATACTACAATTATTATTATTATTACAATGGTTAACACATTATTTATGTAGTTATGAAGAACATATTTATTGTTATTTATTTCGTCTAGATTAGGATTTTTCAGGTTAATAGGTGTAAGGTTTTCATTTATTTCAGGTGATACATTTATTACAAAGTTTTCTCTTAATGCTAATCCAGTTAGATTTTCATAATATATTTCTCTTGGTTTTGAATTGAAATTCTGTAACTATTCCTTCTATCACACAATCCTTATTCATTTTATATTTATATATCCCTTTGATTTCTGTAATGATATCTTTTGCTTTGCATTTAATTCGCAAGGTTTCTTTATTGTTATATATTAATATATTAGAATTCGCTATTTGTTCTATCTTAGTATCTATGTTTAAATTATTGAATTTACAATCATCAATAATTTGCTTGTCTAATATACTTCTAATACATTTGTTTATGGGAGAAGAATTTGGTTTACAGTAATAATTTGAAAGTTTTTGACAGTCTTCCATCTTTATCCAATCTTGTAGTTTACTTATTAATATTTCCGTTTCCGAGAGTAACAGTTTTAGTTTTGAAATATTTTGGAATAGGAGTAAATTGGTTTAATTTGTACATATTTTTATTATGCCCTGGTATTACTAACAAATAGTAGATTATTGAATCTTCCACTCTACAATAGTTTAGTAATGTCCCAATAATTTTCGTGTTTTTCATTTACTATTTTCCGTAGAATTTCTTCTGATATGATACTACTAAGAACATTTTTATAGCGCAAAATTTTAAACTCGTTTCTATTTCATATAAGGTAAGGATTAGGTTGATGGACAGGGTGATAAGTTGGTAAAATATGTCTTTAGCCTTTAATATGTTTTCGTCTGTTATTTGTTCTTGTATGTACTGGTTGAATTGTATGATGCGTGATTTCAGTACTATCTCGTTATGTTTAAGTGTTTCTAATCTTTCGTTTAATTTACTAGTAAGCTCCTTGTTATGACTGATAATTTGTCTGTTCTGCTTTTCCAATAAAATTTGATTTGTTTGTATCTGCCTGAATAATTCGTCATACCTCTCTCCATAGACGATCCATATTACCTGTTATCTTTTATATTATTATTATCCCTCTCTTAGTTCTGTCGCTGAACAGTACTTATATTTTATCAGTTAGTTGTCCCATGTTAAATTATAACATTTTTATGAGTTTCCAGTTATTTCCTATGAGTACTAGATTTATTTAGATAATTGTAGACGTTATTTCTATTTTCAATCAACTTATGATATTTTACCTTTATATTCCTAATATCATATACATATGTATCCAATTCCTTAATATATGCATTTCCTAATTCTAGTAAACTAAATCCGGGGTTATTCGAAATGTCTTCTAGGTCTTGGCCGCATGCTCCGATTCTGTAACATATTTAAGGGGTCTCTTTAATTTACTGATTCTATGTTTCTTATTTTTAGAATCTTTTATTACTCCTAACTTGGTATCGTAAGTTTTCACTTCCTTAGGGTTGTAAAGTCTTTTGTTAATTTTACCTATTTCTCGGGATTTTTACCTTCTTTGTACCTTTTTAGTTTATCTAATTCTAAAGTTTTCGTAACGTAATTTATTTCTTTTAGTTTTGAAAAGTGTTCCTTTAAAATATCTTGTGTCGGATGTTCTACAGGGAATAAATTATTCCTGTTTGGTCCAAATATTACTTCTATTGGCGTGAGTTGGGTTACTGAGTGCTTAGAATTGTTATAAGCTATCGTTGCATACTTATTTTTTTTATTTTTTGAATCTTTACTATACACATTGTTAAGATTCATTAATCGTAAGTGTTCTATTAGGGTTGAATGGAAACGTTCGATAGTACCATTTGATTTGGGATTGTTTACGCTGGTTATATGTAATTAAATTCCATGAGTGCTCATTAGATTTTTTATAAGGAAGTTATTGAATTCGGTGCCCGAATCGGTCGCGACTTCATTTGGAATCTCATAGTTAGAGAAATAATCGAGCAATTGCTTCGTTACTTTGTCGCATTTAATGTATTCAAATGATATACTCTAGCAAACTTGGAGAACTGACATATAATGTTAAAGAATTTTTCTTTGTTCAGACTAATAGTATCAATATTTAATTTTTCAAAAGGTTGGGTAGGTGTTGGGGTTAAATTATTATGTTCCTCAAAAGGGTTTCTTTCGTATTTGACAATTGGGCACAATTCAGTTGTTCACAAACTTCTGAACGTGTTGGTGTAAATTTGGCCAATAATATTTTTCCTTAAGATTATTATAAATTTCCAAAATGCCTCTATGATTCGTCTTGCCTAAGTGATAGTTTTTGACGAGTTCTAATTTATCTTCCTCGTTTTCAATATCTTTAATAAGTCCTTTACACTTAATAAATGTTATACTTGGTTTTTACAAGTTTATCTCGTAGTAGTTGATCTATTTGGTTCTGTAGTAGTTCGGTTTTAAATAAACAGTGATATTTAATGTTTGTTGAGACGTGGTCGCTGAAGAAATTATGATTTCGTTTCGCAATTTGTATTTATTAAATTTAACGTGAATCCATCTTTTTGGTGTCTATCTTTGTTAGTCCGGCGTGTGTTTGGAACAGTATTTGATTTTGACCAAAGTTAATATTTTGGTCGATATGTTATTCCGTTAATTTCGTTTTCGTCTGCGCTATGGGCCGTATCTTTGACCTTGCGTTGTTTTGCACACTCGACATACTTGAATTTAAATTTATTTCCTTTATTTCGGGGTCAAATATGTTAAAAGTTATCGTTTCCTGTTATGAGCCCTTCTAATACTTCCCAATCTATTCATAAACATGTTTTGGAGACTTTTACTTCATAAATGTCGTTTGTTATGCAGATGTTTTAATTTTTCTTGAATTTTACATTTTCTATCTGAGGACTTTCGGAACATTTTTCCTTAATTATCATGTGTATTATTAGTCTTTTACCTTGAAACTGTTTTGGAACTATGTCTGAGACTTTATACTATGTTGATTCATTTTTATTTAGGTAGAAGTTTTTACTAATAAAGTGATTGTTTATTGATCTAGATATTTCGTTTACTAATTTAAAATCTGAAGATATATAATGTATTATTACTCCCATGTGGTACACAATACTATCACTTATGTAATTTATTGAAAATTTTGGCCTAATTCTCGATAAAGCATCAGCATTAGAGTTTGAAGTACCCGGTTTGTATTTAATCTCGGTAATTAAATTCCTCCAATTTTTCTCTCCACCTAGCTAATTTGGAGTTCGGGGTCTTTTAAAGAGAACAACCACGTTAAGGGTTTGTGGTCTGTCTTTATTACCGTACAGGTATGCCCTGAAACAGTGAGTCGCCCATACTATTCCCAACAGTTCTTTCTCTATAGTTGAGTAATTTATTTCATGCGTTTTGAAGGGGTGTTCTTTTCCGTCGAGGATTTGACTTAGGACTGCACGCACGGCGAAATTCGACGCGTCAGTTGTGAGGATGAATTTTTTTGGAGAAATCGGGATATTTTAGTATTGGTTCGTTTGTATTTCCTGACACTTTAAAAACAATCAATATATTCGTGGTGATTGTAGTTAACATTTTCTCCTTTCTGAAGGCATTTTGTCAGGGGTTTTGTAAATTTTGCAAAATTTTCGATTAATCGTCTAAAATTCCCTTAATTTTTTTTTACTGTCTTCGGAATCAGGGTTGGGTTTTATCTTTTCTGAAAAATTTAGACTTGTCCATTTGGACCTTAAAGTTATGCTCCCGTATTTTTTTAAAAATATGTTTACTATGTTTTCGGAAGTTCCTAATATTATGTTGTCTAAATAGACAAGGCATATTTTATTTACGTACTCCCTTTGCACGTAATTCATTAGTCTCTGGAACGTTTCGGGGTCATTTTTGAGTACGAAGGGCATTCTTAGGAATTCACAGTGCCCTTGGTCTGTAGAAAAAGCAGTTTTTTCGATATCATCTTCATGTATTTGAATTTGATGAAATCCCGAAGTTAAATCGAAGTTGGAGAAATATATCGATTTTCCTAATTTCTCAAATCTCTGTAATGATAGGGATGGGAAACTTATCGTTTCTGGTTTTATCATTTGATTTTCGGTAACCGATAACTAACCTAGTTTTCCTTTTACCCGAGGCATCTAATTTTTTTGGGAACGACCCAAATTGGTGGGTAATATGGGGAGTATGATTCGCGAATTATGTCTTTAGCCAGTAAGCTATTACTATGTTCCTCCACGTCTTTTTTATAAAAATGTGGAAGTAGTATAATTTTTCGTATAAACGGGTGATTCGTCCGTGAGATTTATTTTATGTTTGAGCGTAGAAGTGTCAGTTTTTCCTCGGCATCGGGAAATATATCTCTATATTCTTCTATATTTCTCCCAAGTTCTTCTAATTCTATTTCGTTTAAGTGGTCTTTTCTTAGTTGTTCGAAATCAGTTTGAGTAACGGAAACGTTATATTTATGGGAGTCGTTACTAAAGTATTTTAATGTACGTTCCTTTCCTCTACAATACACCTTTCTATTTCCCAAATCGATTACTAGTCTTAATGATAAATTGACTATCCTGTATTAAAAAATTATGTATTTACCGTTTACAACGTAAGTTAATTTAGAGGTATGATTTATACTCAGGATTTCTCGTCTGTATGTGGGCTTGGTTCTAAAAAATGCGAATTTTCCACAGTCTCGGTTTCCGTTTGGTGTTGTTCGTGACGGTATAATTCTTCCGACGTCCAATTTGGACTCGTATTACTTCTGAAATAATTGTTTGGTCTATTTGTCTGCCTAGTGGACACTGTCATTAGTGTTAGTCGTGGTGCAGGTTGAAATGTATTGAATGGTCGTGGTGTATTCGGGTAATTAGTTTGTCGTGAGGGATAGTTATGTCTAGGTTCGAAGAAATTATCGCGAAGATATTGGAAATCATTCTTTACTAGGCCTTCAATGCCAGAAATATTCTGTGGGTTTCTGGTTGCTAAATTATTTCTCAATGTATCCTTCAGGGAGGTGATGATATGGGTAACAACGAGTTTTTCATTTTGTTCGATTATAATTTGTGCATTTTCGTTCCCTAACGTGAGGCGTTGTTTATATCTATAAAAATAATTTGGAAACGTCAGAAATGAAATTAATGGGATTCTTATTCATATATATTATGTCTAGCATGATATTATTTAAAGTTTGCCTATTTGCATTTTTTTTTTCAAAAATTCGTTTACGTCGGGCCAGTTACCGAATGTATTTTCATTAATGGTTTCCGCGGCCTTACTTAGAAACTTTCCTTTGATATTCAAAAGCGAACTTGCTTTTAAAGTGGCGGAAATGGGAGGATTAGCAGAGTTTAAAACTTGCATTATTTCATCTACTCTCTTAATAAAGAAATTTCGTGAAGTCGTGAAGACGGTTGCCGTGTCGTGGGTTCTCAGGTACTCGCTCTGCGGACGCTGTGAGATGCCACTGAAGTCGTGAAGACTGTTGCCGTGTCGTGGGTTTTCAGGTACTCGCTCTGTGGACGCTGTGAGATTCCACTGAAGTCGTGAAGACGGCAGGATACGACGATCGTTGATCGAAGGACTTGATTCTTCGTTGTTTATGAAACTTGTGAAAGTTTCGTTTCTGTATGTTCTCGTAGAGTGAATGATTGAAATCACCAAAGTGAGAAATTTTTCTCTTTGTCTCTACGTCCCGTCGACTGCGCCAATTATGTAGACCAGAATTTTCGAAACCAATTTATTTATCAATACAGAAATAAACGGACAGATTAACAATTTCTCTAGTCTCATTTAAAGATAACAGCTGCCGACCCTTCAAGGCGGCGATATATATACAGAGGGTAAACACAAAGTTCAAATCAGCCGGTCACGTAGGCCTGGTGGTGTGACCGTTGGTCAACTCAAACAATAGATAGAGAGGAGATAAAGGTCGACTGGACCGGACTTGAAGAGCCTGGCTAAAATATTAAAATATATATTACAATTATATAATAAGCGCGGTTACAGTCCCTTCTCAGCGCAGCGATATCTTCCGTCCACTAGTAGACCGAAGGCCGCCTACCGTTTTCCCTCGTCCGAGGCATTGAAGCATCGCAGTCTCGAGAAACCCTGTCCATGACCCTTTCAGTCTTACGGCCTGCTGTTCCTGCAGGGAGTTCAGCTTCCTCCAGCACTAGACGGAAGACCTCTGAGTCAAAGATGCTCTTTTTCCACCCTCTCGGTCTTATGGGTTTGTGTCTGTTGGCGGCTCCTCGTAGCTACTTCGTAGAGGATTCCTTGGTTGTCGCTCCCGCTGTAGTGCTCAGACACCTCCTATGAGAAGCCCTCGCCTGCAAGGCCGGCATTGATAAATGTGAGGTCTATGACCGACTCCACCCCTGCTCGGCGAAATGTTTGTGTCGTACCAGTGTTACCCAGTATGAGGTCCGGTGAAAAGAAAGCTTCTAGCACCTCTTGGCCTCTCTTGTTGATCCTTTGGGAACCCCATTCGGTCGCCCAGACATTGAAATCCACGGCTATTACCTGTGGTTTTCTTCAGCGACAGGAAACGGCAGATACTTTGCAGCGCCAAGTTGGGTGGCGCATAGCAGCTATAAACAGTAATGCCATCCACTTTTGCCCTGATGCAACTTCCTTCATCTTGCGCAGCACATCTGATGTCGTTTCCCCCTTTGTTTGGATGATTAACGCGTCAGGGCGGGTCGATTTCCTGAGTAATCTATTCGTCTGTTGGCTGCTTGGCGGCTACTCACCCCTGTGCTTCTTTCCAACTCTCTGCCACTCTCCAGCTACTCTTTCGTTGTCAGAATCCGTGCAGAGTATTTCGGCGTACGTCCTCTCCTTGTGTGATATTGCCCTAGGAGGGGGCTACTCAGCAGAATTTTTCGGCTGTGCGTGTTGTTTTGGCTTTCCTTCCGTTTGCGTAGCCGTTTCTCAACGTGTAGTTGTGACGTTGCTGGTGTTTTCCGCCCTAGCTGTCTCAAAGCTAGTTGGGATGCAGGCTACTACACGTCTAATCATCATGTTGACGTTGGCTTTTCCCTCAATATACTTAGCCAGTTCACCTATATTCTTCCCCAGCGCTTCAAAGGCATCCAAGCCTTCTTCTTCTGTAACTCGAGTTACCTTGCGCGCCCTGCAGGATCCCGCACCGTTCAAATTCGGCGCGCCGGTAGGGCTATCATCTGTGCAGCCATCTGCTCCACTCTCTGCCACCCGCCTGCAGCGACGCGGTGCGGGAAGCTACGGAACTACCCGAGATGGCTTTCTGCTGATCACGTGGACCTGTCATTTTTCGGATCAGAAGGAATCCTCGCAATCCTCATTAAATTGCGGAACAAGAAGATACAGCAATAACCAAATACTATATCAGCAAAATATTTGACCTATTTAGATTTAATGTTGTTTCCATTAGTCCTCGATTGAGGAAATCGGATACGTCATACATTACAAATGAACAAAATTAGGAACATAATTAAAGACAAATAATCTTAAAATAAATTAATAAAAGAAAATGTTTATAGCAAAAGTCAATATAAACACAACACTGTCACACGATGTCACACACACACACAGTGGGAAACACAAACAAGCACACACTGAGAACCTCTCAATGGAGTTTTTAACCACTGAATGGAAATTTTAAAGATATTTGGTGTGTTATTTTACTAGGCAGCTCTTTCAACACTTGCAGCAGGAACCTTGATTTAAAATACTAGAAGGACGATTAAAAAATCCTGTACAGAGTAAAACAGCAGCGCCATTTAAAAGAATAGTTTTACTCTGCTTCACGAAGCTTTTGTAGGTATTGTTTTTAACCTCTGGAGGGAAGGCTGTTGTATAAAATAATCCCTGTATTGTGAATACTTTTCTGGTGTAGAGCAAGGAAGGCGATGCTTGTCCACGTGACCTTAGGAGCTGAACCTCTGATTTCTGGTCGCGTATTCATGAAACTCGCCATTTGCTTGAAACAAATTAGTGTTCCGCTTTACAAACTGTAATATTTCATAAATATGTACGTTTGGTAAAGTATTTGCAAACTTTTGGAAAAAGGTTTGCAACTCGATCTAGAATTTATACTAGAAATATTCTAATTTTACGCTTTTGCAACTGTAATATTTCATTACTCCTGGAGCAGTTTCCCCAATTAGAGATGCCATAGCTCATAATCGAATGAAATTACGCGAAGTAATCCATTTAGACGTACTTTTTGTCAAGTATTGCATTATAGTTCCAAGCTTAGACTCCCAGCAAGCAGATCTCTAAGGTCATTACCCTTTAATTTATCGTCAGTCCGAAGGCCGAGGAAAGGTGCATTAGCTGAGAAGTTGTCTACGGGTCTATTACTAGCATCAGCATTCAACTCAACTAATTTAGTCTTATCTAGGTTGAGGGAAAAGTTATTCACGTTAAACCAAATATTTAGACCATCTTAATCAGATTATAGAAGTTTTTATCTGCAATAACTACATTTGTGTCATCCGCGTAGAGAATCTACTTTAGAGGATTTACGTACCCTGGAAGATCATTTATGTACAGAATAAATAGTAAAGGGTATTGCAGGATAATGTTGCTCTGTTTAGGAGGTGATGTTAAAGGTCGCCTACGTCTGACCGTAGGCGTATGCAAGACGGAATTTTGGGTGTAAGGACTCATCTGGGTGATGACCGTACGTCTAACGATGGACTTTGGAACATATTTACCTAACTATAATTTAAAAAAGAAATTAGAAAATTTGGAGGGTTAGGAAGTAGGTCGGAAGTGCAGATAAACAGCAGGGATCGAAAAAGAACTCGAAAATATCGGAGCCTCAATTAACCTAACGAAAACCTAATAGTCGGACGGAGGAGGAAGAGATGCCTAGCTTAAAGGCGGGCAAATATGGCAAAACATAAAGCAGAAGAGGAGACTGCCTCCTTTAAGCTATAAATTGGAGCGGATTGAGCCTCCGCAGGACACGCGCTGGGTCCGTGCAGGTTACGCAGGTAGCAGGCGAGGACGTGGCAACGCCGTCGGCCAGCTTTACGCTGCGATGTGCAATGCTGCAGTACGATCAGCGGAATATGCTGCAGCGTTCTAAGGAAGCACTGAGATTTACACTTCGACTAGGCTGCTTTTGCAAACAAAGCCTGAAGAATATCCTCATTCGCCAGTGGATAGGAAAGAGGGAAGCAGGAGTGAAGCTCGCTATCAAATCGCTTAAAAAGTGGACGGAAGCATGTCCTCCAAACCCGCGGGAATATACGGCTTTGCAACAAGGTCATGAGTACTGGAATCAGCGTAAGAATTAAGCTGGTAAGAACAGATAATACATTTATCTTTAAACAAATCCTACAATAGGGTGGTTTTAGTTACAATTAGTAAAGACCAGCAGTTGGCATCATTAAATGTTTAAATAACAATCGAAACTTGTACAATTTTTTTAAAGAGGAGAAAAACTTACCAAAGCCTGAAAATACATGTTGAAAAACGGGGACAAAAATTTTGGTTTTATGCCGTGAAATCCTGACTTGCCTGTGAGTGTAGGAAGACATTCACAGCGGACAAAAATGGCTGTAATTAATTACATCCTACCCGGTATTCACTTAGCGATTGAAGGGAAGACGTTCTGAAAAACCCGCATCAGATAGGTGGTTACAGAAAACATTTTACAAATGGTAATCTACACACAGATACATAATTTTCAAGTGTTTATCGAGATGTCTTCACTTGAACTAGTCTTCCTATTCCGCCGTGGATGCCTTCAGGAGGCGTCTCGGGTCCAAGACAGTGGCGCCGTTATTCCCGCGGGTCCAAGTCCTGCGTTAGAAGCCGCCGCCAACCGGAAAAGTGGCGCTAGTCCTAACCGAGGGACAGCGGGATGCAGCACCCTGCCAGCAAATCGCAGTCTCCCGAACAAGGGCCTCCAGGAGTCGCTGCGCGGTCAGGAAGTCGCCATCACCGCGAGGTCGAGGATCCCAGGAGCCACTCGTAGCCAAGTACGAGGTCCTGGGGCCGGAAGGCGTCGATAGTGCCATCCGAGGATCGCCGTCACTCTGCAAGCATACCTGCCAATGGAGAAAGGTCACCAATCGAAAAGTTTGAATCAATATCTTCGAAAGCCAACGGGCCCTGGAACCTTCAGAGTTAAACACTGGCCAAGTGTACTGCTAAAGGAGAGGGGGGGGTATGGATGGGATTTCTACGGCAGAAACGACGTGGCAACACTGCCGACGGATTCCAAGCTGCAGCTTGCAGGCCGCCTAGTTGCGTACGTAAAATTACGATAGACGAAATACTGCCATATGAAGAGAGATACGTAGCGCAGTTACGAAGGATTTATTCAATAATTTAAAAGTCAGGATAACAGGCATAGCAGTGGACCTAATGTATAGATAAATAAATAACTCTGCCTATCACATATTCGTAGTGGAGGTTTGGAATGAAGAATATTAGAAGTAAAGGCAATTCCTCCACTATGGATTGCTTCTCAGGGAATAAAGGACGAGTGAAATTTAAGACTTTCTAGCTTGAAGCTGCCCCGAGAGGACTGGATGTTTTTCCGCGAACAAAACCATGCTCTCCGCGCTAGAAGAAATGTCGGCTCTAAGCTCGCGACTACAAAAGTCGCGCTCCATATAGACTGGTTTTCAACCAAAGCCTGAAGGATGTCCTTTGCCAACGGAGAGGTATAAGAAAACTGAAGGAATAAAGGTATGCAGGGCTGAAGCTCGCGAAATCGCTCTAGAACTCGAATGCTTAAAAAGCCTCCGGACTCGCGGAATTAAGCTCATAAGAACAGATTTTATTGACAAGAATTTTTTAGTACAGAAAATTTACATAAATTATCTTTCATTGTGTAATTCCAGAAATATGTTGGACGTAACTGTCACGTGAAATATATATTGCATTTGAAACTGCTATTTTTCTTAGGATCTGCTGCAGATCGTCTTTAGTAGGACGTCATTGGCCCGATCCCACGCTCCTAGAGTCTAATATAAGGCCGTGCCGTCCGCCATTTTTAATCTTACGGAACTGTTTTTCCTTATGTTGTTAGTTTTTAGCGTGTTAGTTGAAAACCCTGAAATATTTTTGGATTGATTTTTATGTAATAACATAAATAATGAAGTCATGATTGAACGAGATGACGTACATTTATTTTCTCAAGGATTATCTCAGCTCAAGACTTAACATTTTAATTAATAAACTCGAAAAAGAAATAAAAATATGGTGATTCAATTCATTTCCTTACGAGTTTTAAAGATTTTAATTTAATACATGTAAAAGATTAAAATACACATCACATATGGTAAACGAAATATACTTTTAGTTGGTTAAATAAAGAAACTAAACAATTATAAAAAAAGGTTGTAAATGATGAGGGGGTATTAATTAATGAATTTAATAATTGAGTTTAAATATGTATATATATATATATTTATCGCTTGTAAACACAATAATTTTTAATATGGGTAGTGCGTAGATATATTAAGTTCAAAATAATTATTTAAAAAATGGGATTTTATTAAAGATCTCAGGATATTAATGGTTTGGGTGATCACGTGTAGCAGATCTGTTCGTTGACGAACCTGAGTTGTCTTCATGGGTGTCTCGCTGTAATTTCCGTGTTGTGGAACTTGAAGCGGCCGGTCGACAATAGCACGAAGTCTTCCTTCCCTTGTTGCTAAGACCTTTCTTCCCTGCTTCCTGGACTGATCAAAGCATGGTCGCCGCTGCCACCTCACCAATCTCCTCTCTCCACCACTCTGCTACCATCTCCTTTCATCACCACCTTGTATCACCAGCAATCTCTTTCTCCCAAATCTGTCCAATCTCTTCCTTCAATATTTTCTCGCCATCACCTTGTATCACTTGCAAAAATCTGACCTCAAGTTGTCTCCGCCAGCCTCTTTAAAGCCTTGTCCCCACTTATCCGACACCTATCACTAAGGTGGCAGGGATGGATATTCTCCAATCATATCCCTTGTTTCATTTGGGGAACACACGCCACCCGGTCACCAAATTCCCAGGCAGATTAAGACATTCCGAAACGGCGACGGGATGGCCGAGCTTTATGGTCCAGGTGTCACCCGCAGTCTCTGTTATTGTTCCGAGCCGCCAAGACGACGCGCGGAAAAACCCCTTCTTCCTGACAAGCGACTTTCTCATTCCGGAATATTTGGTATTTAAGTTCCCGTAAATTATAATAAAAAATTGGACGCGGGTTCTACTGCGCTACATGGTATTTATTTTTTGTTAAAGTAAATTAACATCAAATTACAACAATTATTACAATCTTATTAAAAGGAAAAATGAATTTTATTTCAATTTCTGCTATTTTGCAAATGACACAGTATATTCACGGTTTTATTTTCGTGTTTCTTTAAACCCATACTACGAACTAACATATTTAAAAATTTATCTTGACCTGACAACATGATGGAATTACTATATATATATATATATATATACGTGTAGTTAAAATTGTTTTGATAAAATTATTGTCTTTAATTACCTTACATTTTTTTATTTTATTAATTTGGGACTTGAAGTGTTTTTCAGCCTCCATACATAATTGAAACACCGGTAATGATGGTCTCAAAAGCCCACCCATATCACAATAATCTACTAACAGTCCACAATTTTGTGGCAAATCAACTTCTGATTGTGAAGTGTCTTGTATTAAAAATTTCTGGCACATGTCACAGACATTTTTCTTCATCACAGATGCAGCCGCTGCTCCATAGATATAAAAAATATTATTCAAAGTTCTATAATGTGGTAAGGGATATCCAGTTGAATGAAGATATTTATATCCATTGACAGATAATGCAAATCTCATTTTCAACCCTTGCATAATTGCCTCATTGGACCAATTCTTCCAATTTTTTCTGCCAGCACTCAAAACATTTTACTTGCTTTGGAGACAAAATTTTAGAAATTCTATTTTTTAAATCTGTAAGTTTTATTTAATAATGAAAGTGTTTCTATATGTTGGTTCCACAATTTAAAATATCTTTCATGTGAAATTCTCAAATTATCTAAGTAAAGTTTATTCATCTCAGAAAAACAATGCAATAAACTATTTCCATTATTTGTTGATGAATTTTGAAGAGCCTGTATAAAACATAAATTACTTACATTAAAAGTGAAAAACTGCATAAATATTTCAAGTGCCATTAGCCAGAATTTTAAACAAACCTCTGATTTTGTCCTTAGAGAATCTGTACATTTTCTTTTCGAAGACAGCAACTTTTTGTGGATTTGGTACAGAAAACAGAGTTGGAACAGCATTAGGTTTTAATTTTTTCCAACCATCTTTTCTTTGCTGCTCATACTGGTTTTCCTCAAAGTGGATCTAACATTGAAACATTAAAATTTAGCATACACAAACGGCTTAAAACTGTTATATAATATATAATTTTACTATTTAAAGCATTTGTTTCCTGGAATAAAGCAAACACTTCGCCATCTTTAATTACATTTTATCACTAGTCACTAATTGTTGTTTTTACCACTTGGTTCACAGTCCAGAAACACTTGCACTCACACGCAAAAATGTCAGTTTTCTGTGTCGCGTTGAAGACGCTTCACTTGCGCAGTGTCAACGACAGTTAGTTACGTTTGTGGAATGGCACGAGATGGTAAATATTAAATACTCGTATGCCCCCCTCTCAACGTGACGGATTTTGTAGGCATTATTCCCCAAATTTTGGCATATTTCATACGGCCCTTCATAATTTGGTAGCCATTTACCATTTATTTTCCTCTCGGCGTCAGAAATTCGCAAATTGCGTAATAGTACCCATTCTCCGACCTCGAACTTGTGAATAACTTGTAAATAACCAAGTCTGGTTGCATTCCTGGCACCCCACATTCCTGATTCTCGGCTATGATAGGGAATTTTGGCGTCGCTGCTTTCTTTATTTGGTCTACTATTAAATTGTCTTTTTATAAGATTATTATACCGCATATAAATTTATATAAATATAAATGTGCCAAAATCTCGTCATGTAGACCACAGCGGCGGAATCTCTTATCTTTAGTTGACCAAGGACTAGAGGCATTCATTCAAGGGAAGCATTTTTAATCTGGCTCTGTGTACGAAGCACCTGTTTGCAAACCTTGTAAGGAAGCCTGTTGAAAAAGGTGCGAAGATGCTCTGGCTGCAGCAACGGATTCCAGTACTTTGCCTTGGTTTGAGAGTTGAATCATAGAATCAAACCTCTGGTCGGCAATTATGGAACGCATGGTTTTTTCAGACTATTTTACTATTTAACCATAAATAATAAAACCTATGAAGGAACAGATGGACTTTATAATTTACTCTTTACAAACAAACCCAAATATTACGAAGCAACAGATCTTAGAGAGTATAAGCAAATATTGGAATCTACAAACGCACACAGATTACAACATCTACCGACACATCAGTTGAAGTCCAACAGAGGCTATAAATATACCGAGATTATTAAAAAAACTCTTTCCCCCAAAACATACAGGTCATGGCATTACGTGGAAGTCTCATCATCAACAACAAAAACGATCTATTGACTATGTACACTGGGATGATCCTAACGAACTTGTACATCGATTGCAGCTTTTGATGGCATCAAAATCGGCTGGTCATACTGCTCACGAAAACGAAATTACATCCATCATCGAAGAACTGCGAGAAGCTCGAATCATTGCATAAAAACTAAGAACTTCTTTGCTTCACATCATACCAGAATGATGGACGTTAGAGGCAGTATTGCTAGTGAATTACATCGTCCGGCTCGGAAACGCTATGCACGTCGTAAGGTTATAACCAAGGGACTAGATGATCTACATCAAATGGATTTGGTGGAAATGATTCCCTATTCGAAAGAAAATAATGGTTTTAAGTACATGCTAACTATTATTGACGTTTACTCCAAATATGCATGGGTTCAACCGTTAAAGACTAAGCGGGGTAAGGAAGTTGCTACAGTAGTATGCCAATTATACGATAAGAGCAAACGTCATCCTAAAAACATCCAGACAGATAGAGGTACTGAATTCTATAATGCAGATTTCAAAAAATGGGCAACATCACACAACATCAATCATTACTCTACGTACAGCAATATGAAAGCAAGCGTTGTAGAACGTTTTAACCGAACTTTATGTGAGCGTATGTGGCCAATATTTACAAAACAAGGTTCACATGTGTGGATACATATGTTACAAAATATTGTTCGAGACTACAATCGCTCCTATCACCGTACCATTAAAATGAAACCGCGTGATGTACATGATAATCGTTTGCTCACATCGGTGTACAACAATATCAAAATGGTTGGAGGAAAGAATAAATTTAAAGTTGGAGACGTTGTCCGCATCAGTAAGCAAAAACATCAATTCGAAAAGGGTTATACACCGAATTGGACTACAGAACTCTTCACTATTCACAAAGTTCAACCAACAAACCCCATAACTTACATATTGAAGGATTACCAACAACAATTGCTGGCTGGTGCTTTCTACATGGAGGAATTACAAAAAACTAAGCATTCAGATGTCTATCTCGTGGAACGCATACTCCGAAGGAAAGGGGATAAAGTATTTGTAAAATGGTTGGGATATAATAATTCTCACAACAGTTGGATTGATAAAAACAATATTCTGTAATATTTTGAATAAATAAATTTCATATATTGTAATACTCTATTCTTAATAATATAAATTGATAGACGGGGACTTTTGAAATAAAAGGAACTATTATAAAACAAATTAAAGTAAGTTTATTTACAGATCATTTCCACGGCTTTCATGAGGGTCCTTCTCATCAGGGAGTTAAGATGGGGAGAATTTTTTTACAGTAAAAATTTGATCAATTGTAATATTTAAAAAGGTGTTGGAATCACTTTACATGCATGTCGTGTCTTACTGTGGACGTTTCGCTGGTTGATGCACGGCCGTGGCGATGTGTGATGGCGATGGTGATGGTCGCAGCCGTGGCGTCGTCGCAGCTCCAGTTGGTTGAGCAGCAAAACCGCTGGCACGACTTATCCCTCTTGTTGTATCGTTCTTAGTGCCCGTTCTTCTTGGCTTTTTAGATATTCCTACCCCGCAAGTACTCTCTTAAACCAATCAGATTTCTTAAAATAAAACAGCTCAGCAGAATTCCAACCAATCACTGACGCGCTTTTGTTTCATCCGCGACAATGACCGTCGTAAATTATGGGTTCGCTACTGAGCTCACCCCTGACAGCGGATCCTACAACAAAAGACCCTCGCATCATTCAGGGCCTGACAGTTTTAAGATGCTGTTGCTCAAGTCCAGAACACACAATAACACGTGCACTTCATTACAGATGCCCCTAAATTTGAGGTTTTAAAAGTGTCAATTGGGCACTAATTTGCGGTTTTGAAACATCAAAGTTATCATGAAGTGTTAGATGCTCCCGTAAACGTGACAACAATACTGTTTGTACAAATGAATCACTTGATTGTCACCGATCAATCTCTTTAACGTTCTGTTTCACATGTGCACTGTCCACAAAACACCGTCATTGTTTTAATCTCTGTTTAACACTTTGTTCTTAGCTCTTAGTGATTCCAAAAATCTTTTTATAAGAAAATTAACATTAACTAGACTACACCTAAAATTAAGATAAACAAAGACAAAACTGGGCTTTAATTAATTAACCTGCCGCCGGTAATATGGCACTAAAGACGTTAAATTAAAGACCTTCGTACGGTCATCATCCCTTTTGACGTGGTAGTAGTTTTTATCACTACATTTCACTACAGTATACGGCCCCTCATATAACGGTAATAGCTTAGCGCAAACGCGGTTTGCTGGGTCAGGCACCCTCAAGCTTTTAACTAACACTAGATCGCCTAGTGCAAACTTGTGGTCTCTCACCTTTTGTTTTTCTTTTCGGTGCGTGGCCATCTTGGTCAACCGCCTCACTAATTTCTATATTAAAGTCCCAAGGTTTAGTACATTGAGGAAAGTTTATTATCTTGGACAACCGAGATCCGTCAGATCTATGATATCATGATCTTTTGTAATGTAGTCAGAAACCCATTTTTGTTTCTCCTTACCCTTCACATATATAGGGCAATTGAAGCTGATATTCAACTTCTGAAATAAAGCTTTCAAATCGTCTGCTGATATTGTACCCTTATCCCACTCCAAACCATGTATATTCTTATGCACATAATTGTTCGCTTTATTGTACGAATTAGCGTTCTCAAATGGATTGCTATCAAGTTTTATTTGAATGCTGTATATTTTAGTTACTAAATCATTATTCCTATATAAAATAGCTAAATCGCATGGATTAAGTTGGCCATGTTGGTTGTAATAGCTCTGAAAATCCAAAACACACAACATTTTTTTTACCAATTACACACACTCAAACGAATGATGATATGATGGTTGTTAGAGGTGATTTTATACTTATGTATTGGTGGGGAGGGGAGTGAAAGCGATGCAAATTATACCCTCATAATTTCTCAACACTATGTGAGAATAGACAAGACATTAGACAAGTGTGTATACGCAATTCTGATAGTGTGGTAAACAGGGTTGAATGACGTCAATAATTTGGAGGGAAAAGCATCCGACATCCCTCGAGGCCACTAAACATTAGACAAGTGTGTAAACAAGGTCAATTGACGTCATAAGTGGGAGGGGAAGCCGGGGCCCCAGCCAGTCTTCAAGGTCGAGTGACGTCAAAGGTCAAAATGGATTAGAAACGGCTTTGATATACTACTTGAGTAGGTTAGGTTTTGGAACAAGTCCGTTTCAATAATGGCATTAATGATGACACCAACATCAAGAAAACTATTTTCTTTGTCGTTTTCCAATTCGAACGTAAACTGTAATTTTTCGTGGTAATTATTGTAAACAATGTTTTTAATTTGGTTTTATTTATCTGATGCGATGGGAGGTCGTGGAATTATAACACCGATGGATCCTATAAATACACGCCTTTATTCACGAACGTAAGTTGCTTCCTGACCTTGGTCCGAGCAACACCTTGGTTCGAGCCAAATACTTCCTCATCCGAGGAAAGCAGATCACCGAGTCTGTCTTCCGGCAGACCGACGAGTCTACGTAGCAGCTAGCGGCAGAACTTATTGTTTTGCCGCTCATCTCATCGACTATCGCCGTTGTTTCTAAGCATTAAGTGCTCGCTTTTTGTGGGAAAAAAGGCTCTTCCGTCCCATCTTTGCCTGGTTGGGAGCTAGCCCCACAGTGCTAGAGTAGGGCTGATCAGTGCCAGCGGCCCCTTCACGTGGTATAACTGCGCGTACTGTAGGTGCGTTTAGAATTTACCCAAGTCCTCCTTACACAACATCTTTTCCCTGAAGCTGCCGGAAATCTAAAAACTAAAAAAGAGAAAAGAAACTACAAAATCCGGTGGCCGATCGGAAGGATGGCGTCCCCCTTCCGCACGACCCGCAGCCTGGAGTCCTTAGATGTTGCAGCTGCTCCAATCTTGGCTGCACAATCTGCCGAATGACAGATTGTAAAGGGTAAGAGACGGAGTCCCCCTACAGGGAGTCCCCTTATTATTAACAAACGCAAAACGACAAAACGCTGACACGAGATTTCAAGGACCGAACTCGTCCTCAACTCATCTACACGGGCTAAACCGCAAGCCAGCACAGCAACACGGAAATTCGAACATCCCGAACGGCGTTGTTATCGCTGTTTTCGGGATGTCAGGTGGATGGACCGGAATTTGCGTGTATGCCTTGACTAGAAGGAGCACTGAGAACACTGAGCTGCCCTGTGAGCTCAGGGTAAAGTCTTGCATGTGGCGCTCGGGATATCTGTCCGGGATGGTTCGCGCATTCAATGCGCGAAAATCCCCTCATGGGCGCCATTTCCCGTCCTTCTTCTTCGGAACGAGGTGAAGCGGCGATGCCCACGGGCTCTTCGAGCGCCGTGTGGTCCCGTCCGCGAGCATGGCCTGGAACTCTGCCCGCGCGATGTGCAGGCGTCCTGGTCTGCAGGACACCGGGGGGCCCGATGTACGGTGGTGTGGCGGACGTGAGCTCCGGGAAGCGACCGAGGATCTCCTGGTACGGCGAAATCGTCGTCAACACCTTGACGCTGGGCTGCTACTGGGTGTCGTGACGGCGACGTGGTCGTAGATCACGTCTATGAGGCGCCCGTTGCTGCAGTCTGGCAGCAGCTTGTAGTGCGCCGATTATGGGCGCTGCCACGACGAAACGCTACGGGAACTTGCGATGTAGGCCCAGGTCCAGCCGCAGGGTGGATGGTGATGCTGGTCGCGTTCGCCGCCTGCAGCTTGTATTTCGTGGGCTCTCGGTGACTGCTGAGGAGAAATCGGGGAAAACAGCAGATGTCGGAGCCGGTGTCAATCAGGAACTTGTGGCCGCTTACTTGGTCTCTGATGACTACGCGTCATTCGGGTAGGCGGCCAACGGCTGCAATCGCTGGCCGTTCTCCTAGTTTCCCTGGGCGTAGCTGCACGGGGGCTCTGCGCTGGGCACGGCTACCAAACCGGCGATGGTACCAAAACCTTCCGGCGTCGGTGGAATCGAGCGGCTGGCTCGTCCTCGCTGCTACGAACGTTGTCGGGCTGGCCTGTGAGGCGGCGATCTCCCCCGGAGTGCGGCGAGCTCTGCGGTGAGGGCCTCGACGCGTAGCTCGTGGTCGGTGACGCGGCTACAAGCACGTGGGCGGGCGGCGAATCCTGTGGTGCTAAACCGATGATGCTGTCTGCAATCTTGGCCACCTCGTTCAATGGTACGAGGGGTTGGCTTATGACGACCATTTGCATGGATGCCGGCAAGCGTTGCAGCCACAATGTTCGCAGCACCTCATCCGAGACCGATCCTCCCGCAAAACCCTGATGTGGCGCAGGAATTGCGACGGGGACCGGTCTCCCAACGCGGCGTCGGTCAGCAGCGTACGTTGCTCCTGCGTAGGGGACAGACGTTCTGCCTTCAAACACCCATACCTGTCCGACGCCGGTGGGTCGATCAGGATGTCCTGGACCTCTTCGGCCCAGCACCCTTCCAAGTGTGCAGCCACGTGGGAGAAGCGTGTGGTGTCCTGCGTGAACCACAGCTCCACGTTGCCGGGCCAGAACGCCGGTAGCTTCAGCGCTACCCTGTATACGCCTGGCTCCTGCTGGTCTTCCATCGAATTACGTCGGGGTCACCAATTTGGTGTGATGGTACCAGGAGGACTAAACGGCGACCACGTGGCCTTAACGTCACTTTATTACTTCGGTGTAGTGACCGTCCCGGTCCGAGTTTGGGAAGATAATGGCCGAGACATGGTGCGCTCCTCTCGGTCTGTAGCCGGAGTGGGGGTGGGAGCAGCGTTGCCATGCCTCGACCAGCGACGCAGCTGCATGTGGAGCAACATCTCTGCTCCCCACAAAAGTATCGTACACGCTCTGAATCCTCTTTTTGCTGTTACCAATTCAATACTTCTTCCCAAAAAAATCTAAGACCATTCAGCTTCAACGTAAACTTAAATAGAGAATATTATCATTTTCTCCTAGTAATTATTCACCCCAACATGTTGAGAAACTTTGACAAATGAAAATATAAAATATTCGTAAATAATTGTGAGGAAAATGCAATAACGAACGTAATGATGTCATATATACAGTAACTAAAACATGAAAAAATCAATTTATGATGATGATAAATAAAAAGACGGCCAATAACTCAACATATATACTTTCACTGTTTATTCAAAAGTAACGTTTCGCCTCATTTTCACTTCCTGAGGCGTACAGCAAAGAAAAAATTACCAGAGATCAAATATTGATAGTATGCAACAATTCTTAAATTTACATATAAAAAATTAGGATCAAAACGTAGGAACTAAATGAATAAGTATATTACATAAAGCACAATTTAATATACGACGTTTGTCATTTTCTGCGGTCCTGTTACGGTATTTTCAGGGTATTCGTGACAAGAAGCTGCCATTTGGACTGAAAATTAGCTGCCAAGTGTTTGTGCAACAGCTTGATTTAGCACTTACCGATGAGATTCGGGAATTTACTACAATTTATTTAGATGGTATAGTGGTGGGAAGTGAATCATTTGGGGAACATCTACAACAATTAGATACGTTATTCAGTCAGTTACGGAAAAAGGGCCTTACCATTAACAAGACCCAATTCGCAAAGGCAGAGATTTCATTCCTAGGTAACCTTGTATCGGAGAGAGGAGTAGAACCGCTTCCTGAAAGAATCAATAAAAGAAATGCCGAGTCATCGAAATGTAAAACAATTAATTGGTTTTTATACGTTCTATAAAAGATATGTGTTCGAATATGCGTCCTTACTGAAGACACTGTATCAATTATTGAAAAAGGGGGTTAAATTTAAGTGGGAAGGAAAGCATGAAGCCGCGCTAGACAGGATTAAAGATTCTTTTGCCAAGTGCATTGTTTTAGCTCATCCAAAGGAAGGACAGGACTATGTCATAAAGGTGCGATGCGAGTTTAGAAGGTATCGCAGCCATTTTGAGTCAAGTAGACATCATTAGCTAGTCGTGGATTGAAGAATAACGAAATTACTTACACAATATCCGAGTTGGAACTCCTAGCAATTGTGTTTGCAACTCAGAAATTTAGGACTCACATATTCGGGAGAAAAGTAAGGTTGTATACCGACCATCAAGCGTTGATTTTTATGAAAGATTGTAGACATGTAAACGCTAGACTACGAAGATGGGCGATTGCACTTGATGAATACGATCTTGAAATAAAACACGTAAAAGGAACCGAGAATAGTGCGGTGGACTTCTTAAGTCGATATAATTGTCCGAGCAGGGGAAAACGAGTAATGAATAAGGATACAGAGACATTGATTGCTGCATTACAGATAGGTAAATGTTCCGCGTATAAGAATTTTAAACGAGGTCTGATTCGGTGGCAAAACGAGGATGAGGAATTAGAGATCGTGAGGGGAAAATTTGAAACTGGAGAAAAAAGAAATAGCAGTCGGTACGGGTACTAGAGGGGACCGAATCACGGAATACCGAAAAGAAGAGGGCGTCATATTTAAAAGGGAGCCAGGCGGTAAAAACAAGTGGGTTATGTATATCCCGAAGGCGGGTATCAAAAGTGCTTTGTATTTATCGCATGACTTGTTAGGACATATGGGTACAAGTAAAGTAGTAAGAATTACAAAGGACCAAATGTATTGGCGAGGAATGTCCAAAGACATCAAGAATTACGTTAAAATCTGTCATGAATGCCAGATCTGTAAATTTAAGAATAATCATTACGAAGGAGCCTGGCAGGCTATAATTTCTGAAGAAGTAGGGGAATTGGTGATGCTAGATTTACTAGGGCCACTGCCGACTGGAAAATATGGATATAACTACATTTTAGTTATAGTTGACGCCTTATCAAAGTTTGTTAAGTTGTACGGTTTGAGGAGGGCAACGACGCAAGCTTGTGGTTATAGATTATTGGAAGTCCTGCTAGGATCTTATCCGACTCAATTCTATAATGATAAA
>CM067382.1:3543737-3564413 GCA_034510155.1 Eucriotettix oculatus
TATTTCAGGGTATTAGTGACAATGATGCTGCGGACAAAATATAAACATACAAATCAATTCTTTTGATTAATTAACATGTGAAATCCGATAGGAAATTATAAAGAATTCTGACAGCTCTGTCGGCTTATATTTATCAAAGACAGGGAATATTTTGTAAAACAAAAAATAAGTTAACATTTGTAGAATCCCCAATTATTTCTAAACTTTGAACAGGACGGAGATTTCGATCACTACTCAATTCGTGTCTCAAAACAACAATTTTGAGTAGTGTTGCTAAAATACGAGATAACCTGGCACTTCTCCTGTTTTTAAGGACGAAAGAGAACCAAAGACATTTATTTATCCTGGTTCCATATTTCTCGTTGGCCACGGGGCTACCGCTAGTGACGTCACATTTAGCAGACGACGGCGGGATCTAAAATATATATTAATTGTTAAAAATTAGCTTAACGTCATTTACGTATTCTCAATCCTACATCTTCATCCAATAACTATTATCTTGTTTCTGTTTCTAATAAATCATTACAATTATTCATCGTTTTCTTATGTGATATTTAATCACTACTAAGTAGTTTTTGTAGTGTCTGTTGTGACCAAAAGGATATCCGACAATAATACATACGGAAAAGTTTGTGTTCAACGGAATAAAATAATTATTTAATAAAGTACTGAAATAATACATGAACCGGAAGTTAAAGCATCGCTGAACTTCGACGCGCCTCTAGTGTGTCATATCTTCCAGTAAAAGACCATCAAAGTAACCGCGAAATGTTTACTGCTTCATTCCAAGATGGTTCATTCCGTTTCTTCGATTATGATTAATTTAGTTTTACTTTAAAGCCAGTTAATGCGCATGTCTTGTCAGTTCTAATACTATTCTTCAAGATTTGTTTACAAAGGTTTTACGTATTTTCTGATTATCAAAAGTTCTCATCAATATTCTCCGATTCGAGCTAACTGTGGCATATGTTTATTCTATTGTTTCCTTTTATTTTACAGCCGTACAATGTGCGCGTGTCGTGATAAATAAAAGGCTATTTTTCAAGGTTAAGATTTCACGTAATTTTCTAATTAGTGCAAGTTCAATAATTACACGTTTGGTCTGCTCCAGTGTAAAAATGGCAAATTACTTAATTATGCGTGTTTCTTCAAGTTTGGCAGAGGGATCAGTGCGTGTTTTATGGTATTCGTAGGCAGAGTGGTGCGTGTACTCCGTTCATGACGTGTGTTTAATGTAAATGTGTGTATGCCAGCCAGTTGCACGTTTTTCGATGCGTTCATGACGTACGATACTGTGGGGATATCACTGCAATTACATTCTTGAATGTAGATCGACTTGCGTGAAAATAGGAAAGTGACTTATTATGACGTCACACTATGTCGACGTAATATTCTGTGACGTCATGAGGTCACAGTTTGTCACATAACGTATGCAGTGACGTCTTAAAAAAATCAAAGATGGCGGCCAGTTTCCTTTCCTGGAGCCAAACCGTTTGCTTACCAATAGTTTGTTTCTTTCTCTAATATTTTGTCGTCATTTGCCAAAAAAAATCGGACATCCCAACGTCGGTCGTATCCCACCTCTGTAATTGGAGTAATTATCGTGGTAGCTTTCGCTGCCATGTCCGCGAAAGGGCTTAGAAACAGCTGTTTTAATTTCAAAAACAAAGACACGAGCAACGATGAAAAAGAGCAATGAAGCTTACCAGCTAGATTACCGACGGTGAGCGATCCCACTAGGTGGGCATGTTTCACCCACGTGGTCCGTCTGCAGGACTGGGTCCTTGCCGCAGTAAGCAATTCGGATGGAAACATAGAAAATTTATCCAGACTTGATAATTAAATACGACTTGGACTTTCACAACGAAAAATTCAAAGTCCCAATCGGACTGGAATAAACCAATTGAAAAATATTCAAAGTCAGGCTCAGACTGGAACTACACAAAATCAATGAAAAATTTTGATGTCCGCCAAGGACTTAATTAAAAGCCGACTACAAAAATTTTCAACGTCCGACTTGGACGATGACAACACCCCAAAAAACTTTGGATGAGTCACCACCCAGAAAGTAATGCCTCGAGTGGGCAGCTTTCATAGAGGAGACTACCAACGCGGCAAATGGCGGAGCGCCAATACAACAAATGTGAAAGGAAGGAGACAGGTAACGGCGAAGTACCAAAGATCTCGACATAGGGCCTACAAGACACCAAAAAATTTGGTGAAACTATGTCCTCTGACACCAGGAAAAACAACGAAAAAACGGCAGCGTGATTCATCGACGTAAATAGATTAGAAATCAAGCACTACACTTTGAGCCAAAATGCCGAGAAGCTATAAATTTGGCAGATTTTCGGTCCTGCAATCCCGTTACGCGGCTCGTTCGCCGCCAAATTTACATCTCGGGCCGATAAAAGGGGGAAATAGGGTCATTGAAGTCGTACATTTTTACGTGGGACAGCGTTAACAAAATCCCGACTCCAGATATACACCCGGGAAGTATACAAAAGTTGTTTTATAGTGATATTAAGAAAAAACAAACTCGGAAGTTCATGTTCTCGGCATAATATCTAACAAAACAGATTATTAAACTATTTTTGATTTTATTGAGATTGACCGATCACCCGATACTACAATTTCGGGCCAACCCGTGACAGATGCACCGCGTATCAGAGATTAAGCTGATGAGAACAGATTAAAAAAATATTTTTCAAAAATTTTCCTTACAAACAATGTCATACGAATCTGGAAATAAAAGATATAAATAAGCAACAACCGAAATGGGACAAATAACTCGCTAGCATTATTTTATCTTACTTTCCTACGAGTGTAGGCTGACACTCGTAGGGTCTGGGAAATTTCCGAAACAAGGGAAGATTTAGGCTGATCCTATACTGGTCCGGTTTGGCCAATAGACGACGCCTGTAATCTGATACAACTCCTTTGCGAAGAAACTTAACCAAAAGTATCTTCTCAGCTGGCTAATTTTGATCGGAGATGCATTGATGGTAGTGAGCGGCGGCTGGTCAACCTCAACAGCGTCTTCTCCCTCGTCGGTTGCGTCTTCTTACTCGCCTGTCGGGATGTCATGTGGCAAGTAATCCGTGTTGAGATCCTGCACAACCGCCAGTGAGGCTGTCTCCACCGTCTCGGTTAAAAAGTGCACTACTATCTCCACTGAGAAATGAGGCTGGTTCCTCGTTGGTGGTCGCGCGTCTTATTTTTTACTACGGATTTTACCGACGGCCACGCTGTACGCTATTGGCCTCATCACTGAAGTGGAGCATCCTGAAAGCGTGTGAGAGGGTGAGGACGTCGATGCTGTCGCCAATGGCGATAACGCCAACGCTGCCCAGTCGAGGCAGGAGAAACGTCCTCGTCGCATCCAACTTTTGCCAAGGGGCCTGCAAGATATGGTCGACAAGTCCGACGTCCGCCTCGAGCGTCCACAGTTTCTCGTCGGGGGACTAGCTGACGCGAAGGCCAGTGGGAACCCCGAGGTATAGGTCCCCTTCGCCCAGGACTCGCGGCGTTCCGCCCTTAAATGGAAGGCGGTGTCACGCACCACCCGTCGTCTCCTGCAGTCCACACAACGTGGCACGTTTAGCTAGACTGTAGGACATGTTGAAATGAAAGTTCCCATAGATGGAGTTCAGCTTCTAAAGAGTCGGGAGGTAGGGAATTAAGGGGGGTCAGTGTAAATCTCTGGCTGAAGTTGTTGGTGTTGTGGCTATGGGTATATTGGGAATTGGGTTTTGTGGAGTTTTACTGTACTATGGTGGTTGGCAATCCGTTCGGGGAGGAGTCTCTTTGTCTGACCAATGTAAAAGGCTAAGCAGAGTGAGCAGTTTACTTTGTAGATGGTGTGAGAGGACAGACAGGAAAGTTGTGGTAGGTGGGAGTATTGGGTAGACAAGGAATCTGTTTCTGCCACACGGTCTGCAGCCAATTGTGGTTGGGGGTGTGGGGTTAGTAGGGTCTGACCAGAATATTACAGAGGTTGGGTGGGCGCCTAAAGGCAACCCTTGGACGGGTGGGTAGTATGGTCGGGAGGATGTTCTTCATGTCCGGTCATGTTGGATTGTAGTCCAGTGTAGGCAAGGCAGAGGAAAGAGTTGAGTTTACATAATCCGGAGAAGTAGGTAGTGGTTAGAGGTAGACTACGTTCAGTATGATAGTTAGGGGTGGGACTGACGTTTTGGGAGGTGGAGAGGGCACGGGTTATTTGGTTTTGTAGGAAGTCTATGGGGTAATTTCTGTTGCGGAAAGCATTGAATATGCGGTGGATTGTTTGGTATGTTCAGGGTGGCAACTGGAAAAGTGGAGGTACTGAAGGATGTTAGTTGGTTTTATGTGGACAGAGGTGAGAATGGGACCTGAATTTAGTAGGATGTCCACATCGAGGAAGGTGATGTTAGTCGGGGAATAGTTCCAAGTGAACTTGACGGGTAATTTAGTGTTGAGGTCGTAGAGGAAGTCTGTGAGGGCATCTTGTCCCTGAGTCCATAACATGAAGATGTCATCTATGAACCAGGTTTAGGGTTTCAGTGGAGAGGAATTTCGATTATGTTGTTCCAGTTGACCCATAAGCAGGTTGGCATAGGAAGGGGCCATCCGGGTGCCCATGGCAGTGCCGCTGATTTGGTGGTAAATTTTATCTTGGAAGGAGAAGTAGTTTCTAGTGAGGACTAACTGGGTGAGTGCTATCAAAAAGTTGGTGTTTGGGAGGAAATTTGGAGACCTGCGAGACAGGAAGTGTTAGAGTGCAGTCAGGCCACTTGTATGGGGGATATTGGTGTGTAGGGAGACAACATCTACGGTAAACAGTAGTGTATCCCACGGGAGTGGTGATGGTAATTCACGGAGGCGACGGAGAAAGTGATTGGTGTCTTGGATGAATGATGGGAGATTTCCACTATTGGCTGGAGGGAGTCATCCACCAAAGCGGAAATCCTTTCATTGGGGGAATTGTAACCAGCGACAATTGGGCGGCAAGGGACCCTAAGTTTGTGTATCTTTGGGATAAGGTAAAACGTGGGTGTTCTGGGGTCTTTTTGAGGTGAGGAGCTCGATCGAGGCGGAGGATAGTTTTTGAAGAGGGCCATGAGCCCGAACAAACTTTTCTATTTCGTGGGTATTGGAGGGGTTGGGGTCGGTGGGGACAAGTTTGTAGATTTTGTCATTCTGCAGCTGGCGGAGTGCCTCTGTCGTGTAACTGTCGGCGTCCATGACGACAGTGGTGGAACCTTTGTCAGCTGGGAGGATGACAATATCACGGTTGTTTTTCAGGTTGCGGATGTCTAGGTGCTGGGCACGGGTTAGGTTGGGTTGTTTGGGGAGAGTTAAGGAAGGTTGGGGAGGTAATATGGGCTACAAAGATACTACTGAAATTCTGAAGTGGGTGGTTAGGTGGCAATTTGGATGGTTCTTTAAATTTAACTAGGCATGGGGCTGCGGAGTTTAGGGGTTCTGGGTTGGCTAGAGGATGTTTTGCATAATGATGCTTCCACTGGACTGTTTGACAGAATTTTAGTGTACCACGGGCAAGTTTAAATGCGTCCAGTGTTGGGGTGGGGGAGACGCTGAGGCCTTTATCGAGGATTTATATTTCATCTTCATTTAAATATTTTGAGGACTGTAGTTTGAGGGTTTGGGGGAGCCGGATTGTTGGTTTTGGGAGATTGAAGATGCGTTGGTATTTTGATGCCGACCCTAACTGCCTGTTTGACCAGGTGGGAGAATTTTTTGAAGTGCTTCAGTGCAGCGACGCGCGCGGAGATTCGTTTAGTGTAAAAAGATGACGGCCGCTTTCTGGTCGTAATCGGGGAATCGCGAAATAATTTCGTTGATGTTTTCTGTATTCTTCCTCCTTGACAGTATTATCGCTTGCCTCTTTCGTGGATTTAGGCGCATTTTGTTGATTTGGCACCTTTTTTTTGTTTGATCTAATTGCTTTTGTACTAGTTTTATGGCACTGCTAAAAACAGTGTTTGTACTCCGTCTGTCTTCGGCAGATCGTTTATGTATGGGTTGATAAGAGTGGGGGAGTGCACTGCTCCTTGAGGTACTCCTGCTGATGTTTTTCTATCTTTAACTGGAATGTTCGGTTTTCGATAAAGTGCTTTGGATTCTGATGTAGCAGTCTGAGTTTTTCGTCTGTTTGTAGTTTGTAAATTAGCATATCCCATGGTACATGGTCATAAGCCTTCTCAAAATCCAGGAGCACTGTGGGTGTTGCCGCATTAAGATTGAAGGCGTTTGAGGCGTGTTCGATTAAGCGAAGTATTTGATTTGTCGTTTCGTGTCGGTTTTTGAAGCCGAAATGTTCTTTACGAATAGTTTCGGCATCGTCTAGTTCTTTTATTCTACGTAATAATACTCTCATATACTTTGCTTAAGGCTGGCAGAAGACTTATGGTTCCGAAATTGGATGGATTCGTTATGTCAGCCTTTGGTTTGGGTAGGGGTAATACTATTGCGTTTTTCCAGATATCTGGGAATTGGTTGAAGCACATTGCTGCGTTAATAATACGTTTTATTTCCGTTATTGCCTTCTTTGGGAAGTGTTTCAGGTGGACATTTTTGATTCTGTCAACTCCAAGTGCAGTGTTAATCCGTAGTATTTTGATTATGCTAGTTATTTCTATCTCATTTGTGTATTTTGGTGCGGATTTACTTTGGGTTCCATTATCCTTCTTATTGCGGTCTTATTTCTGTTGTGTTGAAACTTGACGTTTCCTGGCTGATTATTGTACTCTATCTGACTGCATTTTTTTTTCTATAGTGAGCTAGGGTCTCAGCTTTCCCCAGCGTGTCATATATGTCACTGTTACCGACGGTTAGAGGGTTATTTGATCTATTTTCCGTTCTTAACTTTTTTGTGATGTCCCATATTTTTTCTTTTTTGTTGAAAGTTCGCATGCACTCCTCCCATTTATCGTATTTGTATCCTTGGATCTCTTTCTTGATGTCTTTGTTTAGCCTATTTAGTGTCCGTCGGTCATTGTCCTTTCGGAAGCGTTGCCACCTTTTTTTGACGAGGTTCTTGTCATTTAATTTAAATTGTATTTCTATTGGGAGCTGTTGATCAAATTGGTTTTGGTTTTCGGTCTTTGTATGCGTTTTTAATCTTTCTCTGTAATTTTAATATCCTTTGCTCCATTTCGTCAGTGTTATCGATAGTTCTGTTCGGTTCATATTTCTCCAGTTCTTCCCTGAACTTCGGCCAGATTGTTGTCTATTTTGACAACACTTTTAGCGGCATCGATGTGTCGGAACTTACGGTCATTAATATAGGATTGTGGTCTGAGCTTAGTGCGGCCATGTTTTTCATTGATGTCAGTAAGGTGTTTTTTGTAATTGTTATGTCTAGTGTGTTCGGAATGCATTTTCCGTTGCCTGGAAAGTGGGTTGAAATAATGGGTCCGTGAATTTGTACTTGGGTCGTGTTGATTAGTTTTTTGAGCTTATGACAGTTTCTATTGTTTGTTCTGGAATTCCAGAGTGATTGATCTCCAGAAAATATTATTTTATTGTCGTTGCTGGTTTATTCCTTTATCCTTTTTTGTCTAGCCCTTTGTTTGGTGGATTGTATGCAGTTGTGATCTTGCATCTGCTATTCCTGGTCTATAGTTCGATTGTGGTAGTTTCAATATTCGATGTGGATGTTGTTGGTATAGATTTGTGGGGTAATCGTGATTTTACAATTATAGCAGTGCCTCCTCCCCTCCTTTTACCTTTTGGTCGTTGCGGTATATTGTCCTGTTCTTGAATTTTATCGTTTCGTTGTCCTGCAATTGAGTTACCGTTGTACACGCTATGTGTATATAGTATTCCGCTAGAAACTTTTCTAGTTCCAGTTTTTGTCTCTTCACGCCGTTAGCGTTCCAGTTTAGAATTCGTAGAGGTCGTGAAATTTGACTATTCTGCATTTTAGCAAAGGTCACTTAGTGTTTCAAAAATTACTGACATTTTGTCCATGGGGGTTTTGGCTTCTCTGAAATTTTGCGCAAATATCTTCAATTTGCCTAGCCCTTCCCTGAGTAGGTGCATTATGTCTGTTAGTTCGTTGTTTTTTATTTCAGGTATTGAACTGTCCGGCTGTTTTTCTTTGACTGTTTTCCCTTTTATATATGTCAGAATACGATGTCTCGTTTCTTGTCTCAAATTGCCCCTTCTATTTGTTGCATATTTCTTGAATGCGTCACACCCCTTTAGTTAGCAGTTTTAATAGACTGCTGGGCTTTCGCGGTCTTTCTTATATAGTTCGTAACTGTGGCTCTTTCCACACTTGACACAATTGGCGAGAAGTGTACAGAAGTTAGCTGTGTACCCCAGTCTTTGGAAATTGTAACATTGTATTCCTCTACGATTATCCGTATGTGTAGCAGGTGTTTTAACTGTAATACTTGGGTGTAGTGTTATCAGAAAAAATGGCAGGTTTATAATATTCCCTTTATTGTCCTTTTTTTTTAAAAATTGGTGTACGTTGGTTATTTTTATTCCCTTACTTTTTCGGTCTTTTTGGATGTCCTCTTATAAGGTTTGACTCGGGAGTCCCTTTATGACAATTTTTTCGACTTTATTTTCTTTTAGCTGGTGTGTGAAGAACGGCTTTCTGTTTTGTCGTAGGAGTTCGTGAAGAATCTTGTAGTCGTTTTTAGAGTATCAGTGAATATTGATGTTGTCGTTCCGGCATAGTACCTTAACGTTACCGTTACACGCATCGCTGACTGCTTTCGATAATTGTATTGCGTTGGTGACGCTATGGCAGACGATTGGGGGTACTTTTTCCTTTTTTGTTTTGGCGTTTGTTGGTGAGGATGTGGATAATGTGGGAGTCCTTTTATAGTTCATCATGCTCTTCGTCACTTGTTTCTTCCTCACTTAGTACTTGAAAACTATTATTGGTTGAGATTCCAGTAGCTGGCCCCGTTATTTTGGTTGTAATTTTCTCTTTAGGTGCAGCATTTATGTCACCGATCGTTTTCAGTGTTTAAGAGCGGTTATTGTCGTCTTGGGATGTATTTTTTCTCTTGCATAGCTTGTCGGACGTGCCGCTTGTGCCTTGTTCCGTTTCATATGTTGCGTCGATGTTATTCTCGTTGTCGATGAGTTTTGTCGTTCATGAACTCTTGTTCGTTGTATGGGTTCCTTCTATTTGCCATTGCCTCATGTTTAGCAAGTTTATCTTTTAATTCTATAACTTCTCTACGATAATGATTCGTGAGTTAGATTAGGACGTCAATTTGTTTGGTGTTTAAAGAGGCTGGGTCATTAGTAATATCCAAGTTATTTTCTGTATGTGTGTGTCCAGCGTAGTACTGCGCGCGCGGTGATCCCACGTGAAGAGGCCGCTGACGCAGAAAAGACTATTCTCGCTTTCTGTCGGGCTAATCCCGGACGGGAAAAAGTGATACAAATACCACTACGCTGAGATTGCATTCAGCTTTGGGTATGACATATATGCGCCGCGAAGCACGATATAGCCACGGTAGTTCGAGAAAACGCACGCGCAGAGAAGCGTCCGACAAGCGTCAGTACTTTGTCAAAGCTCGCACTCGAATGGGATGACCAGCTACAAGAACATCGGTAGTCAACCAAATGACGGAATACAGAACAAGTTCTCTACATAGTGAGGCAAGAATCAACACAATAGACGAGGAAATAAGACATCGTGATATATCAATGTACCAAAGCATGGAACTATCTTCCAGACAATACCCAATACTACGAACAATCGGAATCAGACAACCAAAATTTTGGCACAAAGAGTACCACTTAGTATAATACAAGTAAAGAAGAATAGTATTAGGAAATGTAAATATTAAGATAGGATCATAATAATAATAATAATATAAAAAAATTGAAACGAATAAAATAAATGAATAAGAAAAGACAAGTTTTAAATAGGGTTTACCTACTTAAGGGCTCCCTCAAAAGTGGAAGTAACTAGGGAAAAAACGAGAAAACTGCCTGTCAAGAACCAAAGCAGTTCGGTACTGAAGAGCTAAAAGAAGAAACGCAACTTCCAGCGATATCGGAAGAAAGAAAGAAAAAAAACCTGTAGCTGGTCCCCCATTCCGCTCACTCTTCGGATCGGTACCGCCGAATTCCTTACTGACGAGGGACCCTGGATATCCGGTTTTGTACCTGTCCTACGAAACATGGCCAAGGTAGGGTCCCAGGCTTTACTAAGCTGGAAACCGCTGTCTCTGTTTGACAATTCGGAGTGGGAAGTCCTGATGACCACCGCCTCCATGAGGATACTATCCCGAGGAGGGTGTTCCCCTACAATTAATTTTCTGTCTCGTCTCGCGACGTGGCATTTCACAGGGGCAAGGGCTTCCAAGATGATTTCAATGTTCATTGTAATATTCTCCCTTTAAGGGATGAACTGCTCCATGCTTATGAAACCACTTTAGGTTTGTTTTTCCCCGACCTCTTCCTCTTTGGAGATTCAACCTTTATCTCCATCGTCTCAGATGAATCGGCTTCAACTGCATTTTTGACTTCAGAAGTTTCCTCTGTTGGGTGTCAACTTTGACGGGAGCCTCTTTATTTATCGGGCGTTAACGTGCTCAGCGCCGCTAGCTGGCTCAGAGACACTGACTGACTCAGACCTTTTGTTCTAAAGTGGCCTTAGGAGCGATATCGGCGGATTCTAGCTTTTCACCTTCGTAAGACGTTTTCAATGCTTGAAATTGGCTCGTCGAGGATACGTTGAACGTGAGTTTATCGCAGTCACGATCAACGTGGTCGTTCGATACGCAGTTTTTACATGCGGCCCTGCTTTACGCACTTATATGGCCCTAAACAGGTCCTCGTCGGACACTGCCCTGCAACATGGAAGACACTTTCGCTCCATTGCCTCATAAGTCATATGTAGTCGAACCGTCCCAATAAATAAATCTGTTGGGATTTTGTCCCCACGCACAAATCAAAATAATTTGCCTGTTGGTATATCGAATTAATTTCATATTTCGT
This sequence comes from Eucriotettix oculatus, assembly GCA_034510155.1. Lineage (NCBI taxonomy): Eukaryota > Metazoa > Arthropoda > Insecta > Orthoptera > Tetrigidae > Eucriotettix > Eucriotettix oculatus. The sequence goes on from CM067382.1 coordinate 3,554,721, forward strand.
CCAAACAGACTACATTTACAAATTTAGCTACTTCTTGTCAAATTAGAGGTAGGATAATTAAGATTGAAGGATTATAAGATAAAGATTTTCGTACTGCGTGGTACGAACGTGGCTATATTGAATTTATGAGTACCGATTGTTACGGGTCTTTTCGTTAACAGTTTGTCAACTAACGTTGGGTTTCCTTAAACCGCGTGTATTTCATTGTTAAAGATTCGTTCTGTTATATTTGTAGCCCTTTGAGAGTTCATTACCGTTTTTAATTTATTTACAAAAATTTTATACGTTTTCTTTTCAAGTACCTTAGGTTCGTCTCCAAAATAAATCTGACCGCTCGACGTCAGCCATATCCTACTTCGTTATTTGGAGTAGTAGACGCGGAAGCTTTAGCTGCCATATTTTCGAAAGAAGGCTTTGAAACGGGCATTTCTAAGAATAAAACACAACAGTGAAAAAAGACCAACAATACTTAAACTAGTTTTGCAAACAGTAAACGACCCCACTAGGTGGGGCTGGTTTCGCCCACGTGACTTGTCTGCAGGATATGGGTTCTTGCCGCAGCAAGCAGTTCGGATGGAAGTAGGGGTAAATAAGTCCGACTTGGACTTTTTCAAGAAAACTTTATCCAAGTCTGTATTGGACTAGAATAAAACAAAATCAATGAAAAATATTCAAACTCCGGTTTGGACTTGAATGAACAAGATCGATGAAAAAATATTCAACTTGAATAAAACGAAAACTATGGAAGTCAGACTTTTACAATGAGAAAACCCAATACATCAAATAATTATAAGTATATGAAACAAAAGTTAAAGGTGGGTGAGCCAGACCAGACACTATCCAGAAGCAATGCATTTTTTGGGGGTTAACAAACTACACGAGGGTGATCCTGGATGCGGAATGCAGAGCAAGGGTTGACTAGGGTCCCCGAGCTATAGTTTAAGGATCCTACCCGGTTTAACCTAAAGAGATGCAGAGAAAACCCTAGAAAACCTTCATCCGGTAGATTGGGCATCGACTGGGCAACATATATACAGTCTCCCCGTCTGAGAAACCTGGAAGAGTTAAAAATTCCTCTTGTAACTCGCGAAAACAACAATAAAAACGTAGTGGATAAGGTAGGAACGTAGCAGGTTACAGGAAATGCGTTAAAAAAGATCCCTAAGAACGGCTAGAAGTATGTACGAGTCTGTCCTCGATTACGCGGAATTAACAACGAAGAACAACCAAATTGAGTAAACCAAGCCTTGAACTTAGCGAAAAGACCGAGAAGCGTTAAAGGGGAGAAAGAGGGCATTTAAATCGTACAGTATTGTATTGTATTTGCTAATAATCTACAATTGGGCGCAAGCCCGGTGGCAGATACATAATTAAATATACATAATTATAAACTAAAGAAAGATAAACATGTTCTGTGGATGCCCTGAAAGAGAAAAGAGAAACACTTCACTTTAATTTTTTATATTCGGAAACATATTTATATTAAAAAATATCCACTTCACACGTTTTTTCAGATTTGACCTAAATTTATTTTCTTGAAGAGGATTTCCTCCAAACACCCCCACAGGTAAATTATTCCAATCGTTGATAGTCCTATTTAGGAATGAGAATTTGCCAACATCTGGTTTTGTTTTCTGTATTTCACTTTGAATTGGTGATCTCATCTATCTATATAACTGGGCTTTTGCATTTTGTAGCTAATTCCAATCCATGGTTTTTGCCCCGTATAAGCTTTGAATAGCAAATGCAGTCTTGCTTTCTCCCTCCTTTCTGACAAGACCTCCCAACCTAGCTGTTTTACTTTTTCCTTCTTATGACCTGGCCCTACTTGCACAAAATTAGCAGCCCTTTTCTGAACTTTCTCTAATGATTCTATTTGATTAATTCTATAAGGATCCCAACAATCCGCCCCATATTCCAAAATTGGTCTAACTAGAGATAAGTATGCCACCTCCTTTGTTTTTGAACTTCCCTTTTTTAAGTTCCTCATAATGAAATGTAAGGAATTACATGCTTTTCGGGCCGTGAAATTCACTTGTTCCTTCCACCCAAGTCTGTTGTTGAAATATATCCCCAGATATTTGCAGCTCGTTACCCTTGGAATTAGTTCCCCACCTATTCTATATGCTGTCTCGTTTAACAACGTGCATTTAGTAAACGAGATTGAGCTGCTTTTCTTTCCATTAATTTTCATTTTATTTTCCAGCTATTAACTTTATCTAGATCTTCTTGTAATAATAAAGTGTCTTCCTCGTTTATCTTTCTGTGTATGATACAGTCGTCAGCGAAAAGCCTTACCCCTGACTTCAAGTAATTCGGTAAGTCATTAATGAATATTAAAAACAGTAAGGGGCCGATTACAGAGCCTTGGGGAACTCCCGATGTTATAGCGCCTGAATCCGAAAATTGTTCCCCTGACCATTAAAAAACCACCCTTTTCTATCGGGTTCAGATCTAACGTCGGCTGCTAATAAGTGCTCCATAATCTTACACACTACTGAAGTAAGACTGATGGGTCTATAGTTTATGACGTCTGTTCTTTTACCAGATTTATAAATTGGTATAATAATAGCTGGTTTCCAATCCGCCGGAAGAGCTGAATTATTAATTGATACGTTGAAAATTCTTTGTAAGGAATTATTGCCTCCCCTCCAAGTTTTAATAATTCTGTGGATATATCATCTGGACCCCGTGACTTGTTGTTTTTAATTTACCCTTGAGCATTTTATTTCTAAAAGTACGGTTTTGTGGTCACTCATACCTGGAAGAATTTCACAATTAATAACACAGTCCTCCGGCCTTAAGAGGAAAACATCCAGTATATTTTCGTTTCGTGTGGGATTAGTGACTAGAATGTTTCAAATGTTTGATTTTGATAACGAGATAATTTTTTATTTTTATTTTTAATTTGATCCCCTTAAAGCCAATGCTAATGTTTCTAATGTTAAATGTTACAGTAATGACCATTTTTGCTTCAGTGCAGAATATATAAAACATGGAAGAATGTTGTTTCTCTGTTTTCAGATCAGATGTAATTAGTATTCTATTATGAGTGAACTTGTCGATTCCATAGCAAAGAAAATTGTTTAGGTATAGCGAAATTTTATAATTGGTGTAGTCCCCTTATAATTTTTTCACCAATTACATTGTAGTGGTGTTTCTAATGTTCACATCTAGTGCCCCTAGTTTCAAGTATCTATTTTAGATATAAATACAAATTTAGTCCAGTTCTATATTTGAAGTCTATCAAGATTGTAGTTCAATTTCTTATGTTTAAAAATGTCCTTAAAGGACCTCTTAGGCTTTTTTAATAATTGGATTTAGTCATTCGATTGGTAAATATCTCTGTGCAGTAGCAAAATGGAGTCGGATAGTTCTCAGATAAGCATCCCACCAAGGATTGTGGATGACTTTTTGATGGTGTCTTGTGATGCCTATGATGGGGAATATGTCATTTTAGAAATTTGTTAGTAAGTTCCAGAACTGATTAAAATTTAAAGGTATAGTGTCTAATATGGAGCTGAGATTTTTTTAAAATAAGATTTAAGTGGTTCTCATCAGTTAGTCTAGATTAATGTTTCTTTGAGACTGCTGTAAATGTACATTTGTATACAATGACGAGAGAAGAAACAAGGTTTAACTGTTCCTTGAATGTCTTTGTTATTAGACATTCACTGGAAATGTCTTCCTAACTTTCTGATGAAGGGGGCGGTGCCTCCGAAAATTCAAGTTCTCTAAACCTCACAAGGTGTCTACCATCTATGAACCTCAGGTAAGCCATCTTCTTTCTATCTCTCTGTCCTTTCCCCATTAATTATATATTATATGTTATATAATATGCTGTTTATACTTTACAGATGGAAGAAGACGAGGGACATGAGCAGGTACCAATTAGAATATATATTGGTTAGACGAAGGTATAGGAATCTGGTGCTAAACTGTAAGACATACCCAAGAGCAGATAAAACTCTGACTATAATCTACTGGTTATGAAATGCAGGCTGAAAATGAAGATACTCATGAAATGAATTAAACAATAGTATGTGAATTAGAAAAACCGCAACAACAGGAAGTTCATCAGAGTTTCAAAGAAGATATCAAGAGTAAATTAATAGAGATAGGAGAAAGAAACAATATAGACAAGAAATGGGCACTCTTGAACATAGAAAAGCATGGATAACATCTTCTAAAATCAGCCTCAAAGTCAATTCTGTTTCCATTGTCCTTACATTCTTCCTAAAGCCCAAGTGATCTCCTAACTCGAATTCTATTGTATGTTCCATTCTCCTATATACTATTTTTTTAATAGTTTTCATGCATAAGGTACTAAACTAATTGTTCTGTGCTGTTCGCATCTATCAGCCCCAGTATGGGTATAATTGATTTTACTAAAATCTTTGGGTATAATTGATTTTACTAAAATCTTCTGGTTTTCTTCCTGTTTCACAGATTTCAGAAACTATCATGAACAGCCATGATATTGCTTCTTCGTCCAATGCTTTTATCAACTCTGCTGGAATATTATCAATTCCTAGCACATTACAATTGCTCAGGCCTGTCAGTGCACTATCAAACACTGGCCTTAAAATCATCATCCACCTCGTCTTACAGACTGATCCAGATTTCAACCATGATACAGTTCTTATAGATATTCCTTCCATCTTTCAGCTTTTCCTTCTTTATCCATAACTGGCTTCCTGATGTTCTTGCTAATATTTTTCCTCTTGCCGGATGTTTCTTTGATTTTTGTATAAGCTGTGTCTTTCATCATGAAATCTTCAACCTCAATATATATTTCTCTTGTAGCCAAGCCTCTTTGGCTGATTTGCACTTCCTATCTATCTCATTCTTCAAGTGTCTGTACTGCTCTTTACCATTTTCATCTCTCGTGTCTTTTTATTTATGCCTTTAATCAATCATATTTATTATTTCTTGTGTTATTCATGCCTTTCTTTGTTCAAGAGTGCCCATTTCTCTTCTATATTGTTTCTTTCTCCTATCTCTTTTAATCTACTCTTGATATCTTCTTTGAAACTCTGAAGAACTTCCTGTTGGTGCAGTTTTTCCAATTCACATCTTTTTGTTTAATTAATTTCTTAAATATCTTCATTTTCAGCCTGCATTTCATAACCAGTAGATTATAGTCAGAGTTTTATCTTCTTCTGGGTATGTCTTGCAGTTTAGCACCAGATTCCTATACCTTCGTGTAACCAATATATATTCTAATTGGTACCTGCTCATGTCCCCCGGCTTCTTCCATGTGTAAAGTATAAACAGCATATTATATAACATATAATATATAATTAATGGGGAAAGGACAGAGAGATAGAAAGAAGATGACTTTACCTGAGGTAAACAAAAAAAATAAGAACGAGTACACACCCCCAACAAGGTGAGTAATATACGACAGAGCCGAAGACAAAAAAAAACGGAGGGGCAACCGCCCCTACCTATAAAAATAAAACGAAAGTTTCGATATCAAAACAACAACCTCCCCCACCCACAGCATAATCTTTCATTTAGAAAATTATCCCCATCCTTCCCACCCCAAATCTCCCTGAATCACAACATAACAACATATTTTATTATTATTCTATTATTTATTTTACCAGTTTACCATAAATATTTTATATTTTCTATACCCCTCATCCTATCTTAATTTTATTTTAATATACATCCACAATTTAAACCCTTTTAATTTAACTAAATAACTTTACCACCTCAAACAGATCACACACTCCGGCCAAAATGACCACAATAAACCAAAACGCCCGCCCACAACCACGCCCCATAATATTCCTCCCAGCCCGGTTCCAACACACAGAACTTAGGAGCATTACAAGGCAAACCTTTATATTATTAGTTAAAAAATTTAAGATTTATTCCCCCTGCTATCCCCAATATTGTTTTTTTCGGGAATTTTCACCCTCTTTAAATATTATCTCCATTTCCATCCCCTTGTTCCTCCCCTGAATACCTATTGTTTAATTAATCAATTTTTCTTCCTCTCTTCTTTCCCCCATTATTTTCTTTTTTCTTTCTCCCTCCATTTTTCCTTTCTCTTTCCTTTCTTCCTCCCTCTTAAAAAACCTTCCTTGATCATGATCAATCATCACGTACCCCTTAACCTCCTTTTCCCTTCCCCACCTTTTCCCCCCCCCCCTCCTACCCCTGCCCTTGTTTAGAAGTGACCTAACTCCAGAAAATTCCAATTGTATCAATCACAAACTATTACTCCTCCATCCCCTTCTTAATCTTTAATATCCTCAACCCTACCCTCCTAACATTCAAACATGGGTCTCCTAACATCATTTCCTACCTCTTCACACCCTTTCTCCTTCTTCTCTTCTCTCTCTTTCATTCTCCCCCCTCTCTCCCATATATATCGCCCATAATATCTCCTCAATGGCCTTCTTATACCTTTTCTTCCATACTTCTCATTCATTCTAAAACGCTAGGGGTTGGGTTTCTCTTCTCCATTCACTTTACATCAACAATCACACCCAACCCCCACTAAAAAACACCCATGCTTTCCCTGATATGTTTCAATCCCTACACAACCAAAGAAATCTAAGTAATCTAACTCCACAACCCCGCCCAAAGTGAAATGCCCATAAACCTTAACCAAGAACCAAGTACATGAAAACCAGTGTGTCCAAAGAACCACCCCCATTTCCTTGTCACATACTCAGAGAAAAACAGAGGAGGCCTTCAAAAACCCATACCAGGTCAATAACATAACTTCAAAAAACAAAGCTCACATTAAAAACCCCACGACGCCAACGCAACTCATATACAAAACATACCATATAAAAAAAAGAAACATTTTTTTTCTTTAATATTACGCTTCTTTCGTACGAGTCTCTAAAGGACAAACAAACTTCTCAATTCACACTGTACAGATTCCAATCCCCGATCTAAAACCCCACCTCACCAGCCAAGTAGTAAAACCATAAATAAAGAATAATGGAACCCCTACCCCACCCCCCCCCCTTTTATCCAAACATAAATATGATACCAAATATAGATGAAGAAACCTTTTTAAGGAATAATGAATACTATGCTCAAAACAAGCATGGAAACCGCGGAATAACAACACTACATATCTGGTTACTAAAAACCCTAAACAAAACACAACACCCTCTAAACTTACTAACTGTCACAAACTATTTCTTTCAGTTTTCTTTCACTTTGACCGTCTTCAATCATTTCATGAAAAATTTTATTAACTTCATATCCACCCCTTCGGGCGTTAATCTTAAATCCTCTGTTTTCCCTAATTCTTATTTTCTTATCATTTAATTATTTATTGAAACCCCTCAATTCATTAAAAAGATTTTTCCAATCCCTTTAGAAATGAACTGACTATTAAACGTTTGGATCTTAACCCTTTAAACAATCACCAACTCCACACCCGTTTCTCAGCCTCCATCATCTCTCAACTTATTTTTCTTCTCTTCTCCCCCCCCTCCTCTTCCTCCAACAATACTATTCAATAGTTCCCCTTTATTGTTTCCCCCTCCTCCTTCCCCCCAACTATGGTTACGATAAGTTTCCCCTAATCTCACTCTCCCACATCTCAATCACTAATCATGTTCCTTTTTCACATTCCAGTTTAATTATAGAGATTATCATTATATCCTTATTTGTTCCCTTCCTTTATTACCCCCGCCACCTCTTAATTACAACCACCTTATTACCTTACCCCCCTAAAACCTCGGTTTATTTTTATTTACTACCTACCCCTATAAAAATGTACACTATAAACACTAAACCAAAACTGTTTCCCCAATTATTTTCTCCATCTTCCTCCACACACCATTTCTCTACATTTTTCCTTACCACACTATTTATTCCTCGTTTCTCTCTCTGCCTGCCATACTCTTAATCAATTTATTCTTTCTCCCCTTCTCACCATGGAAGCCATATTCTTAAATATTTCCAAATTTTTTTTTTCCTCTCCATATTATCCATTTTCTTATTCAAATTTTGTTTTTCCAAAGAGAATACCACAACATCACCATCCATTTTCACCCCACTGTTGTATAATATCCAAAAAACACACAACAAATCCAACCCAAAATAAGAAGAGCCAAATATTAAATAAACAAGCAATCCAATATCCCTCCCAATATCAACGGCTAGACAAGGCTTCGATCTTACTGTAACCAACCATTATATCTAAAGCTTATTCACACATTTCCCCCTATGGATTCGTTAATATCACTATTGCTGACGTCTACATTTTCTGTCACTGATGCTTGCCCTTTATCACTTTCATCAAACATTTCGTTTAAACCGATCACTTCCTCGGATTCCAAATTCTCAACCTGCGCACACTGAAATTCTGGTTCCTGTGAATTTTCCATATTAATCACACGTTTTTTACTTCTAAGAAGCATATATCAAACAAAAGAAAACCCCAAAATATTAATTAAAAAAACATGTGTTAATTTTTTTGTAAGCAAAAGATTGCGTACTTGTGGAAATTGCACAGTAAAAATTGCAAAACACAGAATTTAAATTTTAACCGAGAGGAACACGAAAGAAAGCAAAACAAAAAAAACTATAACTCTAAATTTTGGAAAGATTACCTTTTACAAAAATAGCTTCTGCAGTACTTCACCCTTGAGAGAGATCGTAAGCTCACACGGTTGGGCGCCAAAATGTAATATACTTTTTTGTATATAAAACATTTATTAATTTAAATTACAAATATGATCAATTTTAACAATTTTGTTTATTAATTTAAGTGAAGACACGGGCTTAATCCCAGGGGATTTTGGGTCTCTCAAGAGATGGAGTATGCATTAGCTGAAAATAGAAAGAAAATAATTGAATGTTAATTTATTCAGAGCAATGAGCAAGTTTCACAAATTTTAGATCGCTTACCCACAATTACTGGCCCAACAAACATCCACCTCTCGAATGTTTGTGCGTCTCTGGATATCTGCTCTCTGGATATCGCCTGCCTTCTGCGCTCTGCTCCACTCGCCTCCCTTCTGGGGTCTGATGCACCTCAGCCTCCCTTCCTGCGGTCCTGATTCACTCCGCCTCCCTTCTGGGGTCTGATCACTCGCCTGCCTTCGGCTGCTCTCCTGCTCACTTCGCCTTTTGTCTTCCTCGGGGGGCTGCTCACTCGCCTTCCTTCTGCGCTCTGCTCCTACATCCCCTCGCCCCCGCTTGTCCCTTCTACGGGTCTTGAATATCTGCTCTTACTTCGCCTCCCCTTCTGGGGTCTGATCCCGAGCCCCCTCCGGGCTCCCCCTTTTTATTATAACCTTCCCTCCCGACGGGTTGTCCCCTATTGATTCTCATATTCATAGTACTCTAGAAATCAAACCCGCCCCCTTCCATCAGAAAGTTTGGAAGGACATTTCCAGTTGAAGGTCTAATATACGATTAGACTTTCTTGGAAACAGTTCAAAACCTTTGTTTTCTTCCTCCTCGTTACATGTGCTTTACAAATGTACATTCACCATGCTGTCTGCAAAGAAACTTTAATCTCTAGTCTAACTGATGAGTACCACTTAATCTTATTTTAAAAAAACCTCAGCTCATATTAGATCACTATAACCTTTGGAACTTACTAACAAATTTCTAAAATGACAAATTCCCGATCATAATTAAAGGCATCACAAGACACCATCAAACGGTCCATCCACACACAATCCTTGGTGGTATGCTTATCTT
>CM067382.1:3564513-3590076 GCA_034510155.1 Eucriotettix oculatus
ATTGTTAATAGATATCTGTAATAGCCGCTATGAGGTGCGTAATCATGGCTTCCCCCTTCCTAATTTTAGCACTTCTCCCAAAATACCATCCGAGCCAAGCTGACTAATATTTTTTTTCGTAAGTTCCTAGCATTAATTTTTGAAGCCAGAAGTAGATCGGCAGTTTTCCCCAAGTGGGTAAAAATCCACCATTTTCCCCCGAATACCGTGAAAAAGTAGTTGGCAAACCTGTTGGCTATATTTGCTTCGTCCTTTTAGTCGCTCTTATTACTCTCGCGCCTTCGAATATACTTTACCCTCCCTCCGCAAGCAGGTTTATTAAAGAAAATTCTTGGGCAGTTTTCTTAGCTTCGACTAACTTTTTGTTAAGGTGAAGAAGTTTGTTCCTGTTATAGATATTTTCTTTCCTTTTATTGTACGCTTTTCGCACTTTCTCTTTGAGTTTCCTAATTCCAGGATTGTTGTAGTAGTATTCCGGGTCAGCGTTTTCCTTTAGATGTTCATGTGGAACATAGTACCATATTCCTTCACTAATTATTGTTTTCAATGTTTCCTCAACAGTTGTTAACAGTTTCTCCAGAGCCAGACCACTCAGCGTATTTTCCTTGTAAGTAAGTAATAAGTTAAATTAAATAATTTTAATAAGTGTTATATTCGTGTCAACCGAAATTGTTGTTTTCAATGTTATTAATTACCTTCATTTTCAAATATTACATGTGCGTTGTACGTTGAAAACGAGTGGTATGAAACTCGTCCGTGGCTGATGACGTCACGACCAGGCCCTCGCTTCTATTTCCCGAGACGCGAACCAAAGCACCACCAGATCCTTCTTCCATCTTACTACCTGGTGCTACAGAACCAGCGACAACCACGGTACAGCAATACCAAGGGAAAACTATTGGCAAAAATATATTATACCCATTAGGCCTGAAATATAGATACTCGTGGTTTCTTTCTTTATTATTATTACTTACTTACTTACTTGGCTGCTATTTGCCCTGAGGCTGTGGCTGACAAAGAAAATACAAATAAAACACAAAAACAATTACGAAAAGTTTACACTAATTTTGAAGTGTAGTTTTTTTATCTGAAAAAGAAAAAGGAGCCACAAAAAAATCACTTAACTGAATCTAAAAAATCTACTCACTTAAGTTTCCTCAGCCTCCTAAACTGATTTACGCTACCCGGGAAAGTCGTATTTCTTCAGGAGGCAAGGAAGGAATTACACTCGCGTATTGACCTTGTGGCACACTTCGGGTACCACGTGGTCAGGATTTTTGGGCGCCACCTGCGTAGGTTATTTACGCAAGAATAAATTAAATAAAAATATATCCTAAGAAAATGAATTTATTATAAACAAAACAAAATATATATATGAAATATTTATCTGCCTGGCCTGAAAATTCACCAATTGCGACAGCTAACAGTGAGTCTCCCTTTCCCAAGGATAACCGTGGTGATTAGGTTACGAACCCGCGGTCGCGTGATCATTCGTGGCCAACACTTACCAAAAGCCGGAACATTCAGGGACTCTTGGATGCCGCTCGTTCTGTGGCGCTGAATGGACCGTCCCTCTCGCCGTCTTTACCACCAGTGTTCGTCCATGAGAATCCAGAGACTACGGTCAACGTTTTCTCCCCTCCTCTCTACTTTTTCATCCTCTTATTGGCTAGCCTATGGCTAAACCCAATATCCCCTCCTTAGCCCTTTCTCAGAAAGGGGGCCAAAACAGACCTGTTTGTCCCTTTACGGGATTTTCCAGCGTCCCTCTTTGTCCCGAAAGTTACAACTCTTGGCTTTGTGCTGGCCACAAATGAAATATTTATAAATAATATTATAATGCACCATAAACTATTTACAAATTAAAATTTTCCTACGTCTGTGCGTTGCCCTTTTTCTTTAATTCTGAACGAGTGGTCATATTTAGAAATATAATTTGGCGCCCGTAGTGAGATGGTTTGATATTTCTTTTCCAGGCCCTGTGTGGTTCACCCTTTATATATTGCCTCACATGTTTCCTTCTATTACTGAGACCTTTTAAATTCTCGTGAGGATTCATGACAAATCACCTGACCCCCAAACATTTTTTCGGCCCGTTTTTGTATTTTTTCCAACGCTAGAGTACTGTGTGTTCATTTTGATATGGAATCCCAGCCACGTTACCCCAGCCCTCCATATTCTAAAATTGACCCTGACCAGCCCTGGTTTTGTTAGCAGATATCTTGGTTTTTCTCGTGCTTTTCCTCAAGACCCTTTTTACAAAGAAGCAGCAGCAGCGCCATTACCTCGCTCACCTCATTACCCCAATTTAAATCTTTACTAATCGTGATCCCAAGATATTTGACTCCGTTACAACTTCTTTCCCCATTTTATATCTAGTGGAAGGGACATTTTCTCTTTTTTGTTGTTGTAAAAACGACAGCCCTTACTCTTCGTTGCATTTATTTGCATTTTTATTTCTAAATTCTGTCCAAATCAAGTCTGCAGAATCTGTGCTTCATCCTCAACGTTTACGATTTCCCCCTATAAACCATACAATCATCGGCAAAACGTTTGATCTGTGATTTTATACCGATTGTTAAATCATTTATGAATGCAAGGAACATGATCACACTTCCCTTCCCTCTTCCCCCTTGACATCATTGGTCATTCACAGCGAACTCTGAGTGAACGATCTTTAAAAAAATTCCCGAATTCACCTTCGGTAGCCGAAAATTATGCACTATAAAACGGTTTAACCATTTTGTAAAAATATAATAAAAAGTTGTTTGTTCGTTTTGATACGAATATTTATTTATGTAATGTCGCAGATGAGCAAGGAAAGAATGCCGTAATCAAAAAGGGAGTAAGACAAGGATGCAGTCCACGCTCCTTAACTTACACGTACAATAGGATGCGAGTTACGAGAAGATCAGTTTGGTTTTAGGAAGAATGTAGAGGGACAAGAGGAAGCAATATCGACTTTGTGACTAATTTTGAAAGACAGGATAAGAAGAAAAAAAACAGGCCTACGTTCATGGCTTTTGTAGGATTAAGAAAAAGCCTTTCAATAACGTCAACTGGAACACACTGTTAAGGATTTTGAAGGGTACTGGAATAAAATATCGGGAAAGGAGGCTTATACATAACCTCTACAGAAGACAGGCAGCAGTAACCAGAATAGAAGACCAAGAAAAGGAAGCCGTAATCAAGAAATGAGTAAGACAAGGATGCTGCAGTCTGTCGTCAATGCTGTTTAACTTATGTATAGAACAGGCGTTGAAGAAATTTGAAGCCGAATATGGAAAAAGAATGACACTTCAAGGAGAAGAAATAAAAACCCTACGCTCCGCGGATGATATTGTATTATTAGGGGGAGTCAGAAGGAGACTTGGAAACCGTAACAAATGGCTTGAACGTGGTCCTGGAGATAGAGATCAATATGAGGATTAATAGAAGGGAAAACCAAAGTGATGGAGTGGTATTGGAGAAAGAGTTCAATAGAAAACGAAGAAGAGGAAGCAGAAATTAATAAAGGAGTAAGACAAGGTTTGTCAAAGCTATTCAACTCATATATATATATATATATATATATATATATATATATATATATATACTAAATGTAATACAAGGTGTTACACCAGATCCACTGTAGCTATCGGAATGTAAACAAAGAAAGATTGAGAAAGGTCAGCCAATGTCAACGTCGTCTCCAATGCAGAGAGAAAAAGGGCAGCACCTACAGTGAATTACCGCGGGGATTTACAGGCAGTGAATTCCCGAGGGGAGGCACCTACAGTAGATTCCCGAGGGGAAGCACCGAGTAAGTGAACCCCCGAAGAAACTTTTCTGTCGGAGCAGGGGTATGATTGGATAGTCAATAGAGCAAAAAGGATAAAAGGCCTGGCCCCAGCCACACGAAAAGAGAAGCGAGAAGTAAGGCAAATGGGAAGTAAGGAGTAAAAGCATTAGGTGAACACCAGTCAGTCCGTGAGTGAAGTAAAATTGCTTGGAGGACGGAGAAAAGTAGAATTGCTTGGAGGACGGAGAAAAGTAGAATTGCTTGGAGGACGGAGAAAAGTAGAATTGCTTGGAGGACGGAGAAAAGTAGAATTGCTTGGAGGACGGAGAAAAGTAGAATTGCTTGGAGGACGGAGAAAAGTAGAATTGCTTGGAGGACGGAGAAAAGTAGAATTGCTTGGAGGACGGAGAAAAGTAGAATTGCTTGGAGGACGGAGAAAAGTAGAATTGCTTGGAGGACGGAGAAAAGTAGAATTGCTTGGAGGACGGAGAAAAGTAGAATTGCTTGGAGGACGGAGAAAAGTAGAATTGCTTGGAGGACGGAGAAAAGTAGAATTGCTTGGAGGACGGAGAAAAGTAGAATTGCTTGGAGGACGGAGAAAAGTAGAATTGCTTGGAGGACGGAGAAAAGTAGAATTGCTTGGAGGACGGAGAAAAGTAGAATTGCTTGGAGGACGGAGAAAAGCAGAATTAGTTGGAGGACGGAGAAAAGCAGAGTTACTTGGAGGACGGAGAAAAGCAGAGTTACTTGGAGGACGGAGAAAAGCAGAGTTACTTGGAGGACGGAGAAAAGCAGAGTTACTTGGAGGACGGAGAAAAGCAGAGTTACTTGGAGGACGGAGAAAAGCAGAGTTACTTGGAGGACGGAGAAAAGCAGAGTTACTTGGAGGACGGAGAAAAGCAGAGTTACTTGGAGGACGGAGAAAAGCAGAGTTACTTGGAGGACGGAGAAAAGCAGAGTTACTTGGAGGACGGAGAAAAGCAGAGTTACTTGGAGGACGGAGAAAAGCAGAGTTACTTGGAGGACGGAGAAAAGCAGAGTTACTTGGAGGACGGAGAAAAGCAGAGTTACTTGGAGGACGGAGAAAAGCAGAGTTACTTGGAGGACGGAGAAAAGCAGAGTTACTTGGAGGACGGAGAAAAGCAGAGTTACTTGGAGGACGGAGAAAAGCAGAGTTACTTGGAGGACGGAGAAAAGCAGAGTTACTTGGAGGACGGAGAAAAGCAGAGTTACTTGGAGGACGGAGAAAAGCAGAGTTACTTGGAGGACGGAGAAAAACTCCCTGAGGTTATGTATTGTAAAAATATGTCAAATCTGTAAACATGATATAAATTAAAATTAGTTATTTATTGAAAATTAATTGTCGTCATTTAAAATACCCCTGAAACCACAGGCAATAAATTAAAGTATAAAAAATATCACTATATACATATATATATATATATATATATAAATTAAAACGAAATATGGGAATGGAATCATACTGCAAGGAGAAGGAAATAAAACCCCTAATAAATGGCATGAACGTGGTCCTGGAGGAAGACTTCAATATGAGGATTATTGAAGGTGATAGAGTGTGGTATTGGAGAAAGAGTTCAATAGGAGGAATAGAAGACGAAGAAGAGGAAGCAGTAGAGGGAGAGTGAGAGGGGTGGAGAGGGGGAGAGGCAGAGAGAAATGAGATAAGCAGAGAGCGATATGGGAAGAAGGAAAGAAACCGGCAGAGAGGAGTGGAAGGAAACGAGCAGGGACAGAGGTGAAGAAGATAAAGTGTTAAAATGAAAGGAAACGTGACCGAGAAATGAGATAATAAGCAGAGAGGGAAAAGAAAAATTAAATAGAGAGAAAGCAAATGAGAGAAAAAACGGACAGAGAGAGAGAGAGAGACATAATTTGCATTAAAGGCCGGGGAGGAGGAGGAAGGCGTCTCATTTAAATTGATGTCAGGCTTGACACACTCACGGAACTACACTTCGCCACGCTCAAACAGAACGTCGTCGCCCTGGTGAAATAATAAACAAGTTCGTTCGGAAAGGGTAAAAAAATTGGCGCCAAATTCAGCGGATTACGGGGGGGGGGCGGAGGATAATATAGTGAAAGACACGTGACGTGGAAGTATAGTCTTAAGTTTCTCATCTTTATAAGAGTTATTACTGTATATTTTCCGTTAGTGCTGCGTCGTTGATTTTATTAAGTTTACTATAATGATTTGTTCCTGCCAGAGCGCCATCTCATTACTCGAAGTTTGTTCAAAATATTGTTAAGTGAAGCTAACCTAAAATAGATCAGCTGATCGACTAGCGTAAATATTCTGAGGTATTGTTAGAATGCACAGGGAGTATCTATAGAGAAAGATCTTTGACACGTCAGCTGTTTGCGACGAAAGAATTGTTTGTTGAATGCTTAGTTCACAAGTTTAAAATCATATGGAAAATTAATATTTACAATATAGGAACAATGTTTGTATCTCATGTAAACGGCTTATAATGCGTGAAGATTTATGTCAACAATATAACATTATTGCTTACCACGGAGTATTGAGAAGTATATTACCATTTGAGAATAGATGTAACAACTTCGCATATGGATAAGGTATTAACAAAAAATTATTAAACGTTCCGTTTAATAATTTTTGGCGGTACGGGAAGGGTATATGTAACGTGACATACGTACACATTACCGCGCATTTCTTTTCTTTTCAAACATAGTAATAATTCGCGCGTAAGCAACGTCTCTGGTATGTTAGCATCTCCCTGGTTGGAAACAGAAATATCTTTGAGTTCGCAAATATGTCATTTCCATTTATTATTTTTCGCGTGATTTAATTAATTTAAAAGTGTAACATTAATATACGTTTGATGTTAAATTGTTGACCACAAAGGAAATTAATACTGGTTACAAATAGTGAAAATTACAATGAATAAACAGTAACGAAAAACAATTGAAGTTATATTTTCTTTGAGCTGAACGTATTGTTGATGTCTGTATTCCTTTGCTTTGCTTGGACCTGGATGCGTGTGAGTGTATCACACACGACGATTCATTGTCTGTATACATTTATATATATAAACAATCTATTCAATTAGTTAATTGAATAAATTTACTTAAATAATTTTAATTCATATAAGTCAACCGAAATTGTTGTTTCCATGTTTAATAATTATATTCATTTCAAATATTACATGTACTTTGTACGTTGAAACGAGGGGCATCAAACTCGCCCGTGGCTGACGTCACAACCAGTGACGTCACGTCAGGACCAGGCCCCGCTTGCATTTCCCGAGACGCGAACCAAAGCACCAGATCCTGCCCTCTTTCCAGTCCATCTTACTACTGGTGCAACAGAACCAGCTACAACCGGTACAGCAATACCGAGGAAAAACTACTGGCAAAAATATTATACCCATTAGGCCTGAGATATAGTGCTCGTGTTTTCTTCATGCATTATAAAACGGTTTAACCATTTTGTAAAAATATAATAAAAGTTGTTTATTCGTTTTGATACGAATATTTATTTATGTAATGTCGCAACAGAACTACACGAAGAAGCTAATATGAACATTATAATCGACCACATAAAAGAATCTGCCATTAAATTCTACACAACACAATTAAAAAATAACAAACTAACAAAAACAACCACAGTTATCAGATACGACAACTTCAACTCCTTATGGAAACATAAATTACCGTATCAAAAATTAAAAATATTCTCCGAATCTAATAAAGATTAATTGTAATTAGAAGTCATTGTATAAGAAATTAGAATTGTTAATAGTACGTTTTTTACAATTTTCCTATGTATAACTTAAAAAATATATATAATTATAAGCAACTAAGCAAACCGACCACACATGTAGAATAATATAACTTAAGTAAAAGGTCTAAGCAGTAGGTTAAGCGTGAGCAGGAACTACTCTATATGTATGAAAATTTTTGTATACAACTCTTGTAAATTTTGTAAATATTCTATTGAATAAAGAAATGTTGAAATTGAATTGACATCCGCCTAACACGCGGAAGGTCCCCGGTTCGATCCCGGGCGGAAACATTTATTTTTATTTTGTTTTCCCTTTACCGAAAGTATGTGTGCCATGTCTAATTATATTTCCACGGTCCGAAGGAACGGAAAGGGAGGGAGAGAAAGGACACACAGGTTATCCTCGTAAATAACTATATAATGTAACGTTCAGAGTACAACGATTATAAAACAAAAAATATCTTAATTATAAATATTATTATATATTTTCATGTATGTTTTATTTGTTTTTTTTAAATGCTGACAATAATGCTGTGCCGGGGTCAGGCAGGGGTGCCCTATCAGTGGGCTCCTCTTTAACATCGCCATTGACTCGATCCTGCGAGCTATTCAGACCACGAGCATCACCCACAACATCTTGGCCTACGCGGACGATGTCTGCCTCTTCGCCGCGAACCCCGAGGCCTCTCAGAGGCAACTTGACGAGGTCGCTTCTCTTGGCTCCAAGATCGGCTTGCGCTTAAAACCATCCAAGTGCGCCGTCTGGTTCTTCTCCGGCAGGGCTCCTGTCGGATGCAGGAACGCCAACATCACCATCGACGGCCAGCCGATTAGGTGTCTCCAGGAGGGTGAGACTTTCTCCTTTTTGGGACGCCCCGTCGGCTTTAACACCATTTCCGACTGGACCAACCTCGACCTCGTCATAAAGACTGGCCTCACCATCCTCACATCAAAACTGGCACCGTGGCAGCGCCTGGATGCCTTGCGGACCTTTTATTATCCATCACTTCATTTTGCATTGCGGACGCGACAATTCACCAAGACCGACTGGAAGCGGGTTGATACCATCCTCCGACCCGAACTCAAGAAGACCCTAAATCTCCCCCAGGAGGCGTCAAACGACTACCTCTACGGTTCCCGGAAGCTTGGGGCATGCGGGATTCCCGTCCTCAACGACGATGCCGACGTTGTTAACATCGATGGGGCCTACAAACTGTTATCTTCCACTGACCCCATCATCGTCGAGCTCGCGCGTTCCTCGCTCCGGGATACTGTATCAACTCGATTATGCCGCCCCGTTGACCACGATGATGTCGCCTCCTTCCTGTCTGGCAAGCAGGACGGGGACTTTCAAGGCAATACCAACGCTTACCGCAATGCCTGGACGGAGGCCCGCAAATCTTCAACACGGCTTGGAGTTTGCTGGCAAGTGGAGGGTGAGAACTTCAACATCCAGCAGGGCCAGATCACCATCAGGCCCAAGCAGCGACGCACCGTCTGCAGGACCATCCGAAATAGCATTGCACAACAACGTTTCAACGAGCTGGTGAAGCTTCCCAGCCAGGGCAAGGTTATGGAGTGCGTCGCGGCTGCTAGATCGTCCTCCCACTTCCTTTCTGCCGGCTATCTGACGCGATTCGCCGACTGGCGCTTTATCCATCGCGCCCGCCTCAACCTGCTGCCTCTTAATGCGTGCCGTCCTTGGGCCGTCGCGGATAAACGTTGTCGCCGCTGCGGGACCCAGGAAGAAACATTGCCGCATGTAGTTAACCACTGCATGCGGTATAGTGCGACGATTCGAAATCGCCACAATCTCATCGTCGAACAACTCAAGAAGGCAGCAGTCCCGCGCTTTACCATCATCGCGGAGGACCAGGAGTGTGGCGTTCCTGGCCTGAGGCCTGATCTCGTCATCTCCAAAGGTGACGCCGCTTACATCATCGACGTCACGATGCCTTTTGAGAACCGTCCAGAAGCCCTAAAAATCGCCAGGAGCACCAAACTTGAGAAATACATCCCGGTGTTAGAACACCTTCGGTCGCGCTTCCGGCAAGTTTCCATCGAGCCAGTTGTGGTTGGACCTCTGGGGACCTGGGATCCGGCCAACGATCCCTTCCTGAGGAAACTCTGCAGCCGCAGCTACGCATCGCTCCTCAGGAAGATTGCTGAGTCCAACGCAATACAGGTCTCTAGAGACATTTACACGGAACATATCACCGGGAACCCACAGTGAACCCTACACTTTGATTGTGATCTTTAACTTTTAACATTTTAACGTTTTATTAGTCTCAACGCCTGTGCTTTGCAGTTAGTTTTTCTTATTCTTAACGCCTGTGTTTACAGTGTGGCTTTTCAGTCTTTAGTTGTCTTCGTGTATGTATGTGTTTTGGTTTTATTCGACAAGTAGACTTTGTATTATCAGGGAGTTGTTTGTTGTCCTTTTTATTCTTGTTCTTGATCCATGTATTTTATCATTCTTGCAATAAATATCTGTTCTTAACAGCTTAATTGATCTTAGCCAAATTTCGGGGAACCCTCGCTGATTGACCAGAGAAACAGCTCCGTAGACCGGAAGGAGGATGGCTTCCCCTGTTCCACTTTCGTTTGGATTGGAGAGGACTGGAGATATCCTGACAATATATCATCCTTGTGTCTCAACGTTTCACTGCACTGAAGCTGGATGTGCGTCCAAATATTATTCCACATCTTGGACCAATATGCGGGGATCTTTACAGCGGCATCTTCTGACAG
This sequence comes from Eucriotettix oculatus, assembly GCA_034510155.1. Classification (NCBI taxonomy): domain Eukaryota; kingdom Metazoa; phylum Arthropoda; class Insecta; order Orthoptera; family Tetrigidae; genus Eucriotettix; species Eucriotettix oculatus. The sequence goes on from CM067382.1 coordinate 3,574,806, forward strand.
AACATAAAATCAAGATCGGCTCAACTATTAACATCTGCAAGTATTGCAATTCTAACCTTGGGTTGACACCTTCTGCCCGACATGCCTGCTGTAGGCCATCACCGTCGACTAGGACCTCAACAACACCGCCGGTCCAACATGCTCATATCTGTGACCAGTGCAACCAGTCCTTTCCTACGAAGAGAGGTCTCCACAACCATACGCAGTGGCATAAACAGCAAGCTCAAAAAGAGCAGCGCAGCAACGAGGTTCCGCTGCCGAGGCCAAACACCCGCCAATCTAAAAGGGCAACTCGATGCGCTGCTCCACCCCTACGAGCTAGCCCTGCATTACAGCCTCTAGCTGGAAACAACACAGCGGGACCGTCAACCCTGGCGTCTCTTGCCCCCTGCTCGGTCATCTTGGATGTTTCTGCCCGAGACTCCTTGCAGCCTGAAATGGATGAGGTTGGTGACCCTCCCATTCCCTCTGACCCCATGCGCTCGTTCGCTTTTTCTCCCCGTACCCCTTCCCCCCATGCCCTGCATTAGCCGGAAACATTACTCCTTGCTCTCTGGACCAGTCAATATTATCGACTAGTTCAGAACCCTACCCCCTTTTCCCTGATGCCACGTTAATCCCGGCACCTCCTTCCCCCGAAGCTGATGAAGCATCTGCCGAGGCGGTAGACCCCACTTACTTCCTCGACCCCACCGACCAGACTCCGCTCCACGTCTTTAACATCGAGCTACAAGGCCTCCTGCGTGAACCTGTATCCGACAACACCTGGAGCCGGTTTGAGACTCTTCTCGAGCAAATCACCAAGAAGGCAGCGGAAGTTTTGAAACTGCCTACACTATCAAACCGTGACCGACCGGCAAGGCCCACCAACGTCCAGGATCCACTAACGATACAAAAACTCTATCGCCGAAATCGACGGCGTGCGATGAGACTGATCCTGGAGGGTGATCCACAGCCTTGCCAGCTGGACCGTCAGACCACCGAGGATTACTTTGCGAATGCATGGTCTGCAACTGAGCTGGACCCAAGCCTATATATGAACAACTCCAAAGCTGCCAGCGCCTGGAAGACCTCCAATACGATACTCATTTATAAGAAAGGTGACCAGGACGATCTGGGGAACTGGCGTCCGATTTCCATCAGTCGGACGCTATACAAGTTGTACACCGGGTGCTTGGCTCAACGTCTCAGCGCATGGATCCAGGCAAACGAAATCCTCTCCACCTGCCAGAAGGGCTTCCTTCCGTTTGACGGCGTCTTCGAGCACAACTACATACTTGAAGAGCGTATGTTGAGTTCGAGGAAATCTCGACAGGACCTCTTGATCTCGTGGTTGGATATTGCCAACGCCTTTGGCAGTGTTCCCCACACGGCCATTACCACAGCGCTTCTTACTCTCGGGGCTGGCCAACACTTTATCGATGTTGTCGGCAATCTCTACACTGGGTCCAGCTCCAGGATTCTACTTGGCAGTGGCGCGACTGAGCTCATCCCAGTATGCGCCGGGGTCAGGCAAGGGTGCCCAATTAGTGGGCTCCTTTTTAACATCGCCATAGACCCGATCCTGCGAGCAGTACAACATAACAGCCCCAGCCACAACATATTGGCATACGCAGATGACATTTGCTTGCTTGCTGAGTCCCCCGAAAAACTCCAGAAGCAAATTGATGAGGTTACTAAATTGGGTGCCAAGATTGGCCTGCACTTGAAGCCATCAAAGTGCGCCGTCATGTACTTCTCCGGCAAACCACCTGTAGGATGCCGGGAAGCTCACATCACCATTGACGGTCAGCCTATCAGGTGTCTCTGGGAAGGTGAGTCCTTTTCCTTCCTAGGGCGCCCCGTCGGATTTAATACCATCTCTGACTGGACCAATTTAAATCTCATCATAAAAACTGGTCTAACGATACTTGCGTCGACAAAACAAGATCAACAAATATGATCAAGTTAGGCTTCATTTGAAGAAAAAATATTCAAAAGTCTCAGTAGAAACATTAATAGTCGGACCACTGGGCACTTGGGACTCCGCAAATGATAAATTCATTACAAAAATTTGTAGCAAGTCTTATGCTGCCTTGTTACGAAAAATTGCAGTCTCAAACACGATCAAAACATCAAGAGACATTTATGCGGAGCACATAACGGGAAGTGCCCAATAATGTGATACAAAAAATTGTGATAACTACAAATTGTTAATTATAAATGTACAAATAACATTTTGTTATAATAAAAAACTAATCTGTTCTTATCAGCTTAATGCTTTTATGATTCGGATTCGACCTCCTTTGATCGATGCTGTGAGGGCCGAGGCGGGGGTTGGTGGTGGACGCGGAAGGTGGGTGACCGGCAGTTGGCTAATCGGGGCCCTCTGTTCTGTGACCCGGCCTGTAGACCTGGTCCAGCGTTCCGTTGGTCCAGCCCACCGCCGTAGCCTGGGGACTTTTTGTCTTTATGCCCAGGCCGTTGTGTGTGTGGTGGTGTCACCCCCTTCTGCATTGCTGATACATGTATGAAAGCATGCTTGCAAACATCTGTTCTTATCAGCTTAATTGATCTTAGCCAAATTTCGGGGAACCTTCGCTTCTCGGCCTTTTGGCTAAGATCAAAGTGATCAACCTGATTGCACGACAACATACCACGCAGCCTCATGGACAGCGATGCGACAATCCATACAGCGGCATCTATTGGGCGAACACAAGATCAAGATTGTGACCACTCACAATCTATGCAGAGCCTGTGACTTTAACCTTGGGTTAAAGCCAAAAACATCCGCCCACAATTGCTGTAACCAACTGCAAGTGACGCCGCAAGAGGTCGAGTTTAGACATGCATGTACTGCGTGTGATCAGTCGTTCCCAACCAAGAGGGGTCTTACGAATCATTTGATATGGCACCGACAAAAAGCGCTCAAGCTTCAGCGAAGTGCAGACGTGCAATTACCTCAACCTGCCTCTAGAATAAGAAGACCAATAAGTCGCTCTCCTATGGTTTCATCTGAAAGCCCTATTCAACCTGTCTCTTCCCCTAGACCCATTGAGAATACGATTACTTCTCCTACTGATAGTCCTGCGGTTCTAAATGAAAGTGTCTCGTCTATGTTGTTGACTTATCCTTCATCCGACTCTATTCCTGCAGATCATAATGTCTCTAATGAGGTCTTCAATTCTCCAGCTGTATCGACTATAATTTCTTCTGATGATTCCACTCCACTACTCCAATGCTTCCTTGAGGAACTCATCAATTTATCGAAAAATCTAGTTTCCAATAACACCTGGGAACAATTTGAATCTATGCTCGATGCAATAACAAAGAAAGCTGTCGAGATATTGAAACTTCCGGCCCCCTCCAACCGGAATAGACCTGCTCGTAAAATAAATACTGAAGACCCTCAATCAATTCAGCGACTATACCGTCAAAATCGCCGCCGTGCAATGAGGAATATACTTGAGGGTGAGTCAGTACCATTTGAATTAGAATGTCATAAGGTAGAGGAATATTTTTCCCAAGCTTGGGCCCCTACTCCTCTAGACACCAGCCTTTATGACAGTAACATTGCAGCTCCCTCTCCTGTTGCCATGCATCCATTCTCTACCAAGGAAGTATATGAGAAACTTCATAAAACAGAGAATTCGTCACCCGGTGACGACCGATTAACGTATAACCATTGGAAGATCCTTGATCCAAATGCGATTCTTCTAACTACAATCTTTAACATCTGTCTGAGACATAGAAAAGTCCCATGCTCTTGGAAAGCATCTAACACAATCTTGATATTTAAAAAGGGCGCTAAGGAAGATATTAGCAATTGGCGTCCTATTTCGATCTCCAGGACGTTATATAAACTATACACTGGCTGTCTCACACGAAGACTGAGCAATTGGATCCAAACTAATGGCATCTTGTCATCTTGCCAAAAAGGCTTTCTTCCATTTGACGGTGTGTTTGAACATAATTTTGTTCTACAAGAACGAATTAATATAGCGAGACATTCTCATAAAAACCTAGTAATAGCATGGCTGGATATTGCAAATGCGTTCGGTAGTGTTCCTCACGGCGCCATTTCAATAGCTTTATCTACACTTGGAGCTGGACAACACTTTGTTGATATAATAGAAAATCTGTATACGGAGTCCAGCTCACGAGTATTGTTAAATAAGGGTATCACTACACCAATACCTTTACGTGCCGGTGTCAGACAGGGTTGTCCCATTAGTGGCATTTTATTCAATCTAACAATTGACCCAATTTTAAGGGCGATACAAGCCAATAGTAGATCTCATAACATCTTGGCATATGCGGACGATTTGTGTCTCTTTGCCGAATCGATAAACATATTACAGAAACAAATAGATACAGTCGTCCAGCTTGGATTGAAAATTGGCCTAAAATTGAAACCGCAAAAGTGTGCGGTATGGTATTTTTCAGGTAGTCAACCTGCTGGCTGCCGAGATGCTGATATCACTATTGCAGACCAGCGAGTCCGGTGTCTCCAGGAAGGGGAATCTTTTACCTTCCTCGGCCGTCCAGTTGGTTTTAATATCTTATCGGACTGGACAAATTTAGAGGCGTTGATGAAAACTGGATTGAAGATCCTCTCCTCTAAGCTGGCGCCTTGGCAGCGACTAGACGCGATGAGGACCTTCTTCTTCCCCTCTTTACATTTCGCCCTCAGGACTCTTCAGTTTCCAAAAGGAGACTGGATACGCCTGGATAAAGTCCTCCGTCCTGAGTTGAAGAAGACCCTCAACCTACCACCAGAGGCGTGTAATGAATACCTATATGGAGCTAGAAACAAAGGAGCCTGTGGTTTGCCGCTAATCGCAGATGATTCGGACGTGATCACAATTGATGGGGCATATAAATTGCTAACTTCTAATGATCCCATCATTGCTGATCTCGCCCGATCATCCTTAGAGAAAACTGTAAACCAACGCCTTCGTCGACAATCAGATATTGAGGAAATAGCATCCTATCTCTCTGGTTCCCTCAACGATGACTTCCAAGGCACTACCAACGCCCTTAAAAATCAATGGACGGAGGGAAGGAAATCGTCCCGTCGTCTTGACATCTCTTGGCAAGTTGAAGGCGATCATTTAAATTTGAAAATTGCTGACCAAATCATCCGGCCTAAGCAACGTAAAGACGTTTGCAAAATTATACGCTCCATACTTGCCAAACACAGGTTTGACTCCATGATAAATCTACCAAACCAAGGAAAGGTAATGGAATGTGTGGCTGCGGCCAAATCATCGTCTCACTTCCTATCTACAGGGTTTCTGACGAGATTTGCTGACTGGCGCTTTATTCATAGAGCACGACTAAATCTGCTGCCTCTAAATGCCTCTCGACCATGGTCAACCAACGATAATAGATGCCGCCGTTGTGGTCTTCAAGACGAAACTCTACCACACGTCATTAACCATTGTATGCGGTATAGTCCCCTGATAATAAAAAGACACAACTTAATCGTTGAACAAATAAAGAAGGCTGCTACACCCAAATATAAAATCTTGAGTGAAAACCAAGAATGCGGGGTGCCAGGTCTACGCCCAGATTTAGTAATTTACAAAGACGACCGTGCTATTATAATAGATGTAACTATGCCATTTGAAAATCGACTTGAATCCTTCTCCACTTCAAGAAAACAAAAAATTGAAAAATATGCAATAGTCCAGGCAACATTACGACGCAGTCCTCCGAGACCTTGGAGTTTCCAGGAAATACAGCTACACTATGCGGAAACTCATCGTCTCCGAGACTCTTCGATGGTCCAGGGACATCTATGTGGAGCACATCTCTGGAAGACGACAGTCCGCTGTGACATAACCCCCCCCTCTAATCCACATCCCTGTCATGCCCCATAAATTGTAACCCCATTCTAAAATTAATTTCCATTATAAATTATATAAATGTATTGATTCAGGACACAGCAATGATGCAGGTTTTAGAGGATTTTCCTCGCATCTCCCAAGGCGAATGCCGGGTAGGAATAGCCTAAACCTCCCCTCCTGTTTTCTCATTAAAAGTTTCCTCCAGACCCTATTAGCGACGCCACGCCCATAGGAAAATACGAATATATATAGCTAGCATTGCCAAATAGGTAAAATTAATCTCCCCTCCGTTGGAAGTTCCCCTTCTCCTATTCTACCCAGTACGTGTGACAGTGATTGTGAATTAAAAAACTATATTAGCAAACTCGAGCGGACTTGAGACCTAATGGTCTAATAACTATTAAGACTAAATACTTATGTAGAGCCTAACACTAGGCTAAAATGATTGTATTCTTCTAATCCTACTGTAACTATGAGGCACAATTCAGGCCTACAATTATTCTATTGTAAAACGTATTGTACTAGTTTTAAGAATTTTTTGAAAATAAATTTTTTAATCTGTTTTCGGCCCTCGCTGCTCCTCCTGCTGAGGACCTGCTGGATCTTCCCAGGGCACTGATTTGGACTCATCATGGCCACACCACCTCGAAGGGGACTTCATAGGACTGATGGCAAGTTGACTGTGTTCCATCCACCTGCCTCTACATTCTACTGCACTGAGCCGGGATGTGGGGTCAAATACCAATCTATATCCTGCACTACGATGAGACAGTCTGTCCAGAGACACCTGCTGGGGGAACATGCTATTAAAATTACAACAACGGAAAATCTTTGTAAATACTGCAACTCCAATCTGGGGTTGCGGCCTTCCCCCAGCCATGGGTGCTTCCAACAACAGGCACGGACGTCAATCACACCACCAGTCCAACATCCCCACTCCTGTGATCGGTGCAGTCAGTCCTTCCCAACCAAGAGGGGTTTGGCCAATCATCTGCAGTGGCATAAGCAGCAGGACCAAAAGCAACAACGCAGTGACGAGGTTACGTTGCCCAAACCTAACACCAGACAACGAAGGGTAGCGAACCGCGCTGTTATTCCACCCCGAGCTAGTCCTGCTGCTTCATCACCAATCAACAGCCCTGCAGCACCTCATGCCACTCCAGATCTGGGACCATCAACCTCGACGGCTGCAGGCCCGGCTACTCCTGCGGCGGTCGCAGTCTGGGATGACTCTGCTCGAGACTCCTCGCAGCTCCCGGATGAAGTCGGTGACCCACCTCTTTCCTCTTCCCCTCTCCATTCCTTCCTTTCCAACACCTCTCCCCGTGCCTTGTTCCCCGTTGCTTGTGAGATTCTTAACACTCTTCCTTCAATCTCACCTGCAGCAGTCCCTCATCCATTGCGGTCTAATCATTCACTGGACTGTGGGGATCCCCCCCACCACTTAACCCGTCTTCCAGCTCCTCAGAGTCTGATGGCCCCCTTTCATATCACCCCGATGCCATGTTTACCCGGGCATCCTCCCACCCTGAAGTCGATGAAGCTCCTGCCGAAACTTCTCCCCCACACTACCTCCTTGACCCCACCGACCGGACTCCGCTACACGTCTTCAACACCGAGCTGCAGGACCTCCTTCATCAACCGGTGTCCTTCGGCACCTGGACCCGGTTCGAGACACTCCTTGAGCGGATCACCAAGAGGGCTGTGGAACTTCTGAAGCTGCCCACACCTGCTGTTCGCGACCGTCCACCAAGGCCCACCAACGTCCAGGATCCGCAGACCATCCAGCGCCTCTACCGCCGAAATCGCCGCCGTGCGATGAGGCTGATCCTGGAGGGTGATTCTACGCCTTGTCAGCTGGACCGCGAGACCGTCGAGGATTACTTCACCCGAGCATGGTCCCCTACTGAACTTGACCCAGGTCTTTATCTCGACAATGTTCGCGCTGCCACGCCGGTCAACACTCTGCCATTCTCTCCACAAGAGGTCCTGAACAGACTCCGCAAGTCCGAAAATACCTCACCCGGGGACGACCGACTTACCATCATTGGAAGTCCTTGGACCCCAACGCTGCATTGATCACCCTGGTGTTGAACATTTGCCTAAAACATCGAAGCATCCCCAGCTCCTGGAAGTCCTCCAACACCATCCTCATTTACAAGAAGGGCGACCAGGATGACCTGGGGAATTGGCGTCCGATCTCCATCTGTCGGACGCTTTACAAGCTCTACACCGGGTGTTTCGCTCAGCGGCTCAACCAATGGATCCAGACAAACAACATCTTGTCGGCATGTCAAAAGGGCTTCCTTCCGTTCGACGGCGTCTTCAAATAACTATGTGCTTCAAGAGCGCATAGATCGGGCGCGGAAGTCTCGCCAGGACCTTGTCATCGCATGGTTGGACATCGCCAATGCCTTCGGCAGTGTCCCCCACCAGGCCATCACCACAGCGCTTCTGACTCTCGGGGCTGGACAACATTTCATTGATGTTGTGGATAACCTCTATTTAGGGGCTAAATCCAGGATTCTGCTTAGCAGTGGAATTACCGAGTCCATCGCGGTATGTGCCGGGGTCAGGCAGGGGTGCCCTATCAGTGGGCTCCTCTTTAACATCGCCATTGACCCGATCCTGCGAGCTATTCAGACCACGAGCATCACCCACAACATCTTGGCCTACGCGGACGATGTCTGCCTCTTCGCCGCGAACCCCGAGGCCTCTCAGAGGCAACTTGACGAGGTCGCTTCTCTTGGCTCCAAGATCGGCTTGCGCTTAAAACCATCCAAGTGCGCCGTCTGGTTCTTCTCCGGCAGGGCTCCTGTCGGATGCAGGAACGCCAACATCACCATCGACGGCCAGCCGATTAGGTGTCTCCAGGAGGGTGAGACTTTCTCCTTTTTGGGACGCCCCGTCGGCTTTAACACCATTTCCGACTGGACCAACCTCGACCTCGTCATAAAGACTGGCCTCACCATCCTCACATCAAAACTGGCACCGTGGCAGCGCCTGGATGCCTTGCGGACCTTTTATTATCCATCACTTCATTTTGCATTGCGGACGCGACAATTCACCAAGACCGACTGGAAGCGGGTTGATACCATCCTCCGACCCGAACTCAAGAAGACCCTAAATCTCCCCCAGGAGGCGTCAAACGACTACCTCTACGGTTCCCGGAAGCTTGGGGCATGCGGGATTCCCGTCCTCAACGACGATGCCGACGTTGTTAACATCGATGGGGCCTACAAACTGTTATCTTCCACTGACCCCATCATCGTCGAGCTCGCGCGTTCCTCGCTCCGGGATACTGTATCAACTCGATTATGCCGCCCCGTTGACCACGATGATGTCGCCTCCTTCCTGTCTGGCAAGCAGGACGGGGACTTTCAAGGCAATACCAACGCTTACCGCAATGCCTGGACGGAGGCCCGCAAATCTTCAACACGGCTTGGAGTTAGCTGGCAAGTGGAGGGTGAGAACTTCAACATCCAGCAGGGCCAGATCACCATCAGGCCCAAGCAGCGACGCACCGTCTGCAGGACCATCCGAAATAGCATTGCACAACAACGTTTCAACGAGCTGGTGAAGCTTCCCAGCCAGGGCAAGGTTATGGAGTGCGTCGCGGCTGCTAGATCGTCCTCCCACTTCCTTTCTGCCGGCTATCTGACGCGATTCGCCGACTGGCGCTTTATCCATCGCGCCCGCCTCAACCTGCTGCCTCTTAATGCGTGCCGTCCTTGGGCCGTCGCGGATAAACGTTGTCGCCGCTGCGGGACCCAGGAAGAAACATTGCCGCATGTAGTTAACCACTGCATGCGGTATAGTGCGACGATTCGAAATCGCCACAATCTCATCGTCGAACAACTCAAGAAGGCAGCAGTCCCGCGCTTTACCATCATCGCGGAGGACCAGGAGTGTGGCGTTCCTGGCCTGAGGCCTGATCTCGTCATCTCCAAAGGTGACGCCGCTTACATCATCGACGTCACGATGCCTTTTGAGAACCGTCCAGAAGCCCTAAAAATCGCCAGGAGCACCAAACTTGAGAAATACATCCCGGTGTTAGAACACCTTCGGTCGCGCTTCCGGCAAGTTTCCATCGAGCCAGTTGTGGTTGGACCTCTGGGGACCTGGGATCCGGCCAACGATCCCTTCCTGAGGAAACTCTGCAGCCGCAGCTACGCATCGCTCCTCAGGAAGATTGCTGAGTCCAACGCAATACAGGTCTCTAGAGACATTTACACGGAACATATCACCGGGAACCCACAGTGAACCCTACACTTTGATTGTGATCTTTAACTTTTAACATTTTAACGTTTTATTAGTCTCAACGCCTGTGCTTTGCAGTTAGTTTTTCTTATTCTTAACGCCTGTGTTTACAGTGTGGCTTTTCAGTCTTTAGTTGTCTTCGTGTATGTATGTGTTTTGGTTTTATTCGACAAGTAGACTTTGTATTATCAGGGAGTTGTTTGTTGTCCTTTTTATTCTTGTTCTTGATCCATGTATTTTATCATTCTTGCAATAAATATCTGTTCTTAACAGCTTAATTGATCTTAGCCAAATTTCGGGGAACCCTCGCTGATTGACCAGAGAAACAGCTCCGTAGACCGGAAGGAGGATGGCTTCCCCTGTTCCACTTTCGTTTGGATTGGAGAGGACTGGAGATATCCTGACAATATATCATCCTTGTGTCTCAACGTTTCACTGCACTGAAGCTGGATGTGCGTCCAAATATTATTCCACATCTTGGACCAATATGCGGGGATCTTTACAGCGGCATCTTCTGACAGAACATAAAATCAAGATCGGCTCAACTATTAACATCTGCAAGTATTGCAATTCTAACCTTGGGTTGACACATTCTGCCCGACATGCCATCTGTAGGCCATCACCGTCGACTAGGACCTCAACAACACCGCCGGTCCAACATGCTCATATCTGTGACCAGTGCAACCAGTCCTTTCCTACGAAGAGAGGTCTCCACAACCATACGCAGTGGCATAAACAGCAAGCTCAAAAAGAGCAGCGCAGCAACGAGGTTCCGCTGCCGAGGCCAAACACCCGCCAATCTAAAAGGGCAACTCGATGCGCTGCTCCACCCCTACGAGCTAGCCCTGCATTACAGCCTCTAGCTGGAAACAACACAGCGGGACCGTCAACCCTGGCGTCTCTTGCCCCCTGCTCGGTCATCTTGGATGTTTCTGCCCGAGACTCCTTGCAGCCTGAAATGGATGAGGTTGGTGACCCTCCCATTCCCTCTGACCCCATGCGCTCGTTCGCTTCCTCTCCCCGTACCCCTTCCCCCCCATGCCCTGCATTAGCCGGAAACATTACTCCTTGCTCTCTGGACCAGTCAATATTATCGACTAGTTCACAACCCTACCCCCTTTTCCCTGATGCCACGTTAATCCCGGCACCTCCTTCCCCCGAAGCTGATGAAGCATCTGCCGAGGCGGTAGACCCCACTTACTTCCTCGACCCCACCGACCAGACTCCTCTCCACGTCTTTAACATCGAGCTACAAGGCCTCCTGCGTGAACCTGTATCCGACAACTCCTGGAGCCGGTTTGAGACTCTTCTCGAGCAAATCACCAAGAAGGCAGCGGAAGTTTTGAAACTGCCTACACTATCAAACCGTGACCGACCGGCAAGGCCCACCAACGTCCAGGATCCACTAACAATACAAAAACTCTATCGCCGAAATCGACGGCGTGCGATGAGACTGATCCTGGAGGGTGATCCACAGCCTTGCCAGCTGGACCGTCAGACCACCGAGGATTACTTTGCGAATGCATGGTCTGCAACTGAGCTGGACCCAAGCCTATATATGAACAACTCCAAAGCTGCCAGCGCCTGGAAGACCTCCAATACGATACTCATTTATAAGAAAGGTGACCAGGACGATCTGGGGAACTGGCGTCCGATTTCCATCAGTCGGACGCTATACAAGTTGTACACCGGGTGCTTGGCTCAACGTCTCAGCGCATGGATCCAGGCAAACGAAATCCTCTCCACCTGCCAGAAGGGCTTCCTTCCGTTTGACGGCGTCTTCGAGCACAACTACATACTTGAAGAGCGTATGTTGAGTTCGAGGAAATCTCGACAGGACCTCTTGATCTCGTGGTTGGATATTGCCAACGCCTTTGGCAGTGTTCCCCACACGGCCATTACCACAGCGCTTCTTACTCTCGGGGCTGGCCAACACTTTATCGATGTTGTCGGCAATCTCTACACTGGGTCCAGCTCCAGGATTCTACTTGGCAGTGGCGCGACTGAGCTCATCCCAGTATGCGCCGGGGTCAGGCAAGGGTGCCCAATTAGTGGGCTCCTTTTTAACAGCGCCATAGACCCGATCCTGCGAGCAGTACAACATAACAGCCCCAGCCACAACATATTGGCATACGCAGATGACATTTGCTTGCTTGCTGAGTCCCCCGAAAAACTCCAGAAGCAAATTGATGAGGTTACTAAATTGGGTGCCAAGATTGGCCTGCACTTGAAGCCATCAAAGTGCGCCGTCATGTACTTCTCCGGCAAACCACCTGTAGGATGCCGGGAAGCTCACATCACCATTGACGGTCAGCCTATCAGGTGTCTCTGGGAAGGTGAGTCCTTTTCCTTCCTAGGGCGCCCCGTCGGATTTAATACCATCTCTGACTGGACCAATTTAAATCTCATCATAAAAACTGGTCTAACGATACTTGCGTCGACAAAACAAGATCAACAAATATGATCAAGTTAGGCTTCATTTGAAGAAAAAATATTCAAAAGTCTCAGTAGAAACATTAATAGTCGGACCACTGGGCACTTGGGACTCCGCAAATGATAAATTCATTACAAAAATTTGTAGCAAGTCTTATGCTGCCTTGTTACGAAAAATTGCAGTCTCAAACACGATCAAAACATCAAGAGACATTTATGCGGAGCACATAACGGGAAGTGCCCAATAATGTGATACAAAAAATTGTGATACAAAAAATTGTGATAACTACAAATTGTTAATTATAAATGTACAAATAACATTTTGTTATAATAAAAAACTAATCTGTTCTTATCAGCTTAATGCTTTTATGATTCGGATTCGACCTCTATATAGTCTATTTAGCCTGGGGACTATTTGTCTTTATGCCCAGGCCGTTGTGTGTGTGGTGGTGTCAGCTCCTTCTGCATTGCTGATGCATGTACGAAAGCATGTGTGTAACATCTGTTCTTATCAGCTTAATACGTGGTGATCTTAGCTAAGCTTCATATCCTGAAATGCCCGAGGACATACTCGCGTCCAACATCCGTGTTGGCGACTTGTAGCTCCCATCACGGAGAGCTTTGGCATTTCACTCATTAACCTACCCCCTTTCCTTTTTTCCTCCCTTCTTAAAATGACATTACCTTGTTCCCTTTTGGCTAAGATCAAAGTGTAGTCTAACTTGATCTATAAGCGGTATTCAGCGTTGTTGGTTAATTCCGAGGTGTCCGAGGACATAGTTGCACCAAATTTATTTGGTGACTTCTAGCTCCCTCAGTGGAGAGCTTTGACATCTTACTCCTATTATTTACCCTTATCCTTCCCTTTCATTTTTTTTTGTTGTTGTTAGTTTGGCGGTCCGCCAGTTTGTTATTGGTTTGAGTTTGAGTTTCTTAACTCTCGCAGCGTCCTCAGCTGAGGAACCTGTATATAAGCTGCCCACTCGGGGTATTGCTTCTGGGTGGTGACCAGTTCGGCTCACCCAGATTTAGCATTTGTTAATAGGTTTTCTTATATTCCAGCTAGTCCAAGTCGGACTTAGAATATATTTATTTAGTTTCGTTTTTGTTAGATCCAGTCCAAGTCGGACTTGGGTTATTTTGTGTCCAAGTCGGACTTAGTTTACTTTGTGCTGTCATTCAGTGTCTAATTTACCTGTCCAAGTCGGACTTAGTTTATTTTGTATATTGTGTTTTTGTTCATTGTCCATCCGGACTTTGAATAATTTCACCCGTCCAAGTCCAAGTCGGACTTAGTTTATTTTGTGCTTTTGTTCATTGTCCATCCGGACTTTGAACAATTTACCTGTCCAAGTCGGACTTCAAAGTTGCGGGGAAGCGGTGACCAGTCAGGCTCGCTTAGCCCCATCGGTATTGAGCTCGTTCACTTGCAGGGTCGCGTGGGCGAAACCAGCCCTTTTTTAAAAGGGTCGCACTGCAAGTGTGCTAGAGTAAGAGGGATTATTTGTAAGATAGAAATTTACAAGGGAACTAAATTAACGATGGCATGCTCAAAACCATCGTTCGCGCAAATGGCCGCGAAGGCGACTAACAACTTAGTCACTCCCAAGGAAGTGGGGTACGATAGACGTAGAGCAGTACGATTCGTCCTCACGGACGAACCTAGAAAACTAGCGAAAGAGTCTTGCAAATCGTTCATGAATACTTTGAAGAAATTAATTAACTCCACGGCTGTCTCTGACATCACCACTGTTCGGATTGTTAACGAAGAAATACATGCGGTATTAGCTACGCCGACCCTGGTGGATAAGCTAATCAAAGAAAGCCCAGCAACGATCGCGGAACAGAGTTTCACGATCGTTCCCTTCGTGCCCCGGAGCACGAAGGTGTACATTTACAACCCATCCATCTTGATTAGCTCCGAACTAATTAAACAGGAACTATCTAAACAGGTAAATGTTCTCCATTTAGAGGACATACTAGATGAATTTGAAATGCCAACGGGGAAGATGTTTGGCTTTGTACGAGGGGAAAAAATTCCAACAGTCCTCAATATCGGACCTATACGCATAAACTTAACGTACAGAGGGATGGAAAGGAGGTGCCGACTGTGCGATGATCCAGCTCACGTAGCCGGACAATGTCCGTCCAGGCTAAGCTACAACTGCAACAAAAGGGGTCATGTCAGTGCGGAGTGTAAAGCTGAATGCAGAAACTGCGGCGCTGAAGGTCACGTGAGTCGTGACTGCCCGAAAACGAAATTCAACTTGGACTCATGCGACCAATTCCCAACTCTGGGGATAAACTCAAGACCGCCAAAGGAAGCACCTGCACTCGCAGGCACTTCATCAGAAACTAAGCCGGAAACAGCCACGACCACAAAGGACATCTCTCCTTCCCCGGCGGTGCCGGAAATCGAAGCATGCCCGCCGATAGAGGAAGAACCGAAACCCAACTTGAAGGTAGCAGAACCCGATGTTGACGAGACACCCGTCGATGGCGAAAACGCCACACCAACTTCACAAACTGATGAACCCATCGTGATGGAAGTTGAGGTAACTTCTCCGAAAAGAAAACGGTCGCCAAATTTGGCGCCAAAAAAGAAGCGAAGCCTTTCCCTGAATCGCAAGTAAAATGGATAAATACTTGGCATTATTAAACCCCGGCCACACTCACATCGCTCGCGATGGCATAACGTTGATTATCGGCTTCCCTACACCTCAATCTGTAAACTGCACCGAGCCTCA
>CM067382.1:3590176-3647916 GCA_034510155.1 Eucriotettix oculatus
AGCGACTGAATGGAGAAGTACGTGCTTCTGGTCAGTTCAAATCGGACATTCACTTTTACTACATTCGAAACTTGTGTAAGCTATTCCTTTACTCCTCGTATTGTGTGTGGACCGCTAAATTTATAAAGAAAAATGTGCCCCAGCCTAAGAGAAGGAGAGAAATCACAAATATGGGCGAAGGAAACTCCGTCCCGCGATGACCATTGCAAATAGCGATACGCCATTAGCGGTCAAAATTACTGCCAAAATGTCGGCTGCGTGCGTGCGTGCGGCGGCGGCGACGACGACGTTAGTTAAAAACTATGTACTGACTACCTGTGAGGGGTCGCCAGTGAAACGGGGCTTTTTTTCCTTTTTGGTTAACAGGCTGTCGTAAGTCAATGTTCTCGTCAAGTTAACATCTGACAAAACAGATAATTAAACTATTTTTGAAATAATTGAGGTGGGCCGATCCCGGCGGTACTGCAATGCCGGGCCAACCCGTGACAGATGTGGAGCAAGCTCCTATCACTCCGTCATGTTCCAAAAATAAGTTTAATATTCTGGTGGTGCGATGCACCACGTATCAGATATTAAGCTGATAAGAACAGATTATTTATGTTTATTAACAGTAATATTTGGTACATAATTTTTTACAAGATTTCATTGTGTCATTCCAGAAATGTGTTCAACATATATGTCACGAGAAATTTTAATGGAATTGGAGACAGCTATTTTTCGCAGTAGGGCCGCATACGTTCTGCTGCAAATCTTCTTCAGAAGGGTGTCGTTGGCTGGATCCCAAGCCCCCAGTGGGCCGACCAATACAGGTTCGATGTCGACAATTTTGAAGCGCTTTTGTAATGTTGCCTGGACTATTGCATATTTTTCAATTTTTTGTTTTCTTGAAGTGGAGAAGGATTCAAGTCGATTTTCAAATGGCATAGTTACATCTATTATAATAGCACGGTCGTCTTTGTAAATTACTAAATCTGGGCGTAGACCTGGCACCCCGCATTCTTGGTTTTCACTCAAGATTTTATATTTGGGTGTAGCAGCCTTCTTTATTTGTTCAACGATTAAGTTGTGTCTTTTTATTATCAGGGGACTATACCGCATACAATGGTTAATGACGTGTGGTAGAGTTTCGTCTTGAAGACCACAACGGTGGCATCTTTTATCGTTGGTTGACCATGGTCGAGAGGCATTTAGAGGCAGCAGATTTAGTCGTGCTCTATGAATAAAGCGCCAGTCAGCAAATCTCGTTAGAAACCCTGTAGATAGGAAGTGAGACGATGATTTGGCCGCAGCCACACATTCCATTACCTTTCCTTGGTTTGGTAGATTTATCATGGAGTCACACCTGTGTTTGGCAAGTATGGAGCGTATAATTTTGCAAACGTCTTTACGTTGCTTAGGCCGGATGATTTGGTCAGCAATTTTCAAATTTAAATGATCGCCTTCAACTTGCCAAGAGATGTCAAGACGACGGGACGATTTCCTTCCCTCCGTCCATTGATTTTTAAGGGCGTTGGTAGTGCCTTGGAAGTCATCGTTGAGGGAACCAGAGAGATAGGATGCTATTTCCTCAATATCTGATTGTCGACGAAGGCGTTGGTTTACAGTTTTCTCTAAGGATGATCGGGCGAGATCAGCAATGATGGGATCATTAGAAGTTAGCAATTTATATGCCCCATCAATTGTGATCACGTCCGAATCATCTGCGATTAGCGGCAAACCACAGGCTCCTTTGTTTCTAGCTCCATATAGGTATTCATTACACGCCTCTGGTGGTAGGTTGAGGGTCTTCTTCAACTCAGGACGGAGGACTTTATCCAGGCGTATCCAGTCTCCTTTTGGAAACTGAAGAGTCCTGAGGGCGAAATGTAAAGAGGGGAAGAAGAAGGTCCTCATCGCGTCTAGTCGCTGCCAAGGCGCCAGCTTAGAGGAGAGGATCTTCAATCCAGTTTTCATCAACGCCTCTAAATTTGTCCAGTCCGATAAGATATTAAAACCAACTGGACGGCCGAGGAAGGTAAAAGATTCCCCTTCCTGGAGACACCGGACTCGCTGGTCTGCAATAGTGATATCAGCATCTCGGCAGCCAGCAGGTTGACTACCTGAAAAATACCATACCGCACACTTTTGCGGTTTCAATTTTAGGCCAATTTTCAATCCAAGCTGGACGACTGTATCTATTTGTTTCTGTAATATGTTTATCGATTCGGCAAAGAGACACAAATCGTCCGCATATGCCAAGATGTTATGAGATCTACTATTGGCTTGTATCGCCCTTAAAATTGGGTCAATTGTTAGATTGAATAAAATGCCACTAATGGGACAACCCTGTCTGACACCGGCACGTAAAGGTATTGGTGTAGTGATACCCTTATTTAACAATACTCGTGAGCTGGACTCCGTATACAGATTTTCTATTATATCAACAAAGTGTTGTCCAGCTCCAAGTGTAGATAAAGCTATTGAAATGGCGCCGTGAGGAACACTACCGAACGCATTTGCAATATCCAGCCATGCTATTACTAGGTTTTTATGAGAATGTCTCGCTATATTAATTCGTTCTTGTAGAACAAAATTATGTTCAAACACACCGTCAAATGGAAGAAAGCCTTTTTGGCAAGATGACAAGATGCCATTAGTTTGGATCCAATTGCTCAGTCTTCGTGTGAGACAGCCAGTGTATAGTTTATATAACGTCCTGGAGATCGAAATAGGACGCCAATTGCTAATATCTTCCTTAGCGCCCTTTTTAAATATCAAGATTGTGTTAGATGCTTTCCAGGAGCATGGGACTTTTCTATGTCTCAGACAGATGTTAAAGATTGTAGTTAGAAGAATCGCATTTGGATCAAGGATCTTCCAATGGTTATACGTTAATCGGTCGTCACCGGGTGACGAATTCTCTGTTTTATGAAGTTTCTCATATACTTCCTTGGTAGAGAATGGATGCATGGCAACAGGAGAGGGAGCTGCAATGTTACTGTCATAAAGGCTGGTGTCTAGAGGAGTAGGGGCCCAAGCTTGGGAAAAATATTCCTCTACCTTATGACATTCTAATTCACATGGTACTGACTCACCTTCAAGTATATTCCTCATTGCACGGCGGCGATTTTGACGGTATAGTCGCTGAATTGATTGAGGGTCTTCAGTATTTATTTTACGAGCAGGTCTATCCCGGTTGGAGGGGGCCGGAAGTTTCAATATCTCGACAGCTTTCTTTGTTATTGCATCGAGCATAGATTCAAATTGTTCCCAGGTGTTATTGGAAACTAGATTTTTCGATAAATTGATGAGTTCCTCAAGGAAGCATTGGAGTAGTGGAGTGGAATCATCAGAAGAAATTATAGTCGATACAGCTGGAGAATTGAAGACCTCATTAGAGACATTATGATCTGCAGGAATAGAGTCGGATGAAGGATAAGTCAACAACATAGACGAGACACTTTCATTTAGAACCGCAGGACTATCAGTAGGAGAAGTAATCGTATTCTCAATGGGTCTAGGGGAAGAGACAGGTTGAATAGGGCTTTCAGATGAAACCATAGGAGAGCGACTTATTGGTCTTCTTATTCTAGAGGCAGGTTGAGGTAATTGCACGTCTGCACTTCGCTGAAGCTTGAGCGCTTTTTGTCGGTGCCATATCAAATGATTTGTGAGACCCCTCTTGGTTGGGAACGACTGATCACATGCAGTACATGCATGTCTAAACTCGACCTCTTGCGGCGTCACTTGCAGTTGGTTACAGCAATTGTGGGCGGATGTTTTTGGCTTTAACCCAAGGTTAAAGTCACAGGCTCTGCATAGATTGTGAGTGGTCACAATCTTGATCTTGTGTTCGCCCAATAGATGCCGCTGTATGGATTGTCGCATCGCTGTCCATGAGGCCGCGTGGTATGTTGTCGTGCATTCAGGTTCCGTGCAGGTGAAGGAAGGCAAAGGAGGGTGGTAGACGAATAGGGAATCGTCTACTCTCTTCAAACCAGACATTATCAGTAATACTAGTTACTAATGACTTATTTCTTAAGAAGAATATGAATATAAATATACCGCGCCGAACTGGCTAAAAGAATAACAAGTAGTACGACCTAGTACGGCAAAAACAAAATAAAATCACGTCTTAACCAAAGTGTAACTCTCGACTAATTTTATGGTTAATTACAAAGAAAAATAAAGATAAGAGATGAATATACAGTTAATTCAGCGCCAAACGTATCAAATTTTAAAATACCACGAACACAAATAGACTTGCAAATAGACGCGAGATTTAGTATAATTTAGAGACGTCTGGTGACTGGAGATATGAAAGATTCTGAGAAAGAAGATAATGTTAAAATTAGGATATTATTTTCGCACCGAACAGACTAATTTTCTAATTGATATGTCGTTTTATATTTAGGTAGATAAAGGAAATCAATACTTAAGTTAGTGCGTATCTCTCACGTGTTTTTAAGGCACTAATAATTGAAATTTGAAGAGTGATAAGATATGGACAGATTAGTAAGCTTATTTAGCACCAAACGAAGCAAATATTGGAGTGCCACTAAAACAAAAGAACGTGCAAATGAGCTCGAGAGTTAATATACTTTGGCGGCTTCTATAGGCTACCAATATGATAATACGTAAGAGATAATAAAGAATAAGTCCAAATAGAGCTAAACCGCGCCGAACAGACGCCTCAATAATTTATTTAAGTAGATTTTAATAGTGCGAGTTACTGTTAGAGAAGTATAAATAAATTGGATCTCAAACTGAAAATCAAAAAAGTAAAATCGTAGGTTTAAATTAAACAAAAAAAGGCGCCGAACGATCACCTTTAAAAATAAATAGAAAGAAAAAGGATTCAAAAGGGTAAACTACAAAAACCACTAATGGTGGTTCAAGATAATAACTAATTATTAATTAAAGCTTAAATATAAATCAAGGGCTGCCACTAGGCTTCAACTGTAACCACTGAAGGTGGCCAGGAACCCTCTAAATTAAAACTATTACGAAAAACTAAAACTAAAAAATAAAAAAAATAATTAAAACTAATTAACCTAATAAGAGAAGGGCTGCCACTAGGCTTCGACTGTAACCACTGAAGGTGGCCAGGAACCCACTAATACTAAGGTACTACTCAACTATACTACTACTACTACTACTACAGCCGATTGGCAAAGACCAAAGGCAGTGAGCTAACTACACTCTTTCACGATTTAAATCGGAAAAAGGATCGCTCTCAGGTTTCAACTACACTTTGATCTTAGCCAAAAGGCCGAGAAGCGATAAATTTGGCTGACTTTCGGTCCCCTTTTATACGCGAAACTGTTTCAGGTGAAGAAGAGCGGTTTTAGAAACGTAATTTAAAAATTTACCAATCTGACGCTTATCGCCAGCCCAGTTCGGTCCATGAAACGAAATTTGAATTGTGCCTTAACTTTTGTAAATGCGTGTGTACAAATTTGTAAGTGTGTATATTAAGTGGTGAATATTCGCAAAATCACAAGCATTTCGTACACGCCGCGCCCTAGCGACTGAATGGAGAAGTACGTGCTTCTGGTCAGTTTAAATCGGACATTCACTTTTACTACATTCGAAACTTGTGTAAGCTATTCCTTTACTCCTCGTATTGTGTGTGGACCGCTAAATTTATAAAGAAAAATGTGCCCCAGCCTAAGAGAAGGAGAGAAATCACAAATATGGGCGAAGGAAACTCCGTCCCGCGATGACCATTGCAAATAGCGATACGCCATTAGCGGTCAAAATTACTGCCAAAATGTCGGCTGCGTGCGTGCGTGCGGCGGCGGCGACGACGACGTTAGTTAAAAACTATGTACTGACTACCTGTGAGGGGTCGCCAGTGAAACGGGGCTTTTTTTTTTTTTTTTGGTTAACAGGCTGTCGTAAGTCAATGTTCTCGTCAAGTTAACATCTGACAAAACAGATAATTAAACTATTTTTGAAATAATTGAGGTGGGCCGATCCCGGCGGTACTGCAATGCCGGGCCAACCCGTGACAGATGTGGAGCAAGCTCCTATCACTCCGTCATGTTCCAAAAATAAGTTTAATATTCTGGTGGTGCGATGCACCACGTATCAGATATTAAGCTGATAAGAACAGATACTACACTTTGATCTTAGCCAAAAGGCCGAGAAGCGATAAATTTGGCTGACTTTCGGTCCCCTTTTATACGCGAAACTGTTTCAGGTGAAGAAGAGCGGTTTTAGAAACGTAATTTAAAAATTTACCAATCTGACGCTTATCGCCAGCCCAGTTCGGTCCATGAAACGAAATTTGAATTGTGCCTTAACTTTTGTAAATGCGTGTGTACAAATTTGTAAGTGTGTATATTAAGTGGTGAATATTCGCAAAATCACAAGCATTTCGTACACTCCGCGCCCTAGCGACTGAATGGAGAAGTACGTGCTTCTGGTCAGTTCAAGTCGGACATTCACTTTTACTACATTCGAAACTTGTGTAAGCTATTCCTTTACTCCTCGTATTGTGTGTGGACCGCTAAATTTATAAAGAAAAATGTGCCCCAGCCTAAGAGAAGGAGAGAAATCACAAATATGGGCGAAGGAAACTCCGTCCCGCGATGACCATTGCAAATAGCGATACGCCATTAGCGGTCAAAATTACTGCCAAAATGTCGGCTGCGTGCGTGCGTGCGGCGGCGGCGACGACGACGTTAGTTAAAAACTATGTACTGACTACCTGTGAGGGGTCGCCAGTGAAACGGGGCTTCGCGCGCACATCTACTTATAAGGGCGAGCGCTACGACTCGACTGCGGGAGAAACGCATATCTGTTAACTCTCGCAGCGTGTTCGGCCAACTCGTTCTCCACCAAGCGTGGACTCATGAACCATGTGGCCGCTCACAGTTTAGCCGCCAGGGTAGAACAACGCTGTAGGGATAACCCCCTACCGGCCCATGAGCCCCCACCCGTCCACCACAGGGCTCGCCCACCTACCCCTTCTGACTCGGCAGAAGAACCTGGCGAGGTTACCTACGTGTTTTCAGAAACACCTCTGTGTCAACACTTTCAAGCAATACAAAGATTCCTCACCGAACCAGTTTCTAACCAGAACTGGTCCGAGTTCTGCACACTCCTCGACGATATAACAGCCGACGCACAAAGGTTAGTAAACCTTCCACCAGCGTCCGCCTCCCGACGTCCATTCCGTCCATCAGACGTGAACGATTGCGTATTTATACAACGCTTGTATAAGCGCAATCGTAGGCGTGCGGTGAGGTTGATCCTCGAGGGAGAATCCCCCCGGTGTAAGATTGACACAGAAACTGTGAGCGAACACTTTTCACGAGTCTGGGACCGGACTCATTGCGACCTATCGATATACGACTCTGTCTCGGCGCCAGATAGACCGTGTCTGAGCGTAGGTCATTTCGACGGTCCTGAAGTCGTCCGGCGGATTCGTCGGTGTGAAAACACCGCCCCCGGCGACGACAGGCTGTCATACAATCATTGGCGCAGCCTGGATCCTGAAGGAACCTTGCTCGCCATGATATTTAACACCTGCCTACGCTATCGCAGAGTACCGGATGCATGGAAATCGGCCAACACTATTCTAATATTGAAGAAGGGGGATCCGAATAGTGTTGGCAACTACAGACCAATATCTCTCCTACGAACCGTATACAAACTGTACACAGGACTGCTGACGAGCAGGCTCTCAAAGTGGATTTCCACCAACAAAGTCCTATCTTCCTCTCAGAAGGGCTTCATGCCTCACGACGGAGTATTTGAGCATAACTTTGCTCTTTCTTACTACCTCAACTCCGCTCGTTCTCTGAGAGAGGACCTCTGTATTGCATGGTTGGACCTAGGCAACGCCTTCGGTTCCATACCCCACAGCGCCCTTTTCACCGCACTACAGAGGTCAAACGTTGGTGACGAAATCACTCAAATAGTACAGGACATGTATACAGGTTGTCAGTCTACCGTCATCACCGGCGATAAGTGCACGGGTCCCATCCCGATTCTCTCCGGAGTCCGTCAGGGTTGCCCCCTGAGCGGACTATTATTTAATATCGCCGTCGATCCACTGCTTCGCATCCACCCCCGCGACGACCAACATTCGGTGTTGGCGTTCGCGGATGACCTTTGTCTAATTGCCGCAAACCCCGAAGAACTACAAACTCTGCTGAACGAAGCCCAAGATACCGCCAGCAGAATGGGTCTCCAATTCAACACCGAGAAGTGCAGCACGATGCACTTCTCAGGAGCAACCCCAGTCGGTTGCCGCCCCACATCGTTCAGAGTTCTCGAGGAAAACATACCGACAATAGTTAACCACGAAGCAGTGGATTTCCTGGGGAAGCCATTCGGATATAACATCCTGTCCGATTGGTCGTCGCTGAAACACCTAATGGAAACAGCCCAGACGCTCCTCTCCTCTAGTCTTGCCCCGTGGCAGCGGATAGATGCGCTCAAGACGTTTTTCTATCCATCGATCCAATTCTCCCTGAGGACGGGCGCCCTCACCAAGGGAGATTGGAAACGGTTGGACGAGTTCTTGAGACCATTGATCAAAAGAACTCTTAATGTCCCCTCGAGAGCGTCAAACGACTATCTCTACGGGGCAAGACAATCTGGCTGCTTAGGTATTCCAATAGCTCACGAGGACAGCGACGTGGTGACGGTAGACGGGGCTTTTAAATTAATTACGTCCCCGGACCCGATAATCCGCGCGCTAGCCAACGCGGAGATTAATGCTACGGTGCAAGGTCGCATAAATGATGTACCTACTGGGTAACGCTGCAACGCGGTAGAGGAAACCCTCCCCCACGTGATCAATCACTGCCCCACCAACAACGCGGGAATGATAAAGCGCCATAACGCGATAGTAGAAAGGATCAAGACGGCGGCGACAAACAAAATGAGAGTGATGGCCGAGAACAGAACCGTCGTGGAAGGCTGCCCGCTGCGACCCGACCTGCTCATCGTGTATCAGCGCACGTGTTACGTCGTCGACGTAACAGTGCCGTTTGAGAACCGCCCTGAAGCGTTCGCGGATGCCAGAGCCCGCAAACGCGACAAATACGGAGAGCTCGCGACGAACCTCGGAAGGACGTACGACCATGTCGAAATTGTGCCTTTTGTAGTCGGGTCGCTGGGGTCGTGGGACCCGGAAAATGGAAAATTTTTAAGAGCGCTATGCTCACGCTCGTACGGGGCACTTTTTAAAAAACTAGTAATAAGTGAAACGATAAGATGGTCGAGAGACATATACGCCGAACACCTAACGGGTGTTCGGCATTTTTAATCGGGGGGGATCTTTTAACTATTTATATATATTTTAATATTTAATATTAAATTTTATTAACAAGTGTGTTTTTAAAGTAGTAAGTTTTAAATAAAAACAATTTGTAAATATTTTAAAAAGGTTAGCTGAAACTAAAAATTGTTGTCTGTTCTTATCAGCTTAATGCTTGATCTTAGCCAAACATTCAACATTCTCAAATTGGCTGGCGTCGTTGTTTTAATCCGAAGTGTCCGAGGACATAGTCGCACCAATTAATTTGGTGACTTCTAGCTCCCTCTGAGGAGAGTTTTGACACTTCACTCCTTAATATTACCCTCTTCCTCCTTAGTCATCCCGGTTACATCGGCGTCCGTCAGCTGTAGCGTTGCGATCTGGAGTTTTTTTTAATTCTCGCAGAACCCTCAGCTGGACGACCTGTAGATAAGCTGCCCACTCGGGGCATTATTTCTGGGTGGTGACCGGTTCGGCTTACCCAGCTATTAGGAATTGTGTTCATTTATCTAAGTCTAGAGTGTGGACCTAGAATTAGAGTTGTTGTTTTTATCAGCTTAATACTCGATCTTAGCTAAACAATCAACATTCTCGAATTGGCTGGCCAATTGGAGGTCGCCTCCAGATTGAAGTCGTATGCACGAAACCTCATCATCAGCTGTCATTACCTGTTGTTTCTGGAGCGGTGAATTCCGGTTTTAATGGGTATAGCGAGTATTATCGCGATTCTCTGAGGAAGACTAAGTTATTGGGTCACTCCTTAAGCAATACTGCGGGCCTCTACACCCAGTGTCATTAAGCTATATAGGCTGTCTTGCTGTTGTCTGATGATATTTCTCTGTTGTGTAGAAGATACTTGGATTAGCTGCTGATAATACAGCAGGTCTCCACACCCCTGCGAGTGTTAGCCGTACAGACAACTCGTTACTTGTAGCGTCCCCTGTTTACCCGATTCTACGCCGTTGTTGCCCATTCGTTATTGTTTTGGTGCGGTTGGGTTGTGTTTAATTAATCCTAGCTGGCAATACTGCGAGTCTTTTTACTAAGGGAGTACATGCTGTTCAGGCCGCCCCCTATATTCGCCTTAAGGGTAACAATTGCTGGCAACGTCCAGTGCCTTCTGCGGGCTAGGGCCTGCTGTATAAGTTATTATGTATTAGGGAGGTCTTATCTGTTATTAAAATGCCAGACTTGGTCAACCGGAATGAGGGTACCCTCTTTGTCTTCCATCCTCCGCCTCATATCTTCTCTTGCATGGAAGTCAATTGCAACAGTTCATTTACGGCGGACACTTGGACGGCGACAAAAAGGTCCTTAGAACGTCATCTTCTGATAAAGCACAATGTTAAGATACTTAGAACTATAAACAAATGTTTCCATTGTGAATCAGAATTGGGAACCCGCCCATCCTCACACGTATGCCCTCCGGGCTCATTTCTGAACGAAATTCCGCCTCCGGCTGAGCTCCCATTCAAATGCATGACGTGTGAAAAATCGTATCCTAATAAACGAGGTCTAGTAAATCATGAACTAAGTCATAAAATGGAAGCTATACGGGAGAGGGCTCACAGTACTCACATTCCCAGTCCGGACACAAGGAGGAGGCGGAATAATAGAGTATCAATTCCCTTTGGATCCAGGACGCCTACATCTAGTCCGTTGTCCGAGAGTCCGGAAATCGCTCCTAACGCTGTCAGTCCGGGCGATCGTAATTCTCTTACTAATTTTACTGACCAAGATAATTTAAATTCACCAGAGATCCCAGATCAAGAGGGCGAGGAGCAGAATCCATTGCCCCAGTCACTGGCAATCAATGATACTCCACTTGTGGACAACGACGGGCATTCTGACCCCGATTCTTTTATTATTGACGAAGGGGCCCTTGACTCTCAGGAACTGGGACAGCCCGATATCCCTGAGCTCTCACTAAACGAATCACCGTTAAGGAAGTACGAACCAAGACTGAGGAAATGTCTAAATTCCAACATATCATGTGATAGTTGGAATAAGTTCTGTTCGCTATACGACGAAGTTATAAATGCTGCACAGGAACATTTTAAAATCTCCTTGAACTCAAATCGTGGTAATCGGACGACGAACTCCCAGTCGAATGCAGCCGACGACCCCCGCAAGATTAAAAAATTATATAGATAAAATAGAAGAAGGGCGGTTAGGTGCATCCTAGAATGTCCAGGTAATTTCTGTGACTTGGACCCTGATAGGACGGGAAAATACTTTAAAAAGGCCTGGAGCCCCTCAGTCTTCGATCACACAATATATGGCAATAACACCGTGGCTAATGAAGAGGTAAACATGTTACCTCTCACCTCGAACGAAGTTCTGAAAAGATTACAGAAAGCCGAAAACTCAGCACCTGGTCCCGACAAACTTACATATCATCACTGGAGGACCATACATACTGAAGCAGCCATCTGAACCAATATCTTCAATATCTGCCTCAAACACAAGAAAGTCCCTTCAGGATGGAAAAGGTCGATATCAATCCTCAACTATAAAAAGGGGGACAAACAGGAGATCAGTAACTGGCGCCCAATCGCCCTCTCGAATAGTCTATAAACTGTATACGGGATGCTTAGCAAGCCGACTAATGGAATGGATTGATAAAAATGAAATACTTTCCCACTCGCAGAAGGGCTTTAGAGCTTATGACGGCGTATTTGAACATAATTTCGTTCTCAAAGAAGTAATGAACGAAGCCCGTAGAAACAAAAAAGAGATCTGCATTTCGTGGTTAGACATATCAAATGCTTTCGGTTCCGTTCCCCATATGGCGATTCTTAGAGCCCTTTTGGCGTCCGGAGCCGGAAGAATCTTTTCAGACATCGTTGGTGATCTGCATAATTCCACTACCTCGATAATGCTTCGTGACGGGCATACTACGCACATCCCAATTCTAGCCGGGGTAAGGCAAGGATGTCCCATTAGCGGACTCCTATTTAACCTAACCATTGACCCTCTCATAAGGGCTATTCAAGGCGAAAATCTGCAACACAAAATTGTCGCCTATGCAGATGACATGCCTAATTGCTGAAAGCCCAACTGAGCTCCAAGAGAACCTAAATAAAATAGCCCACCTAGGCGAGATGGTCTCCCTTCGGTTTAAGCCCAGCAAATGCGCGACGCTTCACTTGTCCGGGAAAACCCCAGTGGGTGCACGTCCAACGAAATTCTGCATTGGAAACTCGTCCCTTAAGGCCCTCGAGGACGGCGAGTCGGTCTCCTTCCTGGGAAAACCTGTTGGGTTTATGGTTGTCAGCGACTGGTGTCAACTTAAGGACATAATAGACAAAGGCATGAAGTTGCTATCTTCGAAACTTGCTCCCTGGCAGAGATTGGACGCGATCAGAACATTCTTTTACCCATCGCTTACGTTCGCTCTTCGCCAGAGTATATGGTCGAAAAGTGACCTCAAGAAAATCGACGACGTGCTACGTCCGGAGATAAAGAAAACATTAAATCTTCCGAATGAAGCGAACAATGGGTACATATACGGCCCGAGAAACCTAGGTTGTTGTGGAATCCCACTTCTAAACGATGACGCGGACATCTTCACAATCGAATCTGCATTTAAGCTCTTGTCGTCTAAAGACCCTATTATAATCGAAAGAGCGAGAAGATCTATTCAGATTACTGTCAGGGACAGGCTTCGAAGATTAGTCGACTATGCCGACGTTGCAGATTTCCTATCTAACAAACAAGATGGAGATTTTGAAGGGACAACGAATGCATTTAGTAATACGTGGACCCTGGCGAGGAAGGCATTTGGGCGCCTGGATGTAAAATGGGAGTTCGCACCTGATATCCCAATGATCAGCAAAGATGATACCTCCATAAGCGTAACCCGTAGAAAATTAGTATGTAAAACCCTAAGGGGAATAATAGCGGAGAAACGGGGTAAACAGCTAGTAGACCTTCCTAGCCAGGGCAAAGCCATGGAATGCGTAAAAGCCGACAAAGCCAGCTCCCATTTTATGCTGAATGGATACGCCACCCGGTTTGCCGATTGGAGGTTTATTCATCGGGCAAGATTAAATTTGGTCCCATTGAATGGTGTGAAACACACGAACAACCCCCAAGGCAAGGGATGCAGACGTTGTAACAATGAATTAGAAACCTTACCACACGTCTTGGGCAGTTTGAGAGGTGTATGTACGGGGGTCGAAGACCTTCGGCATACGGTAAGAGTTGTTCGCTGATCCTATTGGACCAGCCGGTCAACTGCCTCTCAATACTGAACAAGGCACGGAGGCGGGTTTGTTGCGTTCCCACAGCAATCCAGTCTCCCGTCATCAGAAGGGCGCAGGAGTTGTACCACAAGCCCGACTTACCTGATGCATGTTTTCTAGGGTTTTTCCCTGCATCACCTTTAGGTGAAACACCGGGTAGGATCCTTACACCACAGCCTGGGGGCCCTAGTCAACCCTGGGCTACCTTGCTCTACCTTCCACATCCCCCCTTTTCAAGTCCCTTCCTATGCTATTAAAGGGGAGTTGCCTGCTTCAGGATCACCCTCATGTAGCCTGTTACCCCAAAAAAAACTATTAAAATTTCATTACCTCTCGAAGTAACTTCGATAGGGGAAGGAGTATATATACCGTTAAGTATATTTAAGCGCCTTTGTCCAATATCCGGACATTGCTTGAGTTTTAAGTCTTTAAATTGATAGATTGGGTCATACTGATTCTATTGGGTAGATAGGGTGACCCATATATTATCTTTTAGTAAATTGGTTTTCAGTTAACCACTGTGTGGTCTGAAGCCAGGAGATTATTTTAATTTATTATCTGGATTAATATCAGATATTAACAACTTCCAAAGTCTGGACTTAGAAAATTTTTAGTTTAAGTTGTTTTCAACGTCCAAGTCGGACTTTGAAATATTTTTGATAGTTGCCGTTCTGAAGTTCTAATCGGACTTAGATTGTATTTGCTGCTTCTTAGCCTATTTCACAGTCCCGTAGGGACTGGCGATCTTTTATATTCAGGTCCAAGTCGGACTCTGAATATATTTTACTTTAGAAAGTTTCAGTCGAACAGACTTATTGGGGTCTGCAGGCGGGTCACGTGGGCGAAACCAGCCCCACATTGTGGGGTCGTTACCGTCGGCAAACCTTATCAAATAGTCTCCGATTAGTTACTTCGCTATGGCTGTTTCCAAACCGTCTTTTGCGGCAATGGCTGCCAAAGTTAACGAAAAATTACCAACCCAGGTCACTACTGGTTATGATCGCCGCCGTGCCGTTAAATTCTGTGTTGCCAGTGAGCCAAAGGCATTACAGAAGGAAACATGCAAACTATTCAACTCTACGTTGAAAACTATATTAGGGTCGGAAAGCCATGTTACGACCATCAGAATTATTAATGAGGAGGTACATGGGGTAATGGCATCCCATGCAGTAGTTGACAAACTTCTTTCCAAGAGCCCCATAACAGTTGGAACCCATAAGTTTAATGTTACCCCATATGCCCCGAGAAACACCAAGGTGTTTATATATAACCCATCCATTCTGATTAACGTAGAGTTAATTAGAATGGAATTGGGGAAAAGCGTCTCCGTTGTTCATCTTGAGGAGATCAAGGATTAATATGGCATGGCGACAGGGAAGCTCTTTGGATTTGTCAGTGGTGATAAAATCCCATCTTCCCTAACCATTGGAAATGTGCGCATTAACATCACATACCAGGGTATGGAGCGCCGCTGCAGAAACTGCGACGCTCTTGAGCATACCGCGGGGCAGTGCCCCGAACGGAAATGCTACAACTGCAGCAAAAAGGGGCACGTCAGTACGGAATGTAAAGAAGGGTGCAAACTTTGCAAGGCAACAGACCACTCCTCAAGGAATTGTCCACGAAGCGAGATGCGACTTCATTCGGACATTGATTTTCAATCCCTTGCAATAGCGCCATCCACCCCTTCTGGAATAGAAGCAACCTCGCCAACTCCTCTAAACGAAATGACCAACGCTGCAAAGACGAAGTCAATTACTTCCTCTGCACCCTTGGTCAAACAAACCAACGTCAACAAATACCCTAAACCATCGAATTCTTCCATGGTTTCTGTTGAATCGTCCAGCACACCCTCTGCCTCTTTTCAGGCAACTACCACTTCAAAAGAAAATACTTCTAATCTGGTGAATTGTGCTACACCCCTAGACTTGTCTGTGATCTCACAGTCACCCACTGCGCACCTTGATTCAGAGATCCCTGAAGCTACTATGACGATTGATATATAGTCGCAGAAGCGTAAGCGATCCGATGATCTAAGTCCGCCTCCGCAGATTTCTAAATCTGCGAAGAGGAAATCCCGCAAGGGGAAACGCAGCGTTTCCATGTCCAGGATTGAATCCTAAATCTCGCCCCCATAATGGAATACGCTGATAGGTTAGCGTCCGGCGTGTGCCATGTGTCCAGGGTGGATAATAAACAACTAATCGGTTTTCCGACATACTCATCTGCTCGCTGCACAGAAGAGGGTTGTGCGAATGAATACTCGTCAAATACGTGGTCGTGCCTTAAGAACTCTATCAAGCGCCACTTGGCTCGCGACCACGAAATCGTAATATCCGAGGATGTGAACATCTGCATGGGATGCCATGCCACCCTGGGCACACGCCCGTCATTCCACAACTGCACCGTAGATGATGCACCATCTGCGCCCGATTCAGCGGGACGATTTCCATGTCTGCAATTTCCAGACTCGTTTTCCACCAAGCGTGGTTTGATAAACCACATGTCCGCTCACAGTTTAGCTGCCAGGGTAGAGGAACGCGGTAGGGATAACCCCCTACCGGTCCATGAGCCCCCACCAATCCACCACAGGGCTCCTTCACCTACCCCTTCTGCCTCAGCAGACGAACCTGTAGAAGCTACTTATGTGTTAACGGAAACACCTCTAAGCCATCATTTTAATAGAATCCACAGTTATATTACCGAACAAGTTTCTGACCAGAACTGGTCCGAGTTATGTACGCACCTCGAGGAGATAACATACGACGCACAAAGGTTGGTAAACCTTCCACCAGCGTCCACCTCCCGACGTCCGTTCCGTCCATCAGACGTAAACGATTGTGTCTTTATACAACGTCTGTATAAGCGCAATCGTAGACGTGCGGTGAGGTTAATCCTCGAGGGAGAATCCCCCCGGTGTAACATTGACACCGAAACTGTGAGCGAATACATTTCACGAGCCTAAGACCGGACTCATTGCGACCTATCGGTATACGACTCCGTCTCGGCACCGGATAGACCGTGTTTAAGCGTAGGTCGTTTCTACGGTCCTGAAGTCGTCCGGCGGATTCGGCGGTGTGAAAACACCACCACCGGCGACGACAGGCTGTCTTACAATCATTGGCGTAGCCTGGATCCCGAAGGAACCTTTCTCGCCATGATATTTAACACCTGCCTACGCTATCGCAGAGTTCCGGATGAATGGAAATCGGCCAACACTATTCTGATACTGAAGAAGGGGGATCCGAATAGTGTTGGTAACTACAGACCAATATCTTTATTACGAACTATATACAAGCTGTATACAGATCTCCTGACCAGCAGGCTTTCAAAGTAGATTTCCACCAACAAAGTACTATCTGCTTCTCAGAAGGGCTTCATGCCTCACGACGGAGTATTCGAGCACAACTACGCTCTGTCGTACTACTTCAACTCCGCTCGTTCTCTGAGAAAGGACCTCTGCATTGCCTGGTTGGACCTAGGCAACGCCTATGGCTCCATACCCCACAGTGCTCTTTACACCGCACTACAGAGGTCAAATGTTGGTGCTGAAATCACACAGATAATTCGAGACATGTATACAGGTTGTCAGTCCACCGTCACCACCGGCGATCAGTGTACGGGTCCAATCCCGATTCTTTCTGGAGTCCGCCAGGGTTGCCCCCTGAGCGGACTGTTATTTAACCTTGCTGTTGATCCACTGCTTCGTATCCACCCCCGCGATGACCAGCACCCAGTGTTGGCGTTTGCGGATGACCTCCGCCTCATTGTCTCAAACCCTGACGACTTACAAATACTCCTTAATTCTGCTCATGATACCGCTTCCAGAATGGGGCTCCATTTTAACACCGAGAAGTGCACCACGATGCACTTCTCCGGGTCAACCCCAGTTGGTTGCCGCACCACTTTATTTCATATTAATGATTCCAACATCCCTACAATAGCCAACCACGAGGCAGTGGATTTTCTTGGAAAACCATTCGGATATAACATCCTATCCGATTGGTCGTCGCTGAAGCACCTGATGGATACAGCCCAGGCGCTTCTCTCCTCGAGCCTTGCCCCGTAGCAGCGAATCGATGCACTTAAGACGTTCTTTTACCCATCGATCCAGTTCTCCCTGAGAACAGGCGCCCTCAATAAGGGAGACTGGAGACGCCTTGACGACTTCATAAGGCCGATGGTTAAGAGAACTCTTAATGTCCCTTCCAGAACATCTAATGACTATCTATACGGGGCAAGGCAATCTGGGTGCATAGGCATCCCATTAGCTCAGAAGGACAGCGACGTGGTGACGGTAGATGGGGCTTTCAAATTACTTACGTCCCCGGACCCGATAATCCGCGCGCTAGCCAACGCGGAAATAAATTCTACGGTGCAAGGTCGCATAAATAGTGTACCTACTGGTGAGATAGTCAGGGACTATATGAATCTATCGCAGGATCCTCCGTTTTCCAACACCACCAATAGGTACAGGAACCTATGGACACGTGCCCGAATTGCGACCCGAACGCTGAATATAAAATGGTCTGTAGAACCGGAAGTAACCATCACCCATCACGGGACCACGGTTTTCCCGCGGAATCGGAATAGCGTTTGTAAAATTCTCCGTCTGCAACTCAGAATGAATGCACGAAAAAGCTACATGAAGCCCCCCATCAAGGAAACGTACTCCAGGTAGTGGCACTGGACAGGACCAGTTCTCATTTTCTGACCAATGGTCAGTACATCCGTTTTGCCGACCGTGCCAGACTGGGCCTGGTACTTCTCCATAAGTACAGATTTGATGGGGGATCGAAGATGTGCAGACCGGGTGGAAGAATCCTTTCCACACGTTCTCAACCATTGCCCTGCTCACAACAGGGCAATTTTAAAGAGACATAACGCGATAGTCACGCGGATAAAAATATCGGCAGAATTCCGCATGCGTTTAGTAGCAGAATATCGCGAGGTGGCTGAGGGCATCCACTGCCGCCCTGATCTGCTACTGGTCCATCAACGCACATGTTATATTTTAGATGTGACTATCGTGTTTGAGAACCAACCGGATGCCTTTGAAGACGCTCGGGCCCGTAAAATCGAGAGATTGGTAAATTTTTAAATTACGTTTCTAAAACCGCTCTTCTTCACCTGAAACCGTTTCGCGTATAAAAGGGGACCGAAAGTCTGCCAAATTTATCGCTTCTCGGCCTTTTAGCTAAGATCAAAGTGTAGTTGAATCCCGAGAGCGATCCTTTTTCCCGATTTAAATCGAGAAAGAGTTTAGTTAGCTCATTGCCTTTGGCAAATTGGCTGACGTACTATAGTATAGTATAGTATAGTTGAGTAGTATTTTAGTCTTAGTGGTTACAGTTGAAGCCTAGTGGCAGCCCTTGACTTATATTTAAAACGTTTGGCTGTAATGAGGCGGGATGTGGGAGAAAATATCGGTCAACATCTTGGACGTCAATGCGCAATTCGATCCAGAGGCACTTGCTGGGGGAACACAAAATAAACATAACAACAACTGAAAATAAGTGCAAGTTCTGTTCCAGCAGCCTTGGTTTGCGCCCATCGACGTCAACGCACACCTGTCCTGGCTCCCAAAATGAAGATCTGCCAGGACCTCAGGATGTCCAGTTCTCTCACGCCTGTAACCTCTGCAGCCAATCATTCCCTTCTAAAAAAGGCCTTGCAAACCATCTGCAATGGCATAAGGCTCAGGCGGCCAAGGAGCAGCGTCAGGTCGCTGTCTCCCTTCCGTCGCCGAGCACGAGGAAGAATAGGAGGCGAATACGACCTATCGAAGACAACCTGTCACCATCCACTGCCGCATCCACCAGTGGTAGAGAATCCACAATTGGCGTCGAAAAGTGCACTACGGAACTACGAAATTCATCGTGCAGTGTCTTAACATCTGATGACGCAATCAATCACTCGGAGATGCCTGTCATGCCAAATGACTCACAAACATTAACAGGCATCTCTGATGATTTGATTGAAACTCAATCAGACACTGCACTCATAATAGATCAAAATGATAATTCTCCCATTCACATCTTTATGGCGGAATTACAGAAGCTGTTCCGGGATGCAGTGTCTCCTGAATCTTGGAGACAGTTCGAGAGAATACTGGAGGAAGTGACATTAATGGCACATGACACGCTCCATCTATCATCACCAGCTTCAGATGGGGTGAGGAAGCCTATTAATGTCGAGGACCCCAGGACCATCCAACAGCTGTATCGGCGGAATCGCCGTAAAGCGGTCCGGCTGATCATCGAGGATTCCTCGAGGCCATGCGACCTCCAAGCCGCCAATGTGGAGCAACACTTCACATCGGCCTGGGCCACAACTGACTTCGAGCCCGGATTATATCTTGGCGAAAATCGAGCAGCCTCGCCAGTTAACGTGAGGTACTTCACTTCGGAGCAGGTCCTGAAAAGACTCCGTAAATGCGAAAACTCTTCTCCTGGGGACGATCGTCTAACCTACAACCACTGGAAGACCTTGGATCCTGGTGCTAGGCTTGTCACGCTGATCATTAACATCTGCCTTAAATATCGTAAGGTACCGGACTCATGGAAATCCTCTAACACAGTACTCATTTATAAAAAGGGGATCCATGAGGATTTAACCAACTGGCGACCAATATCACTCAGTCGCACGTTGTACAAGATATTTACAGGCTGTTTGGCTGACAGGCTTAGTAGCTGGATCCAGGAGAACAACACAATCTCCAGTTGTCAAAAAGGGTTCATGCCCTTTGACGGTGTTTATGAACACAACTTTGTCCTACAGGAAAGGACAGAGAGTGCACGGAAGTCTCGCAAGGACCTCCTCGTCGCATGCCTAGACATCGCTAATGCTTTTGGTAGTGTACCTCACGCGGCCATCTCCTCTGCACTCACATCGCTGGTGCTGGTCAACACTTTGTGGATGTCATCAGCAGCCTTTACAGCGGGGCTAGTTCCAGGATACTGCTGAGCAGCGGCGCAACGCAACCAATTCCTGTCTGCGCCGGGGTCCGACAAGGATGCCCCATCAGCGGGCTTCTATTTAAAATCACGATCGACCCTATCCTGCGAGCGATCCAAAAAGACAGCCCACGCCACAACATCCTGGCGTATGCTGATGACATCTGTCTCCTAGCTGACACCCCGATGGAATTGCAGCAGAAAATTGACGACGTTTCTAGGCTGGGTGCCAAAATTGGCTTCAAATTGAAGCCTTCCAAGTGTGCTGTCCTACATCTATCCGGCAAAACACCAGTCGGATGTAGAGATACAATAATAATTTAATGTCATCTCTGACTGGTCTAGCCTGGAAGCTGTCGTCAATTATGGTCTCAAAATTTTGTCATCAAAACTGGCACCATGGCAGCGTCTGGATGCCTTGCGGTCTTTCTTCTTCCCTTCACTCCACTTTGCATTAAGAACTAGGCAATTTAACAAGAGTGAATGGAAGAGGATAGTCATGATCCTCCGTCCAGAGATAAAGAAAACGCTTTCTCTCCCGCAAGAGGCTTCAACTGACTACGTTTATGGTTCAAGGAGGTCAGGAGCGTGTGGAATAAATATACTTAATGATGATTATGATGTTATATGCATTGATGGGGCCTTTAAATTATTAACTTCAACCGACACCATCATTGCAGAATTAGCACGCTCCTCCCTCCTGAAAACTGTCTCCAAACGTATACAACTCGAAGCTACTGAACATCATGTAGCTTCATATATGTCAGGCGAACCCTCAATAGGCAACACCAACGCCTATAATAATGCGTGGACGGAGGCTCGCAAATCATCCAGACGTCTCGGAGTAAGTTGGCAGATTGAAGGGGATGAGTACTCCATAACTCATAACTCCCAGAAATTTTTTCAAAAACATCGAAGAAATATATGTAGGAAGTTAAGAGAACATTTAGCCAATGTTCGATTTTCTAGATTAACATCTCTTCCGAACCAAGGGAAAGTTATGGAGTGTGTAGGTTTATCTAGATCATCGTCCCACTTCATATCTG
Source organism: Eucriotettix oculatus (assembly GCA_034510155.1). Lineage (NCBI taxonomy): Eukaryota > Metazoa > Arthropoda > Insecta > Orthoptera > Tetrigidae > Eucriotettix > Eucriotettix oculatus. The sequence continues at coordinate 3,611,682 of CM067382.1, forward strand.
CTGGCTACATGACAAGGTTCGCAGACTGGCGGTTCATACATCGAGCGCGCCTTAATCTCCTACCACTGAATGCCTGTCGACCTTGGGCAAACGTCAACAAGAAATGTCGTCGTTGTGGAGTTTATGATGAGACACTGCCTCATGTGATTAATCATTGCATGAGGTATAGTGCTCTCATTAATAAACGACACAACGCAGTAGTAGAGCAGATAAAAAAGGCAGCCAGTCCGCGATTTTCCATCATCAGTGAAAACCAGGAATGTGGAGTTCCTGGTCTTCGCCCAGACCTGGTCATATCCGAAGGTGACATCGCCTACATCATTGATGTCACTATGCCATTTGAAAATCGCCTTGATGTCTTCCGGGATGCTCGACAAAACAAGATTAATAAATATGAGCAAGTTAGGCTTTATTTGAACAAAAAATATACAAAAGTATCAGTAGAAACAATAATAGTCGGACCACTGGGCACTTGGGACCCCACAAATGACAAATTTATTACCAAGATACGTAGCAAGTCTTACGCTGCCTTGTTACGGAAAATTGCTGTCTCGAACACATTAAAAACATCAAAAGACATATATGCGGAGCACATTACTGGAAGTGCCCAATAAACTGCTACTAAAAAACTGTGATAAAATTTAATTGTAATTATAAAAACTGTACAAATAACATTTTGTCATAACTAAAAACTAATCTGTTCTTCGGCCTTCTCGGCCTTTTGGCTAAGATCAAAGTGTAGTTGAATCCAGAGAGCGATCCTTTTTTCCGATTTAAATCGAGAAAGAGTTTAGATAGCTCACTGTCTTTGGTCTTGGCCAATTGGCTGACGTAGTATAGTATAGTTGAGTAGTATTTTAGTCTTATTGGGTTCCTGGCCACCTTCAGTGGTTACAGTTGAAGCCTAGTGGCAGCCCTTGACTTATATTTAAGCTTTAATTAATAATTAGTTAATATCTTGAATAACCATTAGTGGTTTGTGTAGTTTACATTTTTGAATCTTTTTTTCTTTCTATTTACTTTTAAATGTGATTGTTCGGCGTCTTTTTTTGTTTCATTTTAACCCACGATTATACTTTTTTGATTTTCAGTTTGAGATCCAATATATTGATACTTCTCTCACAGTAACTCGTGCTATTAAAATCAACTTAAAGAAAATATTGAGGCGTTTGTTCGGCGAGATTAAGTTCCATTTGGATTCATTCCTTATTATTTCTCCATATTATCATATTTGTAGCCTACAGAAGCCGTCAAAGTATATTAATCTCGTGCTCATTTGCACGTCCTTTTGTTTTAGTGGCATTCTAATATTTGTTTCGTTCGGTGCTAAATAAGCTTATTAATATGTCCATATCTTAACATTATTCACCTATCAATTATTAGTGCCTTAAAAATACGTGTTGGGTTTCTTCATCTAACAATATATATTGGATCTAAACGCAACGCTGATCACCCTAGTACTTAATACTTGTCTTGAACACCACCGAATCCCCAGCGTCTGGAAGACTTCCAATACTATACTCATTTTTTAAAAAGGTGACCAGGACGATCTGGGGAACTGTCGTCCGATTTCCATCAGCCTTCCTTGCCTCTTTCCTCCTCTTCTGCTGTCGCTGCCGATGAATCCAGCCCCCATTCACCCATGATCGACGACCAAACCCCTGATCCTGTTCCCGCCAGTGACGAGCACGGTACCGAGACCCCGTTGTTGGATCCCTCTGACATCACCCCCCTCCATGTCTTCAATGATAATCTCAAAGGTCTCCTTCAAGGCCCCACCTCTTCTGATTGCTAGGACCGGTTCGCAGAACTCTTGGACTCGATAACTAATAGTGCGGCAGATGTTCTGAAGTTTCCCGCACCCCTTTCCCGTGATCGTCCCGCCAGGACAGTTAATGTCCAGGACCCGCAGACCATACAAAAGTTGTACCGCCGCAACCGCCGTCGCGCAATAAGACTCCTTCTGGAGGGAGACTCAACCATGTACCCTTGATCGCGCATCAGTTGAAGATTACTTTAATTCCGCATGGTCTACCACTGACTTTGACCCTACTGCATACCTGGACAACATACCTACCACCTCACCCGTTAATGTTGTACCGTTTACGCAGCACGAAGTCCTCCACCGACTCCGCAAAAATGAAAACACTTCTCCTGGTAATGATAGACGACACCTACCATCATTGGAAATCTCTGGACCCTAACGCTGTACTCATCACGCATATACTTAACATCTGCTTGAGGTTTCGTCGAGTCCCAGCTACCTGGAAGTCCACAACCACTATCCTGATCCATAAGAAAGGTGACCGGGAAGACCTCAGCAATTGGCGCCCAATTTCAATATCACGAACCCTCTATAAATTATATATGGGCTGCCTAGCTAAAAGAGTCAGCGAGTGGATCCAGAAATGCTCCGTTCTTCTACCCTGTCAGAAGGGATTCCTCCCCTTTGATGGGGTGTTCGAACACAATTTTATACTCCAAGAACGGATGCTCCTTGCCAGGAAGAATCATCAAGACTTGTTGGTGGCATGCCTCGACATCACCAACGCCTTTGGGAGTGTTCCGCACATGGCTATTACAACCGCATTGACCACACTAGGGGCTGGTCAACATCTCATTGACATTGTCAACGACCTATACACAGACTCCTCCTCAAGAATTCTTTTGGGGGCCGGTGCCACGGACCCCATTGCCATCCGTGCCGGCGTGCGTCAGGGCTGCCCACTTAGTGGCCTCCTCTTCAATATCGTAATAGACCATGTCCTGCGTACAATACAGTCTTCGCACGAGGAACACAACATCCTCGCCTATGCAGATGATATTTGTCTTCTTGCTGACACACCGACTTCTCTTCAACGTCAGATCGACGGAGTCGTCACAGTTGGAGGAAAGATTGGCCTACACCTCAAACCATCGAACTGTGCCGTCATGCACCTCTCGGGGAAAACCCCAGTTGACTGCAGGGAGGTCAACATTACCATCGGCGGCCAGCCCATCCGGTGCCTTCGAGAAGGAGAATCATTCTCCTTTTTAGGGCGTCCGGTGGGATTTAACACCATATCCGACTGGACTGACCTCGACAACAACATCCGTGTCGGCTTGAAGATATTGTCCTCGAAGCTTGCTCCTTGGCAGCGACTGGACGTTTTGAAGACATTTTTCTACCCGTCACTCCACTACGCCTTGCGGACGCGCCAGTTCCCGAAGGCGGATTGGAAAAGAGTAGACGACACGCTTCGACCGGAAATTAAGCGAACGCTAAATCTTCCACAAGAAGCGTGTAACGATTATCTCTACGGGTCCCGCAAGGCCGGCGCGTGCGGCATACCATTATTGAATGACGATAATGATATACTTTGTATAGATGGGGCCTTTAAGCTGCTCTCTTCACCCGACCCCATCATCGTCAAACTCGCACGGGACACCGTATCTACTAGCCTTCAGCGTCCAGCCGACGATGATGACGTTGCTCAATTTCTATCCGGTGCGCAGGATGGCGAGTTCCGTGAAAATACCAACAACAACCGGAACTCATGGACCGATGCACGAAAGTCCTCATCTCGCCTTGGAGTAAGATGGCAAGCTGAGGGAGGTCTTCTAACCATTCAAAATTCTGATGTCACCCTGCGTTGGAAACAACGCCGAAATGTATGCCTGACACTTCGTAACCATCTTGCCCTGAAACGGTTTAACAATCTAGTAAACTTACCGAGTCAGGGAAAAATTATGGAGTGCGTCGCCACCTCCAAAGCCTCCTCACATTTTATGACGTCAGGCTACCTGACGAGGTTTGCGGACTGGCGCTTTATACATCGCGCCCGGCTGAATTTACTTCCACTAAACGCATGCCATCCTTGGGCCGCAGATGTCAAACGCTGTCGCCGCTGCGGTTCCATGGATGAAACCTTACCCCATATTTTAAATCACTGCATGCTTAACAGCACGGCGTTGAAAAAAAGACACAATCTCATCGTCGAACAGCTGAAGAAAGCCGCTTCGCCTCGATTTAACATTATTGCCAAGGACCAGGTATGTGGCGTACCTGGATTGCGTCCCGATCTCGTCATATCCAAGGGCGAAAACGCATTCATAATTGACGTAACCATGCCCTTTGTAAATCGGCTCGCCTCATTCCAAATGGCACGCACCGCCAAAATAGACAAATATACGCCGGTGATGGTTCATCTCAATTCGCGTTTTAGGAATGTGTCAATCGTACCCGTGATCGTTGGCCCCCTGGGATCTTGGGATCCGGACAACGATCCGTTCCTGAGGAAGCATAAGTTACGCTACTCTCCTCAGGAAGATAGCAGTGACTAACGCGATAAAGATCTCCAGAGACATCTACGCAGAGGAGCACACTTCACTAAAACACTTCTCGGGGGGGAAAAATTTTGTATTTATGTTATTGCACTTCACCCGTGATGTGCTCTATTCGAGGCCTTATAACATTTTTAGTGTCTATCATTTGACCAATTTCATTGTAACAAATTCACATATTGAACCTATAGAATGACTATCAATTTTTATCAATTTAACCTTGTTATTTTAATGTCTTTTAAATGTTTAACGTTAGTAATGTATTTTAATATTATTATACAAATATATCTGTTCTTATCAGCTTAATCGCTGATTCCAGTGCTCATGATCTAATTCCCGCGGGTTTGGAGGACATGGTTCCGTCTCCTTTTAAGCATTCGAGTTCCAGCGCTTTTCAAGCGAGCTTCACTCCTGCTTCCCTCTCTCCTTTCTCTTTCCTATCCACTGGCGAAGGAGGACATTCTTCAGGCTTTGTTTGCAAAAGCAGCCTAGTTGAAGCGTGAATCCTTGTGGTTCACGAGCTTCTAGCCAGTACTTCCATAGGACGCCGCAGCACTTACCGCCGCTGCCGTCCTCTTCCCTTCTTACTTCTCTCCCTTCTAGGAATACTAAGGGAGGCGATCGTCCGCTGATCGCACTGCAGCCTTGGCTCCGTCCACGGAAGTTACGCGCCTTGCAGCCTGCAGCGAGAAGCCAGCCGACAGCGTTGCCACGTCTACCTGTGGAACGCCGACACGCCTTCTGCCTATCACCAGCACGGTTCCCAGCGCCCGTCGTGAACTTGTAAGTCCGCTCCGATTTTTTTAACTTTGGGGAGCCCGTCTCCTGGTTTTCCCTTCCTCTTCTTTTCTAGATACACCAGATTCGCCCGCCCTTAAGCTAGGTATCTCTTTCGTTCTCCTCTGTCCGACATCTAGGGTTTCTTGCTAGTTTAATTGAGGCTCCGAGTTTGCGTTACTACACATTTCTTCTGTCTGTCCACGCTCAAACCTCATCCCATCCTTACAGAATTCCTTAATTATTCTACTACAGTTTAATCAGGTATAATGTCCAATATCCTATCATATGCTGACGTCGTTAGACGTTCACCTACGAGTCCTTCCAGTCCTCCCAGCCAAACCTCCGCTACTCAGACGCCTACTGTCAGATGTATGCGTCCCCTAGTTTCACCCCCTAATCTGAGCCCAATTATATTAGAATACCCACCATCTCTGCCCTTTGAGTGTGAGATATGCGCTCTCCCCTTTAGCGGCCGCTGCACAGCCCGCACCTATAATTCCAAGAAATCTTACATAGCCCACATGCGACAAGTACACGGATTCGGCGGTATCCGGTACAAATGTCGCCAGTGCGGACGCCTTTCCCCGAAATTCCGCGCGATGCGTGTTCACTTCACAAACACCCACTCATCCCCCACCTCACACGTCCGCACTACTCCTTACAATTCACGACCTACCACACACAATATTTCCACCTGTCTCCCAGTAAGCCCTACCCCCACGCCGAGACTCTCCCCTAAATCACCCCCCACTCCGGCACTTAGATCACTTCTAAATACCCAAATGTCCCCACCCCGTAACCTACATATCTAACCCCCACCTCTCCCCCTCACCTGACTAAGTGCCGACAACCGTCGCCCACAAACTCAATGCGCAGCCCACGTTACACATACCCCACCAAATCTCCGCCCCAATACCTCCTCTCCACCCGGACCCTCTGTACCTAAATTCTCCGACCCATACCCTAATTCGTCAACTAAACTCCTACCTTTCGCTATACCACTCTCCACTACGCTCAAATTCATCCCGCCCCGCTCCGTACAGATCGACTACGCCTCGCCAGACTCCACCCCATAAAATTCCAAATACCCATACACCTAAAACCCCTCCCCATCAAATCCTGCGTAGGAAATCCTCCTCTCACACACCCTACCCCGCAACACCCTACAACCCCTGACTCCCCCTACTACAGAAATCTCCCGTTTGGAAAAAGGTAAAATTACCCCCATTGCCACCTCCACACCTATTTCGGCCCCAAACACTTCTCCCGAACATATCGCCGAATCTGACGAGGCAATCACTCCTCATCATGTAGAGATACACCCCCTCCCCCATACCAGGATATCTTCTGCCCCTACCACCACCGACCATATCGTCCCCAACATTATCTTACTCAACACCCCTTCACAGGACTCTCTCTCCCCTCCGACCCAGCCCGGACCCTGTAATCCTAAACCGCGGAGGAGAACCATTAGGAATATACCAGACGCCCCGCGATCTTCGGTTGACAGGGATGCCGATGCTGTGGCTGTCGGCCTGGGTCCAGGATTGGGGTCGCCCTCAATCGGGGAGAACGGTGAGACGCGGTCCCGGTGCAATGCCCTGCGCAGTTCTCCCCCCGTCCCCAAACATTATCCCCTAACCCACCCATTCCCCATGCAGCCCGCGAAGATTCGGAGAGCCTGACGACTGCCCAGTGCCGTTGGTTGGAGCTGCTTCGCGCTGCAAACTGACGCGTGATGGTCCGACTTCGAGGGCGTCGTGGATGTAATTACGAGGGAAGCCCATGGCAAACCTACGAGTGACGCCACGCGCCCGAGCAAGAGAGCCCCGCCCACTAGCCGATCATCAGGACTGCGGCCGCGGCGGCGGAGGCCAGCGGTTATAGGCTGTACGGTCGTCCCACGTCAGTACTAGCCTATGCCGATGACATTATTCTGCTCGCTCGCGGCCCGCAGCACCTGCAGACCTTGCGCGACCGAGTTGAGGCGGCGGCTGAATGGGCTGGGCTTAGCTTCAAGCCAGCAAAATGGGCAACGCTCTGTGTGGACTGCAGGGGACGACGGGTGATGCGTAAAACCACCTTCCATATTCAGGGCGGTACGCAGCGGGTCCTAGGCGACGGTGACCCTTATAAATACCTCGGGGTCCCCACTGGCTTCCGCGTCAGCTAGTTCCCCGATGAGGAGTTGCGGACGCTCGAGGCCGACGTCGGACTCATCGATCAGAGCTTGCTGGCCCCTTGGCAGAAGCTGGACGCGACGAGGACGTTTCTCCTGCCACTTTTGGATTTCATCCTGCGTGCAGGAGACGTACCCAAAGCGCATCTACGGCAACTATACAAGATGGTCCGCGATGCTGTGAAGCGGTGGCTCTGGCTGCCGATGCGAGCGTTGGTCGAGCTCCTCCGCCTGGCGCCCTGGGAGGGCCGCACCGGCATTATTCCCCTTTCCGACAGCGTCGACGTCCTCACCATCTCACACGCATTTAAGATGCTCCACTGTAGCGACGAGGCCGTTAGGGATACTGCGTGGGCGGCGCTAAACTCAGTAGTTAACGCAAAATTAGGCGCGCCCCACCAAGGAGGAATTAGCCTCGTTCCTCAGTGGAGATACCAGTGTACTCTTCGAACGAGATGGTAGGGACAGCCTCACTCTGGACGCAGGTTAGGAAGGCGTCGCGGAGGCTTAAGGCGCGGTGCGGCATCCACTGGCGCTGGAGTGCTGCACTTTCAGAAATGCAGATTCTAAATGGAGATGGCTTGCCACACGACATCCCGGCAGGCGGGGTAGAAGACGCCGATGACGCGGGAGAAGGCGCTGTAGAGGTAGACCAGCGGCCGCCCACTACCGTCGAACCATCTCCAACCAAAATTCCACCAGCTGCGAACAAACTTTTGGATCAGTTTCTTCGCATGGGAGTAGTATCAGGCTACAGACGGTAAAACACTATCATGTTTCAGGTTGCACCCTGCGTCTAGCCACTGGATCCGGGAGGGGAAATATATCCGCTTCGCCGAATAGAGATTTGTGCATCGAGCGCGGCTTGGGGTCGTCCCTCTGAACGGCTGCAGACGCTATGGACATACGAATGACAGACGCTGCCGCCGGTGCGGACAGCCCTCTGAGACAAGTCCACACGTCCTCAATGCGTGTAAATACCATTCGAGGACGTGGCAGCTGCGTCACGACGGTATTCTGCACCGGCTTGCTGCGACTGTCCAAGGTAGGCCATCAAATTACAACCAGTCGCCACCCATATCTCGATCAACAAATCTATTCCAGGCGACGAGAACGGTCTCCGCCCGGACCTGGTGGTTACGGATCCAGTTACCAGGACGCTGACCATGGTTGATGTCACTGTGACCTTCGAGAACCACGAGGACGCCTTCACCACCGCGCGAACGCTGAAGATGGCAAAATACCACCACCTCGCAGGGAGACTGCGCCTGCGTTACGACGACGTCCGTCTATACGCCTTCGTAGTTGGAAGTCTCGGCTCCTGGGATCCAGCCAACGACGCAGTCCTCCGAGACCTTGGAGTTTCCAGGAAATACACCTATACTATGCGGAAACTCATTGTCTCCGAGACTCTTCGATGGTCCGCGGACATCTACGTGGAACACATCTCTGGAAGACGACTGTACGCCATGCAATAACCCCCCCTTATCCACATCCCTGTCATGCCCCATTAATTGTAACCCCAATCCAAAATTAATTTCCATTATAAATTATATAAATGTATAGATTCCGGACATCACAATGCTAGCACCCTACCTGATGCAGGTTTTAGAGGGTTTTCCTCGCATCTCCCAAGGCGAATGCCGGGTAGGAGCAGCCTAAACCTCCCCTCCTGTTTTTTCATTAAAGTTTCCTCCATACCCTGCGCCCATAGGAAAATAAGCTAGCATTGCAAAAATAGTTAAAAATTAATCTCCCCTCCGTTGGAAGATCCCCTTCTCCTCCCTATTCTACAGATTTCGTGTGACAGTGTATGTGAAATAAAGAACTATGTTGGTAATATCGAGCGGACTTGAGACCTAAAGGTCTAAAAACTATTAAGGAGTACTAAAATATTCATCTACAATCCGTCAATCCTTATAAGCCTCGCTCTTCTCACCAAGAACTTTCGAAATTTGTAAACGTAGTTCATTTAGACGACATCAAGAACGAATTTGATATGCCCACTGGAAAGTTGTTTGGATTCGTGCGGGGGGACAAGATCCAGACGGCCTTATTTATAGGGTCCGTCAGACTTAACATGACGTACCAGGGGATGGAGGTGTCGCTTATGCGACGACCCCGCTCACGTCGCAGGCCAATGTCCGACGAGAACGTGTTTCAACTGCAACCAAAAGGGACACGTCAGTGCCGAATGTAAAGCGGCCTGCAAAAACTGCGGCGAGAATGATCACGTGAGCAGGGATTGCAGCAGACTCGCCTTCAACTTCACATCAACAAGCCAGTTCCCTGCACTGAAAAAGTCATCCGAGACACTGGTCGAGGAACAAAAAGCGCCTGAGGCAGCCGGGGTTGTAATTCAGGTCTCTACAGTAAAGGCACCAGAAATTGAAGGAGAAAATCCAATCCCGGAGTCTGAAAAGGCTGCTGAGCCAGCCGAATCGGTTGCGAAGCCAGAAATAACACGAAACGAGGGTAAGGAAAAAGAGGATCAAGAAGTCCAGACGGACTCCTCTGAAACGATGAAGATCGACGTCGAATCCCAAAAGAGGAAGAGGTCTGGAAGAAATAAAGACAAAGTTGCAACTAAAGCAATCAGAAGGAGTCTCTCGTTATTAGGGACCCCCTCCCCCAGACCACAAACATGAGCATTGAACACCAATTGTAAGCCTTAGCCCCGGGACTGTCATGTTTCGAGTAAGGATACTTCCTTGATAGTCGGATTCCCTACACCCTCCTCGGCTGCCTGTCCGGAAGAGGGCTGTAACAAGAGCTTCTCGTCCATGACGTGGTCTATAATTAAAAGTTCCATAAAGAGACACTTGCTCCGTGACCACAACGTCACCATCTCGGAAGACAATTTTTGCATGTAGTGCAAGATACTGCTAGGCAACAGGCCGGCATATCATATATGTCCTTCTGAGGGAATGGAACCCCTAATACCGGAAAATCCCGGTAGGTTTCCATGTAACCGGTGTCCCGCGTCCTTCGCGAATAGGAGAGGCCTGATGAACCATGAGAACGCGCACGATCTCGCAGACAGAACCTTAGAAAGGGACGCCCGTCATCCTCTCCCTGTGAGAGAAGTCCCGCCGGTACATCAACCGAGCTCCGTCACCTGACGAGACAACACCGGAAGAAGGGGAGACGGCTGTCGAAGTCGAAACGCAGTTTGATGACTTTCCCTTGTCCAAATTCATTCCCCAAATTCGCCCTATCTTAAATAAAAAACTTACCGCCCAAGAATGGGAATCCTTCTGTATTCTTCTGGACAACATCACTTCTGATACCCAAAATATAATCAAGCTTCCACCTCCTAGCACCACCCCTAGAATTAACAGGCAGTCTGATGCAAATGACTGTGTATTTATACAGAAGTTGTACAGGAGAAACAGAAGGAGAGCAGTAAGGCTTATTTTCGAAGGGGAAGCGCAACGATGCGAACTGAAACCGGAGATCGTGCACGAATATTTCGCGAAGACGTGGGACGAATCTCCGTGTGACGTGTCACTATACGACTCTGTCGCGGCGCCTGACAGGGAACGACTAGGTCTGACCGTGCCGAAGTCGTCCGCCGGTTAAGGCGGTGCGAAAACACCGCCCCCGGCGACGACAGGATCACTTACGCCCACTGGCGTAGCTCAGACACCGACGGCATCCTCCTATGTGCAATATTCAACGTGTGTCTACGTCACCGGATTATTCCACCGGCGTAGAAACATTCAATAACAATATTGATATATAAAAAAGGGGATCCCAGTGATGTCGAAAATTATCGACCGATCTCGCTTCTACGTACAATCTTCAAATTATTTACCAGGCTTCTCACTGCGAGGCTCTCTAAGTGGTTGGGGAAGCATTCTGTGCTGTCGCCATCACAGAAAGGCTTCCTCCCCCATGACGGAGTTTCCTTCGCCCATATTTGTGATTTCTCTCCTTCTTTTAGCCTGGGGCACATTTTTCTTTATAAATTTAGCGGTCCACACACAATACGAGGAGTAAAGGAATAGCTTACACAAGTTTCGAATGTAGGAAAAGTGAATGTCCGATTTGAATTGACCAGAAGCACGTACTTCTCCATTCAGTCGCTAGGGTGCGGCGTGTACGAAATTCTTGTTATTTTGCGAATATTCACCACTTAATAAACACACATACGAATTTGTACATACGCATTTACAAAAGTTAAGGCACGATTCAAATTTCGTTTCATGAACCGAACTGGGCTGGCGATAAGCGCCAGATTCGTAAATTTTTAAATTACGTTTCTAAAACCGCCCTTTTTACCTGAAACCGTTTCGCGTATAAAGGGGGACCGAAAGTGCCAAAATTATACTCTGGTTTCCCTTAACAGATAGGGATCAGATGATGCAGGAGGATATCCTGCTCGGAAGTGAGTGAGAGCCAGATGGAGATTGACTTCCTCCTTCCCCCCCTAGGTCCATGGCCAAGGTAGCTAATTTAAGACTTCTGCAGGCTGAGGCGACCTTATGGCAGTTTGAGAGGTGCCTTCGGCATACGGTAAGAGTTGTTCGCTGATCCTATTGGACCAGTCGGCCAACTGCCTCTCAATACTGAACAAGGCACGGAGGCGGGTTTGTTGCGTTCCCACAGCAATCCAGTCTCCCGTCATCAGAAGGGCGCAGGAGTAGTACCCACTAGCCCGACCTACCTGATGCAGGTTTTCTAGGGTTTTTCCCTGCATCACCTTTAAGTGAAACACCGGGCAGGATCCTTACACTACAGCCTGGGGGCCCTAGTCAACCCTGGGCTTCCTTGCTCTACCTTCCACATCCCCCCTTTTCAAGTCCCTTCCTATGCTATTAAAGGGGAGTTGCCTGCTTCAGGATCACCCTCATGTAGCCTGTTACCCAAAAAACTGCCAAATTTATCGCTTCTCGGCCTTTTGGCTAAGATCAAAGTGTAGAGTCTTACGACTTTGTTAGCCAATTGAACGAGTTATTCCGTGTCAACCGAGGACATACTTGGATTAGCTGTTTCAGCTAATCACTTGTAGCCCTTCGTGGGAGCTTTGTTGACACACTCCTCTTACCCAGCCTTAGTATTCATCGCCATCTTTAGTTCCTATTAGTTTATTTATTGCTTTGGTTGGTATTTCGCCTGTTTCTTTAGTTTTTTGTTAACTCTCGCACGGCCTTCAGCCGGAGAGTCCGTATATAAGGGACGCACTCGGCGTATCGCTTTCCTACTTGGATCTTCTTCCATTGTTGTCCGTGGCCTTGGACTGTCAACGTCAGGTTCGTATACTGCAGACAAGGGCTGTTAGTGAGGGAAACCGTACGTCAGGCCCCCCTTCACGTGGGACCAGGCCGCGCGTGCCATCGTCAGATCAGATAGAAAAATATCTGCTTCCCAAACTGTTAAATCTTTGCACCAGTTAAAAAAAACATATTCCATCACGAAACCTATTAGAAATTCTTCGTCACTTGAACACCTTAATGTAAAATCAACGGAATACACTATGGAAACCTCACCAATTATTGCCACCGCCCAAAAAACGTTTCTCTTAGAAAATATTGACTATAGATTAAGCAGCCCCAGGGAGTTTTCAAAGAAACTTAAAATGTTCGCCCCATCTGTCCAACTGACTGAAATGATTCCCACTAGATCTGGTCTGATACTTAAGTCAGAAGACCCGGATTTCAAAAAACTTCTTATGAACAAAGTTGGCCTTACACAGTTCGGACCGAAAGCAACCTTGAAAGAGCTCTCTACCGACCGCCCAAAACAACCCCCGCCTATTAGAAGACCTCCTATGCTGTCTGTAGTTATTAAAGGTGTAGACCCAGAATACACTGAAGAAGAAATCGAAAATGAGCTTTCCAGAGACATGTCCCTTACGATTTCTAAAATTCTAAGAATCAAAAATGACCAAGGGCCAACCTACCTTGTCCGTGTACTTACGGACCACGTGGAGACCGTAGATCGGCTACTAAAATACGGAGCCTCTATATATTATCGTAGGCATAGGGTCGAGGCTTCAAAAACAAATTCTCCTCAACCAATGCGATGTGAGAAATGCCTCGCCTATAACAAACACACAACAAAAACCTGCCCAAATACTCCAAAATGCCCCCACTGTCAGGGATCTCATCTGTTAAAAGACTGCGCCAACCTAAAAGCCCCACCGAAATGCAACACGTGCAACGAAAAGCACCCCACATACAGCCAAAAATGCAAGGCTAAACCCGAACCAATTGGACCTGAAACAACCGTCCCAATTCGCCCGATTAAAAATATCAATCCACCACAGTCATCTATAAAACCTAACCCTACAGCCGAGGAAATAATAAAATTTGTTACTCTTGTTCTCCAAAATGTGCACCCCACACTCAGACAGCATATAGTAGAAACATCGAGCGCTGCCTGCAAATCCATTTTTGGAATAAACATGCAGGTAACCTACTCCCACAACAAGGCACACTTCTTCTTCAGTCCACTCGAAACACTTGTATGATTATGGACAACACATATAATATACTTTTCCAAAACATCCGCTCAGTGAAACCCAACTCTACCCTTCTTCAATACGCACTTCGTACAGAAAATATAGATCTTTTCATCTTAAATGAAACATTCCTTAGAAGACGGGATCCCTTTGCTGTAAGCCCGTACAACATTATAAGAGAGGACAATCCCTTAAATAATGGTAGGGGAGGCGCAGCATTGGGAGTGCACAGGACAATCCCCTTTACGACACACACAACGTCTCCTCCGACCCCCGAAAACATTATTGCCACCGTCTTCCTACCCAAACTGAATGTAACTGTAGCTACAATATACATACGGTCTCATCAACCACTTCCCTTAAACATTATCAAACACGTAGACGATAATTTCAGAACATACATAATCGCTGCTGACATCAACATTAGTGAGCGTAGTAAGAAGGAAATGCTAGAGCTACAAAAGTTAATCCTAAAAACAAACTGTCACCAAATCAATATACCATTTCATACCCGACCCGAATCAAACACGACCCCTGATATAATCCTTGCGTCTTCGAACCTTGTCAGGAGAATCACAGTCCAAGCCCTTGACATGAATAATAGTGACCATGTCCCAATTAAAATTAAAATTAGACACGCTCATAAAAACAAAACAAAAAACACAACATCCGACACCTTCACTCCTCAAGCAGGTGTGCCGCAAGGCTCCGTTCTCTCACCGCTGCTGTTTATCATATACACTCTTGATATCCCAAAAACAAGCCCACCCACATACACACTCCAATTTGCAGACGACACTGCATTCATTTGTGCACATAAAAGTGCAGTAACTTGTTTCAAGCAAATGCAACTCTGTCTCGATAACTTTACCACCTGGTGCAATCGCTGGAAGCTAAAAATAAACCCACACAAATGCCAGTTCCTGATAATCGGGAAACAAACAAAAAGTATCCGAAGAAATCGCTATTCTTTAAACGTCTTAAACAAATTCTTACCTATCAACAAAACTGTAAAATATCTAGGAATAACAATGAACTCAAAACTATCATGGAACTCTTACCGCGACTATATCTACCAAAAAGCTAAACGCAGACTCAATCTCCTCAAACTACTCACAGGCACTACATGGGGCTTACACGCCGATACATGTATAAAAACTTATAAAACCATTATCAGACCCATACTCACATATGCTTCTTCAGCATGGATCTCTGCCGATGACAAATTTTATGCGAAACTAAATGTATTAGAAAGACATGCAATTAGAATAGCCTACCGCCAAAGAATGTCTACACCAAAAACTATTCTATATGAAAAAATAAATTTTCCCCTGATAAACCATCACCTACACAAAATTAGGAAACAATATGTAACAAAGAAACTAGACACCAAACACCCCATAATATCACAGTTATTAAATAATAACGAAAATCTCCCTAGAAAATACAAACATATACCTCCCTCCATCCACCTAAAGGAAATTTATCAGGACGGATCCAGCCATTCTCTCCCACTAGCGGAGAAAAGACTCTCAATATATCCTTCAATACCAAACTTATGATAAACCTCCACCAATACGTTAATGCAAACCCATAAAAAATATCTTCTCTCTATAGCGTACATTATATGCTGACACTTCCCCCCCTCTTTTAACGAGACGTAGGGCAAACCCAACCCCATAATAAACTCCATATACAACTGGTCACACATACACTTATTTCTAATCCCTTTCAATACATCCCAGACAACCCTAATAAATCGTTTCGAAAGATAGTATTAATATGTTTAACAATTGATAAATCCATGTTTTCTTATTTTTCAGATCATAACCAGATGAAGTATTAACTTATGAATTTTCGCCTACTAATCTAATCTCTTTACAGCTATCATCAGAAATCAAAAGAAAAAACATCGTACCAAAAGTCCCACATCCGTCCTACTTGATGCGGGTTTTAAAGGGTTTCCCTGCATCTTATGGTAAATGCCAAGTAGGTCAAGACAGCAGCCATGGGGCCCTATCAAACCCAAGGATGCAAATACCCTCCAAATATCCCTCCCTGACTCTCAAATTAACATTTTCCTTCCCAGAAATAAACGAAAAAAATAAATTAATTAATAAATAAAATGTAATAAAAATAAAATAACAAAGATCATTAGCTTTAAAAAACCTCTAAAATTAACATTTAAAAATAAAACTTAAAATACAATAACAATTAATAAAATTGAAAAGAATAAAGAAATTTAACCAAACTAACATAAAAATTAAATAATCAAAAAAATAAAATAAGAAAAATAAAATAGGCTGAAGAGAGGGCGTGACACTCTGCCAGCCCACCTTACTATAATAAGTGAGGAATTAAATACTGGTAAGAAAAAAAAGTATCGCTTCTGGGTGGTGACCGGTTCGGCTCACCCAGAATTTAAATATATTGTTAATTCTAGTCCAAGCCGGACTTTGAATATTTTCTTGTTTTGTTATTACTAGTCCAAGTCGGACTTAGTTTATTTTCTGTGTCGCTATTCATCGTCCATTCGGACTTTGAATAATTTATCTCTTCAAGTCCAATTTTCGGACATAGTTTATTTTGTCTGTGTTGTAATTCATTGTCCATTCGGACCTTGAATAATTACTTTCCCAAGAATGGGAATCCTTCTGCTCCCTAACCGACCAACTAACCACAGACGCCCAAACCCTCGTCAAACTCCCGCCTCCTACCGCCACACCGGGAAGGAATCGACCGTCGCGTCCTAAAATGCCCGAGGACATACTTGCGACCAGCAGTCTTGTTGGCGACTTGTAGCTCTGTTTACAGAGAGCTTTGGCATTTTGCCCCACAAGACGCCGTGTTGGTCTGTGGATCGAATAATTGGAGTCATCGTTGATTGATTTACATCAGATAATCGTGAGTGCCCTTTACCGGTTAGTGAGTGCGTGATTGGTTGATACGATAGTTAATTCCAATTATTCTGGCACACATATAGGGAATAATAAATCCCGACTTGATACGGATGACAACAAATATGGCTCAGTAAAGATTAACTTCGCGCTCACCTAGTGTGCTCAGAGTAACTAGGATACAAGGTACGCTGGTTATTCGTCATCCGCCGCCGGCAGTCTTTTGCTGCCCTGAGAATGGATGCAACAGCTCGTCCGCAACAGAATCCTGGACAGCGTCGAAACGTTCCTTAGACACTTAAGTAATGTCCACAATATTAAAATTAATCGCGTCTCGAATATGTGCCTCTATTGTGACGCTGACATAGGAATTAGACCATCTCTTCATGTATGCGCAATTGGTCCTGGGGAAAGGCCGCCATCCGGGAGTAACTATAACTCTCTTAAAGCAGGGTCGAGGATTTCCTCGACGTTGCATTGAGACAGTTGCAGTTACTAAAGGGGGTGCGGGGCGCAAGTCCCGCACTCCTAGCCAGGCATGTACCTTCTCGTGGTCCCGCTGAACCGCCCTACCTGTAACAGGGTAGGGTGACTAAACCATGCCTGGCTCACCCGACCTCGGGTATAGAGGTACGGACCGTGGGTGGTAGCAGCTCCCCGGCCCGTGATTGTCCATGCTCCAAACTCGATTCGCAGCCTCGGACTCATGAAGGAAAGGTGTCGTCTCCCGAGAATCTGGAGGACACCAGTCTCTGGAACACGGCTCGGATTTAGGAAAAACTAGTGATAATACCAGTGAAAAAGATACCGGTATGACGGAAGTCAGCATTGATACCAGTGTTCCATCTAGTCATAAGGTAGCTAAAGAGCTCACCTTAACAAACAAACCCAGTGATACTACCGGTGAAAGGGTTAGCTTGGAGAGCGCGGGCTTCACAATCAGCTACCCATTTGCAGACATTATTTGCAAAATATGTCAAGCAAGAGGTAAAAACTACCTACTAAACTCAGCTAAAAATGCTGAGTTGCATGTAATGCAAAAACATGGGGAACTAACCACCTCGTATGAGTGCATGCGATGTGGACGCAGATATCCCGGTCTGCGTCCAGTGGCATCGCACTATGCCAAGTGCAGGGGGGTGAAACCCTCCCAGTCGATTGCTGGCCCGCGGGAGCCGTGCCCAGACTGTCCAGCCACCTTCACAACGAAGAGTGGTCTCGGGCAGCACCTGAGGCGCGCGCACCCGGGGACCAGCAACCGACTTAGAGCCGAGGCCGCCGAGCCAAAGGCCCCAAACATAAGGGGCGGCGGAGTATTTTCCAGATCAGAGATCTACATCATGTTGGATCTGGAAATAAAACACGAGGGTAGTAGGAACCTCAATAAAATCATCCAGAGCAGGCTGCCAAACAAATCGCTTAAGCAAGTTAGGGGCAAGCGATACGAGCCAGCTTACCGCGTCCAATTGGCTAACCACCAAGCGAAAGTTGACCGCATCCTCGCCCCAGCTACTAACTTAGGCGCCCCATTAGGCAGCACCCAGTCAAGTCCAGTAAAGACTCGGACAAGCAACAGCATCGGTGATATCTGTGATAACGATACCAAAGAACAACGGGGGTCAGGCACCACCCTCCGGCCTCAAGGGGCCCAAGCCTGCTTGGGGCATGGCGACCTGGCACCTGCCTCTATAGCAACGGGGGTAGATCCCGCTGAGGCAGGCCCCACCGCCCGGCAGGTTCCACTACCGGGACCTACATTGGAGGAGAAGCCCCCTCGACAGGAAGGGGACTCACCGGAGGAGGGAGCCCTAGGCCTCCCCCCCGCTGCGAGCAAAGGGGAGCTCTCTCAGCCTCGATTGGCTGAAGCGCAAATCCACCTCGGGACGAGCGAAACCGAGGTGGAGCTTCGTCAATCAGGCACTCCAGCCGAAGCTCTCCATTCCCCGGAATGGAAGAGCCACATTCTCGCTCAAGTCAAAAAGGCCCAAATGGTCCTCACCGTACCAAACCCGGTTATAGATCTAGTCCACAAAACACTCCCGTCTGGCAATCCAATAAACAGAGAAGCAGTAGACGAAGTCTACACTCAACTTCTCTCCTTCCTAAGGCAAAGCCAGGAAGTCAAACAGCCCCGAATAAAGTCTAGTCAAAGTAAGCCAGCACTCTCCGCTAAAAGCGAGAGCAAGGCCCGGCGTTACTCTAAAACCCAGGCTATGTATAAAAGTTGCCCGAAACTTCTCGCAAAGCTAGTGCGGGACAACATGGCCGACATGGAGATGGGGGAGACCTCCGGGGTACAGGCAGCCTCGGAGGGGCTGCGAGAGCTATACGAGGGACTATGGGGAGAGAAGACAGCCAGCGACTTGAGATCCACCATGGCAGCGATTAGATGCCATTAGAACTTTTTTTACCCATCCCTGACATTCGCAATGCGAGAAAATATATATTCTAAGACTGATTATAAGAAAATTGACGATGTCTTACGACCAATGATAAAACGTACTCTAAACCTCCCGAATGAAGCCTGCAATAATTATATATACGGGTCCCGTGCAGCGGGCTGCTGTGGTATCCCGGTCTTAAATGCAGACGCTGATGTATTGTCAACTGATTCAGCATTTAAGCTCCTTTCATCTTCTGACCCAATAGTTCTAGAGATGGCGCGAGCCTCGCTCCAACTAACTGTAAGATCCAGGTTGAAGCGTCTAATTGATTATAACGATGCAGCTGAATAATTATCTGGGCGTCAAGATGGAGAATATGAAAATACGGCTAATCTCCACTCGAACTGTTGGGCGAATGCAAGGAAGGCCTCCACTCGGCTCTGCGCAAAGTGGGAATTTGAGAGAGACCTCCCAGTGCTAACGCGCGGCATACAAACACTAAGAGCAAATCAGAGAAGGAACATATGCCACTCATTAAGAGTAGAACTAGCTAATGAAAGAGCGGAAAAATTAAGAGCACTACTAAGTCAGAGGAAGGTGATGGAATGTGTTGCTGGCGAAAAAGACAGCTCGCATTTCATCCTCTCCGGTCTTGCCACGCGCTTTGCGGACTGGAGATTCATACACAGAGCCCGCCTTAATCTCCTCCCCCTAAATGCGGCACCAGGCAAAAGGAACAACAATAAAACATGTCGCCGATGTGGATACGTGACCGAAACTTTACCACACGTAATATGCCACTGTATGCGGTATGCAGATGCATTACAAAAAAGCCATAACGCAATAGTAAAGTTAAAGTGCAGACTGATAACTGAAAATCAAACCATAGTAAATAAATCTACCCTCAGGCCCGACCTAATAGTAGCTAAAAAAGAAAAGTGCTATATAATAGATGTTACTATCCCATTCGAAAATGGAAAAGAAGCTCTTTTAAGAGCTAGAGAAAAGAAAATAGAAAAGTATAAAGAATTGGCAAACCTCACTCAGCAAAAACTTTCACACGGTGACAATAGAGCCGATAATAATTGGAGCCTTTGGGAGCTGGGATCCCGAAAACGATAAGTTCCTTAAACAGATATGCAGTAGGTCGTATCTTAACCTGTTCAGGAAATTATGTGTCTCCGATGTGATTAGATGGTCGAGAGATATTTATATACACCACATAACAGACACAAGGCACTATTAGAAGCAATGAAATCAGTGTAGGAAAATCCCTATTAAGTCTATTTTTTAAGTCCCTGACGTGTCTCAAAACTGAGGCAAAAGATAACATTAAGATAAGTCTATAAATTGTTTTTAAAAGATGTAGTTTATAATCGTTCTTTTTTAATATAATGACAAGTCGAAGTGATGCTCTTATGACAATGAACATGAAGCATGTTCTTTCAGTAAAACTCTGTTCTTATCAGCTTAATGCGGGTAAGAATAGCTGCACGATTTTAGCCCAAAATGCCTTTCCGCGGGTCTGGAGGACATAGTTCAGTTTGCTTTTTAAGCATCCGAGTTCTAGCGCGTTTACGCGAGCTTCAGCCCTGCATACCTTTATTCCTTCCCACTTCTTATACCTCTCCGTTGGCAAAGGAGGACATCCTTCAGGCTTTGGTTGAAAAACCAGCCTAGTTGGAGCGCGACTTTTCTAGTCGCGAGCTTCGAGCCGACATTTCCTCTAGCGCGGAGAACATGGTCGTGTTCCGTTTACGCGGAACAACCTCCAGCCCCTTCGGGGGAGCTTCAAGCTAGAAACCTAAAAACTTCATATGTCATTACTCCCTGAGAAGCGATCCGTTGTGGAGGAGATGCCTCAATCTCTCCTACTTCCTTTGTCCTAAACCTCCACTACGCTTCTTTGATAGGCACAATTCCTTTATTACTTATCCTCTAGGTCAACTACTATGCCTGTTATCCTGACTTAAAATTCCTGAACCAACCCTCCGTAACTGCGATATATATCTGCTTTGTATATCGCAGTATTTTCTTCCACGTAATTTGCGTGTTTTACGTACGCGGGCTTGGCGGCCTGCGAGCTGCAGTGTGGAGCCAGCCGGCCGAGTTGCCAGCTCCTCGATTTTCTACCTGCGGGCGCTGGCAGCGCTGCCTCTAGGCCGGCGCGTGTCCCTTGCACGCTTACTTGCGACGTAAAATACTTCGCACATTAATTCATTCTCTGTTCAATATCGATTTCTTTCAACTTCCTTGCCTGTCTTTTAACTATTTAAGCATCCTGCTACTAATAAGTCTATATCGCCTTCTCCCAAATTATTAAAATCCATCTTTTGCCTTCCGTCGAGCTCAGCCTAATTATTGTTCGTATTTCTAATTGCTCCGGGGGCGACCTAAGGTCAATATATCCTCCACTTGCCCCCCACTCCCTATACCCACACGTATGTCGTGGCTCCCCAATCATACCTATAGCCACGAATACGTTTCCGGGCCCGTTGGCTCGTATGCACAGAATCCTTTTTCCCCGATTACTGTTGCTCCCCTTTTGCGTCGTTGCTGCCATAGGCAGCCCCCTCTAGGTGTACACTTGGCCAGTGCCTACTCTTAGAGGTCCCAGGGCCCGTTGGCTCTATTTAGCAATGCCCCCCTCCCCCCTTATTGCTAATCCTTGGCCGTGGAAATCTGTTGACTTCGTCCGGATTCCACGGAGCGACGTTCCCCCTCCCCCTTCATACTGCAGTGGAATATTGCTGCCTTTCTATGACTTTACACCGGGAGATTGCGCGATGTCCTCTCATTTTTAATTTTCAATCTTTTCCTATTCTTCATTGCTCATTCCCGGTACTTTCGCCACCTGGCCCCTAACTTCCGTTGAGCTCCTGAATCCTACACTTTTGTCTCCGGAAGATAGGGTTGCCAACCTCCAGCAGTATTGTCCCCAATTTCTGCTCCCCCTCCCCCGCGTCTTCACTCGCCCTCCCCCTTTTTTTCATATCCCGAGACTCCCGAATTCTCTATTCCCCTCGAATATGGGGCCCGCTGGCTCAGAGCGCAGTATCCGCTTCTCCTCCCGTGATCTGCGTCGTTCTCCACCTCCCGAATATGACCACGCCCCTCCCTTATGCGATTACTGGAATGGCGCCCTAGCTCTCCTTTCCTCTATTTCCAGATATTAAAAACCAAACGTTTGGCTTAATGACACTTCTCCATTCACAGGTATGCTTGCAGAGTGACGGCGATCGACGTGGTACGACACTCCGCCGCCCCTCGGATAGGACCGGCGACCCATATAAATACCTTCCGCGTCAGCCAGTCCCCCGATGAGGAGTTGCGGATGCTCGAAGCGGACGTCGGACTCATCGACCAGAGCTTGCTGGCCCCTTGGCAGAAGATGGACGCGACGAGGACGTTTCTCCTGCCACGTCTGGATTTCATCCTGCTTGCAGGAGACGTACCCAAAGCGCCTCTACGGCAACTAGACAAGGTGGTCCGCGACGCTGTGAAACGGTGGCTATGGCTGCTGAAACGAGCGTGGGTCGAGCTTCTCCGCCTGGCGCCCTGGAAGGGCGGCGTCGGCATTATTCCCCTTGCCGACGTCCTCACCATCTCACACGCATTTAAGATGCTACACTGTAGCGACGAGACCACCTCGCGGAGAGACTGCGCTACGACGACGTCCGTCTGTACGCCTTTGTAGTTGGCAGTCTCGGCTCCTGGGATCCCGCCAACGAAGAAGTCCTCCGAGACCTCGGAGTTTCCAGGAACTACAGCTATACGATGCGGAAACTCGTCGCCTCCGAGATTCTTCGATGGTCAGGGACATTTATGTGGAGCACATCTCTGGAAGACGACAGTCCACATCCCTGTCATGCCCCAATATTTGTAATCCCAAACCAAAATCTTTCTTTTATTGCAAAATATATAATTCTTCTATTGATTTCGACACCGCAATGCTAGCAACCTGCATGATGCAGGTTTTCCTCGCATCTCTCAAGCCGAATGCCGGGTAGGACCAGCCTAAACCTCCCCTCCTGTCCTTTCAATAAAGTTTCTCCAAGACCCTATGAGCGATAGCCTGCGCCCATAGGGAAATTAAGTATATGGCAAGCATTGCAGAAAAAGCTAAAAATTCATCTCCCCTCCTTTGGTATTTCCCTATCTTCTCTCTCTTTTTCAGATTACGTGTGACAGTGTATGTGTAATAAATAACTATGTATATCGAAACGAGCGGACTTGAGACCAAAAGGTCTAAAAACTATTCAAGCAAAACGCGTAACTAGAGAATAACCCTAGGCTAAAAAGATTAAAAATATACAGACTATCACTATTTTGAAAATAAATTTTTTATCTGTTCTGATAAAAGGCTCATTCAAGAGTCCGACTACAGGTATACGCGGCGCGAGTGTAAAAAATGTTTTAAGGTGTTATTAAGGAATAAACAAAGTCGTAAGTCAATGTTCTCGTCAGGTTTTCTTGTTTCTCGTTAATTCTAGTCCAAGTCTAGGACTTAGTTTATTGTTTGTGTTTCGTTATTCAATGTCCATTCAGACTTTGGAAAAAATTTTGAGTTCAAAGTCCAAGTGAGGACTTAGTTTAAAGATGGCAGCTACCAAACCATCATTCGCGAATGTGGCAGCCAAAACGCCAGCGACAAATTCACTGGGGAATGAAGTAGGTTATGACAGGCGCCGCGCAATACGGTTTGTCCTGGCACAGGACCCAAAAAAGTTGGAAAAATTACGTGCAAAGTGTTTGTTAAATTATTAAAAGAAATACTAAAGACAATCAAATAGCGACCTTACAACTGTAAGAATATTTAACAAAGAAGTCCATGCTGTCCTTGCGAACCCGATATTAGTTGATAAGGTATTAACAAAAAGCTCTGTGACCATTGGAAACCAACTGTTCAACATAATACCGTTCGCACCACGCAATACTAAAATATTTATATATAACCCATTTATTTTAATAAGTGTAGCATTAGTTAAGCAAGAATTATCAAAGTTTGTAAATGTCATACACCTAGAAGAAATAAAAGACATACGATATGCCGAAAGGCAAACTGTTGGGTTTTGTGAGGGGAGAGAAAATACCCACGTCTATATTCATCGGCGTGACAAGGCTCAATATGACATACCAAGGTATGGAACGAAAGTGCCGGTTGTGTGACGACCCTGCTCACGTGGCAGGTCAGTGCCCAAATAGAACGAGCTATAACTGCAATCAAAAGGGGCACGTAAGTTCAGAATGTAAAGCCCCGTGCAAAACCTGCGGGAGCCCTGACCACGTGAGCAGGGACTGCGGCAGGGAAATGGTGAATGTCGCATCAGCGACAGAATTCCCAATTTTAAAAACGTCCACTGAGACAGCACGAAAAACGAGTGAAACACCTGAGGCGACAAACAAAGTTGCCGAATAGGCAACTGAAGAACTCCAAACCAAACCGGAAAAAGAGGAAAATGGTGAAGTGGAGGAAAAAGTAGAAGAAAAACAAAAACCAGATGACATCGAAAAGAGCATTTCCGACGAGTCGGAAACGATGGAAGTTGAAGGCGCCTCACCTAAAAGAGGAGAAGCCCCTCCCTGAGCAGATCACTGTAATGGAAAATCTTTTCGAAGCTTTAGCCCCCGGGGATATGCCACGTCGCGCGGCGAGCGACAAAATTAATCATATGGTTCCCCGCGCCCTCCTCGGCGGTCTGCCCAGAGGAGGGATGTACGAGAAGCTTCTCGTCGCCGACGTGGACTATCTTAAAAAGCTCGGTAATGAGGCACATCCTACGTGACCACAACATCGCGGTTTCAGAGGCCGTCAATATATGCGTGAAATGTAAATCGACGTTAGGCACATATGTCCTTCCGACGGTGCGGATATTTCAGTACCGGAAAATCAGGGAGCGTTTCCATGTGACCGATGCACTATGTCGTTCGCAAACAGGAAAGGGTTATTAAACCACAAAAACGCGCACGACCTCGCGGAAAGGACAGTAGTGAGGGACGAGGAACACCCTCTCCCGGAGAGAGAGGTGCCTCCCGTCCATCATCGGAGACAAGATCAACCAGCGCCGAGAGAGCAAGTAGAAGAGGAAGACGAAGTAGGAGAGGGCGGCGCAGTCGGGGCGGAGGACGCGATCGACGACTTCCCACTCTCCAAATTTGTCCCACTAATTACTTCCTATCTAAATAAAAGCCTGAACCCCAAGAATGGGAATCCTTCTGCTCCCTAACTGACCTAATAACCATAGAAGCCCAAACCCTTGTAAAACTCCCGCCTTCCACCACCACCCCGGGAAGGAGCCGACCGTCTGATGCTACTGACTGCATATATATCCAACGTCTCTACAGGCGGAACAGACGGAGAGCTGTCCGTCTGATACTAGAGGGAGAATCGCAAAGGTGTCAAGTAGGCCCGGAGGTCGTGCGTGAATACTTTCAGAGGACATGGAACGAAACCCCGTGTGACGCGAGGCGCTCGAAGACGCCAACGTCGGCCTGAAACTTCAACGAAAAATACAGGTAGACAGGGGTGAGCTTTAGCCCAGCTGTCGTTCTACCGGGCGGCAGCCATGCTCACGTTTGGGTTGGACTGTCGTGCAGTGGTATGCGATCACAAACACACGGTGGCGGTGCTAGCAAGTCGGTGTCCTGGGTATAGGTAACCCAAGAGTGGGGGCGGACCAGGCCCGGCAATTAAAGCCACCAGCCCTTTGGTAAGACAGCGGCCCCGAGGGCACTCTCGTCGTTTCGGGTGGAGTGCATTTCCAACAGGTCAAAAACTCGGGTGTGGGAGCCGTACGCAACCCGAGCAACAAATTCCACATCTCGCGAGCCGGTCGGGCGAAGAAGTGTCTCGGAGAAATCCTTGGCTAACTCCACTCGGCCGGATTTCAACAGTAGATTGAGCACCTTCGGTGAGGAACCCCTCGGGGTTCTGTACACCAATTTATATGCGTTCGCCCCGTAAAGCCAGCTTGGCATACACGGGGTCAGGTGCTGGTCCCATCCAGTCGTCCTGTTATCATAACTACCAACTGACCTCATTCCAGACTGCACGTGCCGCTAAAATCAACAAATACTCGAATACTCGCCGGTGCTAGAGCATCTTCGCTCGCGCATCCGGGATGTCACCATCGAGCCCGTGATTGTTGGCCCCCTGGGATATTGGGATTCAGCCAACGAATCCTTCCTGAGGAAGCTTTGCAGCAAGCGCTACGCTGCTCTCCTTAAGAAGATCGCCGTTTCCAACTCAATCAAGATCTCCAGGGACATCACGGGCGAGGTGCAATAATACTACATTAGATCTTCACCCTTCTCCGATAAATGTTTTGTGTTGTGTCCTTAGTCTCTTCGACGCTTCTGTGTGATTTAGTGTTTTACCTTTCTAATTATGGACACTGGAACAGAATTCAATTTTTTTTTCATTAATTGACAATCTATTTTTTTATCTATTTGACTTATCCTATTTTTGATTAAAGTCTTTCAACTCTTAGACTTTGTTAATATATTTTAATATTCTCTAAAAATAAATCTGTTCTTATCAGTTAATTGCTGATTCCAGTACTCATGATCTTGCTGTAGAGGCCTATTCCCGCGGGTTTGGAGGACATGGTTCCGTCTGCTTTCTAAGCATTCGAGTCCCAGCGCTTTTCAAGCGAGCTTCACTCCTGCTTCCCTCTCCTTTCTCTCACCTATCCACTGGCGAAGGATATTCTTCAGGCTTTGTTTGAAAAAAGTGCCTAGTTGAAGCGTAAATCCTAGTGGTTTACGAGCTTCTAGCCAGTACTTACAAAGGACGCCGCAGCATATTCCGCCGGTGCCGTTCTCTTCCTCTCCAAGTTTTCAATTTAGGGGAAACGACATCAGATGTGCTGCGCAAGATGAAGGAAGAGTTCGGTAGCAGGGTGGCAAAAATTCGCAGAACTGCGAGACCTCCTTCTACAACCCAGTAACGATAACGGCAAACCAGTGACGGAATACACATCACTGGTCCAGGAAAAACTTGGTGCCTCGGCTGAAGTTAAAGCCCTGAGACAGAAAGTCCAAGAGGAAGTGAGGGACATGGACGAGACCATCACGAATGGGGAACTTGTGACAGCACTTAGGAGCCAGTTGGGCGACCCTGCTTTAGGCGAGTAACGTTCTAAGTGGACCTTGGAAAAGCTGTTGAGTTTGGTCGTATAAAAATAGGGTATCGTCATGCCGAGTCAGTGAGAGAACCATACCCACTGGGTGCTACAAGTACGTTGGATTCGGGCATCTGTCAAGAAACTGTCAGACCTAAACCGAAAGGGGAAACTGTGCTACAGATGTGGCAAGGAAGGACATCTGCGAGAAGGGTGAAGGAGCAAAATGGCCATGAGTGTGGCGGATACGCGTCACGTTTATAAAGCACCGAGGAATATTTATAAGCGCCGGCCTTGCAGGCGAGGGCTTCCATCATCATCCACTCTATGCTCGATACTTTGGGGAAAGTTATGGAGCAGTTGGTATATAATATTGTTGAAGGCGGTAGAACAATGGTTTCTCTGACAGACAGTATGGATTCAGGAAAGGACGCTCAACCATCGACGCAGTTAATTTGGTACTGGAAACCGCTCGCCAAGCTATTACAGGAAACTCGGGTGTGTCGGTATATCACTAGCAACTGACGTGATGACGGTCGACTGGGCTTTTTAACTTCTGCCTTCCCCGACCCCATCATCCGCGAGTTCGCCTTTGTTTAATTCAAAAATACAGTACACGGGCAATTAGCGACCCAGTTGAACGAACGATTCCATCTGAGATTTTTTACACGAATCTCAAGATGACCAGTTCCAGGACACAACTTATAGATACTGCAACCTCTGCACAAGAACGGGAACCTCTTCCAGGCTACTCAAATGTTCTGGGTCGGTAGATACAAGTATAATTCTTACTCGGGATGGAGTCATTGCAAGTTTTGTAAGTTGCTTAGGTTGCAATTAAAAAGTGGAAAGCTGTCAGCCTCCATGAAGCCCCACATGAAGGCAAGTCGTATAGCTTAACCTGTCGACTAGCCACTTTTTAACAACTGGCCAATACATACGCGGGCTGGCGTATCATAGTGCTTGCTGTGGTGCAGTGAAGACGTGTTTCCTTGTTTGTTTGATTACTCGGAGATAGGCTGCGACCTTGGATTTTACCAGGCGTTTATCGGGGGCTTAGCGGCGGTGAATTGGAGGTGACACGGTAGGATCCCTGGCAGTGAATCAAACAATCAGTCACTTAATGCCTACGTAGCGATTGTAATTAACGTACTTTTAATGATTGGAGGTCCTGAGGTAAACGAAGGGCCTACAATGTCGAGAGTGACGATCATTAAATGTGACAATTGCAAGAACAACTTGAGGTGTGGTATAATCTGCAGCATTTGCGAGAAATGGTTTCGTTTCAGCTGCCAAAAAATAAAATGCGATCAGAAAGTAGAAGATAACTGGAGTCGCGGGAATTGTACTGTAGCGAATGCCGGTGTTCAGTACACAGTTAATACCATGCAAAACAGATTAGTAAGCTTAAGGGTATGTTAGGAAAAGCGGAGAAACGATTTAGTTAACGAATCAGGTTCGGACAAAACCAAAATCTTCCGCAATTATTATATTCTATTGTGAGACACTGCTACGGAAGGTATTTCACCAAAGTGCTATCCGGGAATAAGAACGAGACAGTTGGAGAAGTAAATTCAAAACTACAAAGAGGAAAACCCAAACCATGTCTTTATTCGTGTTGGAACGAATGATTTAAGACGGTATGACATGGACCACACTATAGATGATAAATGCAACCACGTAACAACGGCTTAACGGAATTACTCTAAAGCATGTATAACAATTAGCGGTGTTATGAGGCGTCGTGATGTACACTGACGAAGAATAGGGCAGCTAAATAACCGTTTGGAATGTGTGGCACAGAAGCTTGGTGTTCACTATGTGTTTCCAAACTCATGGATTTTGGACAGGAATATCGGTCGGGACGATGTACAACTCAACTGCACTGGGATCGCTGTTCGCGAAAATTGCGTCTTCGAACTATAGAAAGGCGGAGACGAAAACGGCGATGGTGGGTCGGAGGAGGTGTCGCCGGTGGCAACGAGGACGAGGAAGACGTCCAAGAAGACGGCTAGGGAGCCAAAGGCGAAAACGACTGACGCAAAAGATCGATTATAAAATATGTTGGCGATAGTAAGGTAAGTATGAAAAAAGACTCTACGCTCTATGCAGGTAAATTGCTGTAGCTCAATTAACATACTTAAGGAATTATGGAATTCCAACACGAGAAAATAATATTCTGTATAGCTTCCTACTTAGGCCAGCGGGAGACGTGATTAGATGCTACGTACTACCAGGAATTAGCGATCAAAAAAGTGTTCTATTAGAAATAAAATTCAAAGTAGAAGCTACTCGTACGGATGAAAATTAATATAGTTGACATGTTTTAAAACAAATAAATTGGGATTGCAGACTTTCTCGTGGAAGAAACTGGGTGGCTTTATAAATAGCGGCGGAGATAAAAACGAAATATGGGAAAGTTTTAAATATATCATCTTGGAAGCTAGTTTACCTCGGAAACAAATAAATCGCAATGGTGACCCTGAATATTATTCGAAAAGCATAAAAAAGCTAGAAAAGAGTTAGACGTGCGTATTCTAGGAAGGATCACAGCCCTGCTAACTATTAATAATTATTAATCGTTTCTACGTTATATTCTAAATGTTAATGAAGACTGTGGAGATTTTATAGCTATATCCGTTAACGAAGAGGGGACTGTGAAAAATTAGATATTTTAAAGACTAACGGCATGGACCTAACTTCAGATAAAGAAAAGGCAAGTGTTTTGAAGGAGTACTTCGATTCTATGTTTACCAAATTTAACGGTAGCATAATGTGACTCCGAAAACTTCCTAATCGCAGCAAAGGCAGTATGGGGGAGAATTATTAATTTAAAAAACAAAAATCGCGCGGTACAGATAACATCTCCACAGAAATAATTAAACTGGGCGGCCAAACAATTCCGTATTTAATAAGCCTATTTAATATATCCATTATCAACTCAACTCTGCCAACAGACTGGAAAACGGGAATTGTACCCGCATTTAAATCTGGAAATAAAACGGATATACGTAATTATAGACCTATTAGTCTAACCTCAGTATTATGCAAAATCATGGAGCAAATAATAACTGCGTACATTAGGGATGCACTTGAATCTAAAGGGTGGTTCTTTGAAAACCAAATTTGATATTTATAGGGGTTTTCGCATGAAAGTCAGATAATCAATTACCTTGAAGATCTAACAGATCGTGGTGGTAGAATGAACGCCATTGTTATTGATTTTGCAAAGGCTTTCGACGTAGTCCCTCAGGACATCTTGCTCCAGAAGTTAGATGGGACTTCAGAACTTGGATTTGTAACATCATAAAAACTTTAAGGGTCATTTTTTTGGGGGGTTAACAGGCCAAAATCAGATTTTATTCATATGCTAAATTAAAAGAACTATGAGATATAATTAAACACGTTTTAACCAAAGAAATTGATAAATACTTGATGTTATTCTAATATAAATAAATAATAATATGAATAAGAAAGTGGCAATAGTCATTAGCTAAGTAAACACACTTATAACCTTAAAACTATAAATTAAGATATCATCACACATATAAATAAAATACCTGCATTAAATAACACCGACAATTCAGAAATAGCAATTTGACAAGAAACAAGTAACACATACAATAAAATAAAACTATTGTTCTCTAACATAGCTTACTTAACTAAATTAGTAAAAAATATTAAAATATGGTATTAATGAATTAAAACTAGAATATTGGATAAGAAATTACTTAATAATACTAAAATATAAAGTTCGTGTTAAAGAACAAAATTATGTAGTATAGGAAATTGTCAAGATTGTAATAAAAATTATACTGGACACTCAAGAACTAATCTGAGCCCCTTCAGACCTGGTCTACATCAATTTCAAAAGTAATTTTTACAAATCACAGCAACTTTTAGTGTTACTGACTGTACACTTCAATGTACATCTGATTTGTGCATTACTACAGTTAGTTCAAATCTCTGTGGAGATGTGAATTATAAACCTGAACAAAGAAGTTGGTCAATCCAGATTGGTGATAACTATATTTTCATACAAATATGTATTTAGTGTTTATTGTGTAAATGAGCCAGGAGGCATATGAAAATTAATTATAATAATTTATTTTATTTTACATAGACTTATATATATAACTTGTAAAATAGTTTATTTTATAGACTATTTAACTGTTCCTGACTTTATACCATATCAAGGTCAAGCTACTGGCTAAATAATTCAAATGTAAAACGTTTCGGTTTGGGGGAAAGTGTGGTATTACACCTGTCAGAGAGGATTATGTCGAGTTGTGACAAACTTTTCTATGACAATTTCTTTTCTTCATATGCGTTGCTACAAATTCTGAAAAATAAAGTACTTATGCAGCAGGTACTGTAACCTCCACTGCTTTCAGATAAAGACATTACGAAGAAACAAAGAGGGTATTCAGATCAAATAATAAGTAATGATGGTGATGTCACTAATGTGAAATGGTACAGCAACAGAATTATAAACCTTCCTTGTTTGTTAGAAAGGCACAAGAAGAAAGAAGATAGGGCAAGAGACATAGTTTAAATAAAAATCAACATTATCCGATTTGGTCACCTCAGTCTGAAGAATACAAGAATACCAGTCATTGAAATGACACCGATTATCACATCAACCCGGTTCAGAAAACTAAAAGCAATTTATACAAACCTAGATGAAAATTACTTGATGATAGATCATAAAAGTGGAGGGATCAGTATCTCTTGACATAATGAAATACATAAATAGGGCACAATACCCATAAATAATCCCAAACTTTCAATATTAAAGTGGTGGGTTTTGGGAAGATACTGTAAGCATTAAACCCTGCCTCACTTCGGTCAACGAGTAATGTAAATAGTTTAGTTACAGTTTTGATAGTTAAGTTACTGCTTGTCTGGACAAATCTGTGAAAGTGAGTGATGGTCAGGATTAATGGCCAGGCTCGTAATGAGGGTTGGACAATAATAAATCTTTTGACAGTTATGCTTCAGAGAGGGTTGAGGAATGATCTAGCTCCTGCTGCCAAGAAAATATATATCCGGTCATCCAATTCTCCAGATCATCCTTTGGTCAACAGCGAACATAATGAATGACACCTGGTAAGGTGTGAAAATACCATTACTTGCATCTTCCCCACCATCGCCATACTGGAACAGGTGACAACTCTCCCTGATTCATGCTCTTTTAGTCTTGAGTGTGTTACTATTTTAAAACCGTCTTACGTAACATGTAGGTGGCGCCTAAATATTATATTGATAAGATTTAAACATATTGAACCAATAGAAACATCACAACACCGATCACCTAATACAAATACATGATGTAACTTCTTAATTTCCGTTATATAAAGCTTATATATGTATTTGTAAGGGAGGCGATAATGGGAAACAGCCAAAAGTTTTTGATATATTAAGGACAAAATGAATATAGAATAAGTTTAGAGGAATGAAGCTTTTTGCAGTTGTTGTCAAATAATAAAACCTAAAAAATTGTAATTAATTAAATTGAAAAAGGTTAAAATTTCATGTCTCAATTATTCTATAAATTCTATAAAGGCAAATATAGCTCAATGCTTACTTTATATTACAGCAACAATACAAGAAAACCGATTTTATGACATTGTATCACATAAGCAATTTCTTTATCACCATAGGTAAGAATTTGCAATAAACCTACAAGGCCATGAGCAGTTAATGTGGACTCCATAAGCCAGGAGCCAATTGATAATCACCCCTCTCTCTTTGCTGCAGCAAACTGCATTGCCCAGGGACCACGACGTGGACGTGAGAGATAGGATTTGCTGGCAGAGCTATCATAGATAGATGGCATTTCTCAGGATTCTGCACAAAAGCACACCCGAGGCCTGTACCAGCCTTGGTCCCCATTTCATATAAAAATATATATTTCAAAACCACAAATTAAATAGTTCTATAAATTAGTTTCACAAGTATTAAAAGTTTAGAAACTTTTAATTGTGTTACATACAGAAAGATTATTGTGTGTGTAAATAATTACCATATGAATGAAATCACAATAAATAAGTACAGGTATGACATATTGTGTACTGATGTTAACTTACATATTTTAGATTCCTACATCTCCCACAATGAAATACCATATTCTCCAATATTCACATTTTTTATTTCTTTGTTTGAGTACTTGAAAAGTGATAAACTAACATTTGTTATCTTAATTTTGTCTGATGGACTATGCCAGCTGCATCAAACTTAATTAATATACGTGCCACTTCACACAAATAGTAAGATTCACGCAGGCCACATACCTTTTACATATTTTCTTAAATTTATAAATTATAGCGAAGATTCAGATATATGAACACAATAATTAAAACACATTATGTATTTAATGTAAAAAACAACTTTATATAATTAATATAGTGTGAATAAAACTACAAAAGAGTTGTCTCCATATATTTATTCTCAGAAAGTTTCGGCCATAGCCATTATCAACTGGATCTTTCCTCTTAGTGTCTTCTTTGCATATACTATCACACAACCATTGCGCTTGTTGTCTTCCGAACTTAGAAATTCATAAAATGTTCCAAACAGCGTGAAATATATGTTTTTACCTATACCTCTGTAAAGAGGGATAATTTCTAAACAATTTTCGTGATCTTCATTTATAATGTCATTATAATACAGAAAGTGGGTTAGAATGGCATAGGAACACGTAATAGGATTTGTAACTTGCAGTTGACTTTCACGTGGCAATTCAATGGGTTTATAAATAGTAATATTAATACCTTACAGACACACTTCAATTTTATTTATTGGCATAGGTAATAAGGGACCAAAAAAATCTCCTCACGGCCCGTGGGCCTCTAATTAGATATACCTTGCCTATGCATTTAACCTCAATCTCATTCTTCGGCTTAATTACCTGCTCGCAGTTGATTTCTGTTGACAACTACAACTTGTAACATATATAATATTAACAAGATCTTTAAAAAGAATTAATATCAGATCATTAATATAGATAAAAATGAAAAAAAATTGTCAATCAGAGTTTACTGGCTAACAATTTTTGGCGAGTTACTACTTACTCTGATATATATCTACTAAATTACTTAGCAAATACAAACTAGGCTTTAAGTAATTTAAGCAAATAGTTTATTATCTGAGCTAGTAGCAACTCACCAAAAATGTTCACATCTACCATTTGCTAAACTGTACACCTAGTGAATTTGCAAAGAATAACAACTAACACAAACACAAAAAAGAAAACAGAAAAAAAGCTATTAAAACTTACACTAATGGCTATTTTAGAAGAAGTGAAATCAATTCTTAGTGTGTTGCGTACCAAAATGGATTCAGGAAAGGAATTACCAGAGGAAAGAAATATCATTAGAAGATACTAAAGCTTACTTTGGAAATTTGAGTAAGACTGAAAATTATTATAATTTTATGTTAATGTAAGTGCAGTCACAAATTCAATGTAAGGATACCTATTTTAAAAGATCAATTCTTGAAAAATAAAATTACAGGCAGTTATCTACTTTCTTGCTACTAGATGTAGGTTAAGAACAGTGACACACATGTTTGTGCAAAGTAGTGCCAAACATTCACACTAACAGGAGCCAGGCATAGTAAAGGGACTAAGGTGCAATACGCTTCAGACAAGAAGAGAAAGAGGGAATCTGAGGCAAATATATTTTTCCTTTTTCAAATTTATCATCTAATATCATTACATGAATATTTATTTATTAGGTTATATTATTTTAATCTATTTATATTATTAATTATAGGTTAAATATGGTCCTTACGACCAACATTGTCACTGAACGCGAACCATTCTGCTGTGAATACCAGAAAACCCACACCAATCCGTCGGCCAATTTAAGAAAACATGCATAACTAAGTCCCAACGTGCTAATGAGAAAATTTCGTAAAATCTCCTTAACAAACTAAGAAAAATAGTATTTCATTTAACACAACACGCGCGTTAAACAGCAGTAAAGTACAAGTAATCATAATAGAATAAATACCACATGTCGCAGCACATTTCGTTGTCCTTCGCTTGCTTTCCAAATAACTTCACTAGAAGATGTGTTACAGTGAGCGCGATTCAGAGACCAACGATGCTATCCATTCACCTCCTTTGTAATGTCTTCTATGGCCTTACCGGTACGAATAACTTTCCTGATATACATTTTTCTCAATTTCATGAATAATTATTATTTAAACCGAGATGATATCGCAGTAATAATTATTTAGGTAAAAAAATGTTAAGTATTGGTGGTGGGACAATTTATTTTTTGGAAAAAAAATTATTAGTAGTTATTTAATTTAAAATCAAATAAACTCATTAACAATTATGACGATTAACTGAAAATAGTAACAAAAATATATCCCCAATTTACGATGACGGTTAAGTAAGGAAAAAACAAAATTAACAAGTTTTGCTTCCTATGATTGTTGATGCGAGATAGTTGTATAATGAAGTAGTTCATAAATATTACTATGTTTTTATTAATATATTTAATATATTCGTATTCATATTAATCTATCGAATTGTGAGAAAAAAGTATGCAGGAGAATGTTTCAAATGTTCAATTTTGATAACGAGATAATTTTTTTTTTTTTAAATTTGACCCCCTTAAAGTCAATGCTAATGTTTCTAATGTTAAATGTTACAGTAATGACCATTTTTGCTTCAGTGCAGAATATATAAAACATGGAAGAATGTTGTTTCTCTGTTTTCAGATCAGATGTAATTAGTATTCTATTATGAGTGAACTTGTCGATTCCATAGCAAAGAAAATTGTTTAGGTATAGCGAAATTTTATAATTGGTGTAGTCCCCTTATAATTTTTTCACCAATTACATTGTAGTGGTGTTTCTAATGTTCACATCTAGTGCCCCTAGTTTCAAGTATCTATTTTAGATATAAATACAAATTTAGTCCAGTTCTATATTTGAAGTCTATCAAGATTGTAGTTCAATTTCTTATGTTTAAAAATGTCCTTAAAGGACCTCTTAGGCTTTTTTAATAATTGGATTTAGTCATTCGATTGGTAAATATCTCTGTGCAGTAGCAAAATGGAGTCGGATAG
>CM067382.1:3648016-3848016 GCA_034510155.1 Eucriotettix oculatus
GCATCGAGCGCGTCTTGGGGTCGTCCCTCTGAACGGCTGCAGACGCTATGGAGATACGAATGACAGACTGCCGCCGGTGCGGACAGCCCGCTGAGACGCTGCCACACGTCCTCAATGCGTCTAAATACCATTCGAGGACGTGGCAGCTGCGTCAGACGGTATTCTGCACCGGCTTGCTGCGGCTGTCCAAGGTAGGCCATCAAATTACAACCAGTCGCCACCCATATCTCGATCAACAAATCTATTCGAGGCGACGAGAGCGGTCTCCGCCCTTCCTGGTGGTTACGGATTCGGTTACCAGGACGCTGACCATGGTTGATGTCACTGTGACCTACGAGAACCGTGAGGACGCCTTCACCACCGCGCGAACGCTGAAGATGGCGAAATACCACCACCTCGCGGAGACTGCGCCTGCGTTACGACGACGTCCGTCTGTACGCCTTCGTAGTTGGAAGTCTCGGCTCCTGGAATCCAGCCAACGACGCAGTCCTCCGAGACCTTGGAGTTTCCAGGAAATACACCTATACTATGCGGAAACTCATCGTCTCCGAGACTCTTCGATGGTCCAGGGACATCTACGTGGAACACATTTCTGGAAGACGACAGTACACCGTGCAATAACCCCCTCCTAATCCACATCCCTGTCATGCCCCATTAATTGTAACCCCCATCCAAAATTAATTTTTCATTATAAAATATGTAAATTTATCGATTTTGGACACCACAATGCTAGCACCCTACCTGATGCAGGTTCTAGAGGGTTTTCCTCGCACCTCCAAAGGCGAATCCCGGGTAGGACCAGCCTAAACCTCCCCTCCTGTTTTTTCATTAAAGTTTCCTCCAGACCCTATAAGCGATAGCCTGCGCCCATAGGAAAATAAGCTAGCATTGCAAAAATAGTTAAAAATTAATCTCCCCTCCGTTGGAAGTTCCCCTTCTCCTCCCTATTCTACAGATTTCGTGTGACAGTGTATGTGAAATAAAGAACTATGTTGGTAATATCGAGCGGACTTGAGACCTAAAGGTCTAAAAACTATTAAGGCAAAACAAATAACTTGAGCCTAATACTAGGCTAAAATGATTGTATACTTTTTACACTAACTGTAAATTCTCAAAAAAATCCTGATTCACAAAAAGGGAGACCCAAATGACGTTATAAATTATAGACCCATTACGCTATTAAGAACAATATTTAAACTCTATTCGGGCCTACTTGCAGGAAGACTAACGAAATTGGCTCCAAATAATTCTAAATCTCTTCCCCATCAAGGAGTACGCTGACAGGTTAGGGCATGGCGTGTGCCATGTGGCCAGGGTGGTCAACAAGCTAATAGTTGGGTTTCCGACCCCAACAACAGTCCGCTGCACAGAAGAGGGCTGCGCAAGCGAATACTCCTCGTCCACGTGGTCGTGTCTTAAGAATTCCCTTAAGCGCCATTTGGCACGCGACCACGAAATTGGAATATCTGAGGACGTAAACATCTGCATGGGATGCCATACCACCCTGGGCACACGCCCATCATTTCACAAATGCACCGTAGTTGATGCATCACCTGCACCCGATTCCGCGGGACGATTTCGATGTCAGCAATGTCCAACTCGTTCTCCACCAAGCGTGGACTCATGAACCATGCGGCCGCTCACAGTTTAGCCGCCAGGGTAGAACAACGCTGTAGGGATAACCCCCTACCGTCCACCACAGGGCTCCCCCACCTACCCCTTCTGGCTCGGCTGAAGAACCTGCCGAGATCACCTACGTGTTCTCAGAAACACCTATGTGTCAATACTTCAACACCGTCCAAAGATTTCTCACCGAACCAGTATCTGGCCAGAACTGGTTCGAGTTCTGTACACTCCTCGAGGAGATAAGATCCGACTCACAAAGGATAGTAAACCATCCGCCAGCGTCCACCTCCCGACGTCCGCTATTACCCTTATCCTTCCCATTCTCTTTGGTTGGATTGGCGTTGCGCCATTTTCGCTGTGTTATAAGGAGGCTTTCTTAACTCTCGCAGTCTTCAGCTGGCGGCGTATAAAGCTGCCCACTCGGGGCATTGGTTTTGGGTGGTGACTGGTCCGGCTCACCCAACTTTTAGCATTTGATATTGTAAGTCCTGATTGGACTTGTAATATTTTGGTGAATTTTGTTAATTTAATTCTTCTTTTTTTCTCTCTCTTAAATCCCAGTCCAGGTCGGACTTGGAAAATTTTCTTGTGTTTTCGTTAATTCCACTCATAGTCGGACGGTGTTTTTTTTCTTCTTTTCTCTCGTCATTTTTGTTCAACCCTTAATTCCATCCAAACTGCTTCCTGCGGCAAGGACCCAACATCCTGCAGACGGGTCACGTGGGTGAAACCAGCCTCATTCACTGAGGTCGTTTACCGTCTGCTCACCGGAAGATCTTTATCTTCTCTACATCGTTGTCTCTTTTGCCTTTCAAAATCGTGACAAATGGCTGTCTCGAAGCCATCATTTGCAAACATAGCCGCGAAGGCTCCAAAGACTGCAACTCCGAACGTCGAGGTAGGATATGACAGACGTAGGGCCGTGAGGTTTATCCTATCGGAGGACCCGAAAACTTTAGAAAAAGAAACGTGCAAATTATTTATGAGCACTCTGAAATCAGCAATGAAATATGAAAATAACTCTGAAATAACCACAGTTCGTATCTACAACAATGAGATTCACGCAGTTCTGGCAAACCCTACTTTAGTCGATAACTTGCTAACTAAAAGTCCCCTAAAAATCGCTGACCAGTCCTTTAATATAGTACCTTTTGTTCCAAGGAGTACTAAAATATTCATCTACAATCCGTCAATCCTTATAAGCCTCGCCCTTGTTCGCCAAGAACTTTCGAAATTTGTAAACGTAGTTCATTTAGACGAAATCAAGAACGAATTTGATATGCCCACTGGAAAGTTGTTTGGATTCGTGCGTGGGGACAAGATCCCGACGGCCTTATTTATAGGGTCCGTCAGACTTAACATGGCGTACCAGGGGATGGAGAGGTGTCGCTTATGCGACAACCCCGCTCACGTCGCAGGGCAATGTCCGACAAGAACGTGTTACAATTGCTACCAGAAGGGACACGTCAGTGCCGAATGTAAAGCGGCCTGCAAAAACTGCGGCGAGAATGATCACGTGAGCAGGCATTGAAGCAGACACGCCTTCAACTTCACATCAACAAGCCAGTTCCCTGCACTGAAAAAGTCATCCGAGACAGTGGTCGAGGAACAAAAAGCGCCTGAGGCAGCCGGGGTTATAATTCACGCCCCTGCAGTAAAGCCACCAGAAATTGAGGGAGAAAATACAAACCCGGAGTCTGGAAAGACTGCTGAGCCAGCCGAAACAGTTGCGAAGCCAGAAAAAACACCAAACGAGGGTAAGTAAAAAGAGGAGGATCAAGAAGTCCAGACGGACTCCTCTGAAACGATGGAGATCGACGTCGAATCCCAAAAGAGGAAGAGGTCTGGAAGAAATAAAGACAAAGTTGCAACTAAAGCAAGCAGAAGGAGTCTCGTTATTAGGGACCCCCTCCCCCAGACCACAAACATGAACATTGAACATCAATTGGAAGCCTTAGCCCCGGGGCTATGTCATGTTGCGAGAAAGGATACTTCCTTGATAGTCGGATTCCCTACACCCTCCTCGGCTGCCTGTCCGGAGGAGGGCTGTAACAAGAGCTTCTTGTCCATTACGTGGTCTATAATTAAAAGTTCCATAAAGAGACACTTGCTCCGTGACCACGTCACTATCTCGGAAGTCATTAATATTTGCCTGCAGTGTAAGACACTGCTAGGCAACAGGCCGGCATATCATATATGTCCTTCTGAGGGAATAGAACCACTAATACCGGAAAATCCCGATAGGTTTCCATGTAACCGGTGTCCCGCGTCCTTCGCGAACAGGAGAGGCCTGATCAACCATGAGAACGCGCACGATCTCGCGGACAGAACCTTAGAAAGGAACGCCCGTCATCCTCTCCCTGTGAGAGAAGTCCCGCCGGTACATCACCGAGCTCCGTCACCTTACGAGACAACACCGGAAGAAGGGGAGAAAGCCGTCGAAGTCGAAACGCAGTTTGATGACTTTCCCTTGTCCAAATTCATTCCCCAAATACGCCCTTTCTTAAATAAAAAACTTACCGCCCAAGAATGGGAATCCTTCTGTATTCTTCTGGACAACATCACTTCTGATGCCCAAAATATAATAAAGCTTCCACCTCCTAGCACCACCCCTAGAATTAGCTGGCAGTCTGATGCAAATGACTGTATTTATACAGAAGTTGTACAGGAGAAACAGAAGGAGAGCAGTAAGGCTGATTCTCGAAGGGGAATCGCAACGATGCGAACTGAAACCGGAGATCGTGCACGAATATTTCGCGAAGACGTGGGACGAATCTTCGTGTGACGTGTCACTATACGACTCTGTCGCGGCGCCTGACACGGAACGACTAGCCATAGGTAGGTTTGACCGTGCCGAAGTCGTCCGCCGTTTAGGGCGGTGCGAAAACACCGCCCCCGGCAACGACAGGATCACTTAGGCCCACTGGCGTAGCTTAGACACCGACGGCATCCTCCTATGTGCAATATTCAACGTGTGTCTATGTCACCGGAGTATTCCACCGGCGTGGAAACATTCAATAACCATATTGATATATAAAAAAGGGGATCCCAGTGATGTCGGGAATTATCGACCAATCTCGCTTCCACGTACAATTTTAAAATGAGGCTAAGTGGTTGGTGCTGTCGCCATCACAGAAAGGCTTCCTCCCCCATGATGGTGTGTTTGAACACCAGTACGCCCTAGAAACGTACCTAAACACCGTCCGCAGCGAGAAAAAAGTATTATGCCTGGCTTGGCTCGACCTTGGGAACGCGTTTGGCTCCGTCCCGCACCCCGCGCTACAGGCGGCGCTGAGGTCCGCGAACGTGGGAGACGAGTTCTGCCAGCTCATAGCTGACCTGTATACGGGATGCACATCGACTGTCGCCACGTCAGACTCCTCCGATTCCTATCCTCTCGGGAGTAAGGCAAGGATGCCCACTGAGTGGCATCCTATTCAACCTCGCTGTAGATCCTCTCCTACGCCTTGACTCCACCAGTCCCGAGAGACATCCGGCCCTCGCATTTGCAGATGACGTCTGCCTCATCGCCGATTCCCCTCAGGAGCTGCAAGCCAATCTCCACGCCATCCAGGAGAGGGCCGAGCGCCTTGGCTTTTCCTTCAATCCCAGGAATAGCGTCTCGATGTACTTTTCGGGATGCACTCCTGTAGGGTGTCGAGATACGCGATTTTACGTCGACGGGCACGAGATAAAATCCCTAGGCAACTATGAAGAAACCAAATTCCTGGGAAAGCCATTTGGCTTCAATATACTATCGGACAGAGCGACCCTGGACGAGCACATAAAAACTGCTAAGAAAATCCTAACTTCTAGCCTTGCCCCATGGCAACGGATTGATGCCATGAAATCCTTATTTTTCCCTTCGATACAGTTCTCCCTCCGCTTAGGCACCATCTCCAAATCCGACTGGAAGAAGTTAGATGAATTTATTAGACCCACCCTGAAATCCACCTTGAACCTGCCGTCCACGGCCTCTAATGATTATATATATGGGGCTCGACAGAAGGGATGCTTAGGGATAGATAAAACTTCGGAGGACTATGACGTGGTGGCAGTGGACGGAGCACTTAAATTGCTCTCATCCTCCGACACTGTCATCCGTCGGCTGTCATGGCTGGAGCTAAACAGAACCGTTTCCGCCAGAACTCAGATGGAATCAAACGCGAACCTCCTAAGACAGTTCCTCGAAGGTTCGCAGGAGGGCCCGTTCCTTGGGTCGACCAACAGGTATTCAAATAAATGGACGAAATCGAGATCGGCGTCAAGAATATTGGGCTGCCAATGGTCATTTGACCCCGACAACACTCTGTCGCGAGAGGGGGTAACCATACACCCTAAAGGCTGCAACTCCATATGCAAGATATTCACGACTACAAAAAAAAAGAAAATGGCCGACAAGCTAATCGAGGCACAGCATCAGGGCAAGGTCATAAGTAATGTTGGGCTTAAAGGAGCAGCAGTTATTTCATAACGTCGGGACAGTATAT
Organism: Eucriotettix oculatus; assembly: GCA_034510155.1. Classification (NCBI taxonomy): domain Eukaryota; kingdom Metazoa; phylum Arthropoda; class Insecta; order Orthoptera; family Tetrigidae; genus Eucriotettix; species Eucriotettix oculatus. The sequence continues at coordinate 3,654,133 of CM067382.1, forward strand.
ACGATCGCGGACTCGAGATTCAACCACCGTGCGAGGCTAGGCTTGGTTCCGCTGAGGGCGTACCGTTTTGATGGCGGTACTAGGATCTGCCGCCGGTGTAACGGCGCGGAGGAGACCCTCCCGCACGTTCTTAACCACTGCCCTAACAACAACGCGGCGATCCTGAAAAGACATAATGCCATTGTCGACAGAATAAAGAAAGCGGCAGAAAATAAACTAAGGGTGGTAGCCGAGAATCGCACGGTGGTTGAAGGCTGCCTCCTCCGCCCCGACTTACTGCTAGTCCACCAGCGTACGTGTTACGTGGTCGACGTGACCGTCGCATTTGAAAACCGCCCTGATGCATTCGTGGAAGAGAGAGCCCGCAAAATGCAAAGATATACAGATCTCGCAACAAACCTCGGGAGGACATATGACAAAGTTGAAATAATCCCATTTGTAATTGGGTCCCTGGGTTCATGGGACCCAGAAAATAATAAATTTTTGCGACTATTATGCTCCCGAAGTTATGGGATTTTATTTAAAAAGCTTGTACAAGCCGAGACAATTCGCTGGTCGAGAAACGTTTACGCCGAACACCTTTCAGGTGTCCGGCAATTTTAAGCGACCTTTTAATTTTAGCCCTTAAGAAAACCTAGTCCTACATCTAGTCATTAGTGAGTATGTTTTAATATAGTTGCATGATTTTTTAAACTAATATTTTAATAGAAAGCTGACATTCGAACTGTTGAACATCTGTTCTTATCAGCTTAATAGTGATCTTAGCTAAGCTTCCTATTCCCGAAATGTCCGAGGACATGCTCGCGTCCAACATTCGTGTTGGCGACTTGTAGCTCCCCCCACGGAGAGCTTTGGCATTTCATTCCTTAACCTACCCCCTTTCCTTTTTCGTCCCCTCTTAACATGACATTACCTCGTCCCCTTTTGGCTAAGATAAAAAAAACATAACTATGTGCTTCAAGAGCGCATAGATCGGGCGCGGAAGTCTCGCCAGGACCTTATCATCGTATGGTTGGACGTCGCCAATGCCTTCGGCAGTGTCCCCCACCAGGCCATCACTACAGCGCTTCTGACTCTCGGGGCTGGCCAACATTTCATCGATGTTGTGGATAACCTCTATTTAGGGGCTAGTTCCAGGATTCTGCTTAGCAGTGGCATTACCGAGTCCATCGCGGTATGCACCGGGGTCAGGCAGGGGTGCCCTATCAGTGGGCTCCTCTTTAACATCGCCATTGACCCGATCCTGCGAGCTATTCAGACTACGAGCATCACCCACAACATCTTGGCCTACGCGGATGATGTCTGCCTCTTCGCCTCAAACCCCGAGGCTTCTCAGAGGCAACTTGACGAGGTCGCTTCTCTTGGCTCCAAGATCGGCTTGCGCTTAAAACCATTCAAGTGCGCCGTCTGGTTCTTCTCCGGCAGGGCTCCTGTCGGATGCAGGAACACCAACATCACCATCGACGGCCAGCCGATTAGGTGTCTCCAGGAGGGTGAGATTTTCTCCTTTTTGGAACGCCCCGTCGGCTTCAACACCATTTCCGACTGGACCAACCTCGACCTCGTCATGAAGACTGGCCTCACCATCCTCACATCAAAACTGGCACCGTGGCAGCGCCTGGATGCCTTGCAGACCTTTTATTATCCATCACTTCATTTTGCATTGCGGACGCGACAATTCACCAAGACCGATTGGAAGCGGGTTGATACCATCCTTCGACCCGAACTCAAGAAGACCCTGAATCTCCCCCAGGAGGCGACAAACGACTACCTCTACGGTTCCCGGAAGCTTGGGGCATGCGGGATTCCCGTCCTCAACGGCGATGCCGACGTTGTTAACATCGATGGGGCCTACAAACTGTTATCTTCCACTGACCCCATCATCGTCGAGCTCGCGCGTTCCTCGCTCCGGGATACTGTTTCAACTCGATTATTCCGTCCCCTTGACCACGACGATGTCGCCTCCTTCCTGTCTGGCAAGCAGGACGGGGACTTTCAGGGCAATACCAACGCTTACCGCAATGCCGGGACGGAGGCTCGAAAATCATCAACACGGCATGGAGTTAGCTGGCAAGTGGAGGGTGAGAACTTCAACGTCCAGCAGGGCCAGATCACCATCAGGCCCAAGCAGCGTCGCACCGACTCTCTTAAAGCAGGGTCGAGGATTTCCTCGACGTTGCATTGAGAGAGTTGTAGTTACTAAAGGGGGTGCGGGGCGCATGTCCCGCACTCCTAGCCAGGCATGTACCTTCTCGTGGTCCCGCTGAACCGCCCTACCTGTAACAGGGTAGGGTGACTAAACCATGCCTGGCTCACCCGACCTCGGGTATAGAGGTACGGACCGTGGGTGGTAGCAGCTCCCCGGCCCGTGATTGTCCCTGCTCCAAACTTGATTCGCAGCCTCGGACTCGGGAAGGCAAGGTGTCGTCTCCCGAGAATCTGGAGGACACCAGTCTCTGGAACAACACGGCTCGGATTTAGGAAAAACTAGTGATAATACCAGTGAAAAAGATACCGGTATGACGGAAGTCAGCATTGATACCAGTGTTCCATCTAGTCATAAGGTAGCTAAAGAGCTAACCTTAACAAACAAACCCAGTGTCACTACCGGTGAAAGGGTTAGCTTGGAGAGCGCGGGCTTCACAATCAGCTACCCATTTGCACACATTATTTGCAAAATATGTCAAGCAAGAGCTAAAAACTACCTACTAAACTCAGCTAAAAATGCTGAGATGCATGTAATGCAAAAACATGGGTATCTAACCACCTCGTATGAGTGCATGCGAGATGGACGCAGATATCCCGGCCTGCGTCCAGTGGCATCGCACTATGCCAAGTGCAAGGGGGTGAAACCCTCCCAGTCGATTGCTGGCCCGCGGGAGCCGTGCCCAGACTGTCCAGCCACCTTCACAACGAAGAGTGGTCTCGGGCAGCACCTGAGGCGCGCGCACCCGGGGACCAGCAACCGACTTAGAGCCGAGGCCGCCGAGCCTAAGGCCCCAAACATAAGGGGCGCCGGAGTATTTTCCAGATCAGAGATCTACATCATGTTGGATCTGGAAATAAAACACGAGGGTAGTAGGAACCTCAATAAAATAATCCAGAGCAGGCTGCCAAACAAATCGCTTAAGCAAGTTAGGGACAAGCGATACGAGCCAGCTTACCGCGTCCAATTGGCTAACCACCAAGCGGAAGTTGACCGCATCGTCGCCCCAGCTACTAACTTAGGCTCCCCATTAGGCAGCACCCAGTCAAGTCCAGTAAAGACTCGGACAAGCAACAGCACCGGTGATATCTGTGATAACGATACCAAAGAACAACGGGGGTCAGGCACTACCCTCCGGCCTAAATGGGTCCAAGCCTGCTTGGGGCATGGCGACCTGGCACCTGCCTCTATAGCAACGGGGGTAGATCCCGCTGAGGCAGGCTTCACCGCCCGGCAGGTTCCACTACCGGGACCTACATTGAAGGAGAAGCCCCCTCGACAGGAAGTTGACTCAGCGGAGGAGGGAGCCCTAGGACTCCCCCCGCTGCGAGCAAAGGGGAGCTCTCTCAGCCTCGATTGGCTGATGCGCAAATCCACCTCGGGACGAGCGAAACCGAGGTGGAGCTTCGTCAATCAGGCACTCCAGCCGAAGCTCTCCATTCCCCGGAATGGAAGAGCCACATTCTCGCTCAAGTCAAAAAGGCCCAAAGGGTCCTCACCGTACCAAACCCGGTTACAGATCTAGTCCACAAAACACTCCCGTCTGGCAATCCAATAAACAGAGAAGCAGTAGACGAAGTCTACACTCACCTTCTCTCCTTCCTAAGGCAAAGCCAGGAAGTCAAACAGCCCCGAATAAAGTCTAGTCAAAGTAAGCCAGCACTCTCCGCTAAAAGCGAGAGCAAGGCCCGGCGTTACTCTAAAACCCAGGCTATGTATAAAAGTTGCCCGAAACTTCTCGCAAAGCTAGTGCGGGACAACAAGGCCGACATGGAGATGGGGGAGACCTCCGGGGTACAGGCAGCCTCGGAGGGGCTGCGAGAGCTATACGAGGGACTATGGGGAGAGAAGACAGCCAGCGACTTGAGATCCACCATGGCAGCGATTAGATGCCATTAGAACTTTTTTTACCCATCCCTGACATTCGCAATGCGAGAAAATATATATTCTAAGACTGATTATAAGAAAATTGACGATGTCTTACGACCAATGATAAAACGTACTCTAAACTTCCCAAATGAAGCCTGCAATAATTATATATACGGGTCCCGTGCAGCGGGCTGCTGTGGTATCCCGGTCTTAAATGCAGACGCTGATGTATTGTCAACTGATTCAGCATTTAAGCTCCTTTCATCTTCTGACCCAATAGTTCTAGAGATGGCGCGAGCCTCGCTCCAACTAACTGTAAGATCCAGGTTGAAGCGTCTAATTGATTATAACGATGCAGCTGAATATTTATCTGGGCGTCAAGATGGAGAATATGAAAATACGGCTAATCTCCACTCGAACTGTTGGACGAATGCAAGGAAGGCCTCCACTCGGCTCTGCGCAAAGTGGGAATTTGAGAGAGACCTCCCAGTGCTAACGCGCGGCACACAAACACTAAGAGCAAATCAGAGAAGGAACATATGCCACTCATTAAGAGTAGAACTAGCTAATGAAAGAGCGGAAAAATTAAGAACACTACTGAGTCAGAGGAAGGTGATGGAATGTGTTGCTGGCGAAAAAGACAGCTCGCATTTCATCCTCTCCGGTCTTGCCACGCGCTTTGCGGACTGGAGATTCATACACAGAGCCCGCCTTAATCTCCTCCCCCTAAATGCGGCACCAGGCAAAACGAACAACAATAAAACATGTCGCCGATGTGGATACGTGACCGAAACTTTACCACACGTGATATGCCACTGTATAAGGTATGCAGATGCATTACAAAAAAGCCATAACGCAATAGTAAAGTTAAAGTGCAGACTGATAACTGAAAATCATACCATAGTAAATAAATCTACCCTCAGGCCCGACCTAATAGTAGCAAAAAAAGAAAAATGCTATATAATAGATGTTACTATCCCATTCGAAAATGGAAAAGAAGCTCTTTTAAGAGCTAGAGAAAAGAAAACAGAAAAGTATAAAGAATTGGCAACCTCACTCAGCAAAAACTTTCACACGGTGACAATAGAGCCGATAATAATTGGAGCCTTTGGGAGCTGGGATCCCGAAAACGATAAGTTCCTTAAACAGAAATGCAGTAGGTCGTATCTTAACCTGTTCAGGAAATTATGTGTCTCCGATGTGATTAGATGGTCGAGAGATATTTATATACACCACATAACAGACACAAGGCACTATTAGAAGCAATGAAATCAGTGTAGGAAAATCCCTATTAAGTCTATTTTTTAAAGTCCCTGACGTGTCTCAAAACTGAGGCAAAAGATAACATTAAGATAAGTCTATAAATTGTTTTTAAAAGATGTAGTTTATAATCGTTCTTTTTTAATATAATGACAAGTCGAAGTGATGCTCTTATGACAATGAACATGAAGCATGTTCTTTCAGTAAAACTCTGTTCTTATCAGCTTAATGCTGGTAAGAATAGCTGCATGATTTCAGCTCAAAATGCCTTTCCGCGGGTCTGGAGGACATAGTTCAGTTTGCTTTTTAAGCATCCGAGTTCTAGCGCGTTTACGCGAGCTTCAGCCCTGCATACCTTTATTCCTTCCCACTTCTTATACCTCTCCGTTGGCAAAGGAGGACATCCTTCAGGCTTTGGTTGAAAAACCAGCCTAGTTGGAGCGCGACTTTTCTAGTCGCGAGCTTCGAGCCGACATTTCCTCTAGCGCGGAGAACATGGTCGTGTTTCGTTTACGCGGAACAACCTCCCGCCCCTTCGGGGGAGCTTCAAGCTAGAAACCTGAAAACTTCATATGTCATTTATTCCCTGAGAAGTGATCCATAGTGGAGGAGATGCCTCAATTTCTTCTACTTTTTTTGTTTTAAACCTCCAATACGCTTCCTTGATAGGCACAATTTCTTCCTCTAGGTCAACTGCCATGCCTGTTATCCTGACTTAAAATTCCTGAACCAACCCTATGTAACTGCTCTATATATCTGCTTTCTGTATCGCAGTATTCTCTTCCACGTAATTTGCGTGTTCTACGTACGCATGCTTAGCGGCCTGCGAGCTGCAATGTGGAGCCAGCCGGCCATGTTGCCAGATCAATTCTCTACCTGCGGGCGCTGGCAGCGTAGCCTCTAGGCCGGCGCGTGTCCCTTGCACGCTTACTTGCGACGTAAAATACTTCGCACATTAATTCATTCTCTGTTCAATATCGATTTCTTTCAACTTCCTTACCTGTCTTTTAACTATTTAAGCATCCTGCTACTAATAAGTCTATATCGCCTTCTCCCAAATTATTAAAATCCATCTTTTGCCTTCCGTCGAGCTCAGCCTAATTATTGTTCGAATTTCTAATTGCTCCGGGGGCGACCTAAGGTCCATATATCCTCCACTTGCCCCCACTCCCTATCCCCACACGTATGTCGTGGCTCCCCAATCTCTACTTATAGCCTCGAATACGTCTCCGGGCTCGTATGCACAGAATCCTTTTTCCCGATTACTGTTGCTCCCCTTTCACGTCGTTGCTGCCATTAGGAGTGCACTTGGCCAGTGCCTACTCTTAGAGGTCCCAGGGCCCTTTGGCTCTATTTAGCAATGCCCCCCTCCCCCCATATTCCTAATCCTTGGGCGTGGAAAACTGTTGACTTCGTCCGGATTCCACGGAGCGACGTTCCCCCTCCCCCATCATACTGCAGTGGAAATATTGCTGCCTTTGTATAACCTTACTCCGGGAGATTGCGCGATGTCCTCTCATTTTTAATTTTCAATCTTTTCCTATTCTTCATTGCTCATTCCCGGTACTTTCGCCACCTGGCCCCTAACTTCCGTTGAGCTCCTGAATCCTACACTTTTGTCTCCGGAAGATAGGGTTGCCAACCTCCAGCAGTATTGTCCCCAATATCTGCTCCCCCCTGCGTCGTCACTCGCCACCCCTTCTTTATTCATATCCCGAGATTCCCGAATTTTATATTCCCCTCGGATATGGGGCCCGTTGGCTCAGAGCGCAGTATCCGCCTCTCCTCCCGTGATCTGCGTCGTTCTCCACCTCCCGAATATGACCACGCCCCTCCCCTATGCGATTTCCGGAATGGCGCCCTAGCTCTCCTTTCCTATATTTCCTGATATTGAAAATCAAACGTTTGGCCTAATTACACTTTCCCATTCACAGGTATGCTTGCAGAGTGACGGCGATCGACGTGGTACGACATTCCGCCGCCCCTCGGATAGGACCGGCGACCCATATAAATACCTTCCGCGTCAGCCAGTCCCCCGATGAGGAGTTGCGGACGCTCGAAGCGGACGTCGGACTCATCGAGCAGAGCTTGCTGGCCCCTTGGCAGAAGCTGGACGCGACGAGGACGTTTCTCCTGCCACGTCTGGATTTCATCCTGCGTGCAGGAGACGTACCCAAAGCGCCTCTACGGCAACTATTTGTCCTGGCACAGGACCCAAAAAAGTTGGAAAAATACGTGCAAAGTGTTGGTTAAATTATTAAAAGAAATACTAAAGACAATCAAATAGCGACCTTACAACTGTAAGAATATTTAACAAAGAAGTCCATGCTGTCCTTGCGAACCCGACATTAGTTGATAAGGTATTAACAAAAAGCCCTGTGACCAATGGAAACCAACTGTTCAACATAATACCGTTCGCACCACGCAATACTAAAACATTTATATATAACCCATCTATTTTAATAAGTGTAGCATTAGTTAAGCAAGAATTATCAAAGTTTGTAAATGTCATACACCTAGAAGAAATAAAAGACTAATACGATATGCCGAAAGGCAAACTGTTGGGGTTTGTGAGGGGAGAGAAAATACCCACGTCTATATTCATCGGCGCGACAAGGCTCAATATGACATACCAAGGTATGGAACGAAAGTGCCGGTTGTGTGACGACCCTGCTCACGTGGCAGGTCAGTGCCCAAATAGAACGTGCTATAACTGCAATCAAAAGGGGCACGTAAGTTCAGAATGTAAAGCCCCGTGCAAAACCTGCGGGAGTCCTGCTTTAAATTTAAGAGGTTAATGCAAGGTGTTAACTCAAAAGTTATTGACCATAACTTTTTAAAGTATACAATAAATATTCATTTTTCTGTGGTAAAGGTGTCGGAAAAGAGTTAACAGGTTAAATATGATAGAAAGTTTGGCAGAAGTTGATAAAGGAGAGCGGGGAAGCTGTAGTGAGAATACTAATGGAAAAGAGGTGGAGAAAAAGATAACGTAAAGGAGTATTACTTATATGGGGAGGTGTACAGAGAAAATCGAAAGGATAATAAAAGAAAATGGCTTTTCTGAAATTGCCTTTGCCTATAGACCAAGAAATGAAAGGTAAACAGATGGTTAGTGAAATTAGAAATGTAGTATATGAATTACCATGCGCAGAATGTGAAAAGGTGTATATTGGCCATACAGGAATGAGGGCAGAAAAAGGATAAAACTACATGAGGAAAATATGAAAACTGGTATGAAATGTAACATCATTATCCAGGCATTGCAAGACCGAAAATCATAAGGTTGACTGGAGCGCTATTAAGATTCTACATAGAGAAAGGAATGCCCTCAGAAGACGAATCTTGGAAGGCACATATATATTAGATAGAGGGCGAAAATCTGTGAATGAGAGGAGTGAGGCAGGCACGATTAGTGTCATGTATGACAAGGTTAACAGTATTAATAGATTTTGGTCACGTTGATTAATGACTATCTTATGTATACAAATTAGATTATAAAATATAATTATAAACTAATTAGATAATTTGTCAAATATGTTGGTCAAATGACAAGCCATTTAAGATCTTTAGTAGGGTAAGATCTTTAAAGCCTATGTTGTGCTATGTCCAATATAGGTCAGTGAAAGACGAACAATTAATACTTTTAATAGAATAAGACCCTTTGGGCCTAATTTTAGTATATGTGGTGTGTCTCAAGTATGACATAGTAAGATTGCTACAATGTTGTAAATAGAATTATAATGCTGCTTTAAATTAGATAACGGGTAAAGAAAATCTTATGTTATTTTACTGTTGATTTAATGTAAATTTAAGCTAATATGCATCTGTTTTTAGTTGAAAATGACAATATAGTCGAAAGCTACTGAGGAGGATATGTGAATTGGACTGAAAAATAAATCGGGTTGTTTAAAGACTAATTAATTAAAGGCTTATTTTCAAGGTTTGTTAAAATGATTTTACGTACTTTTCTCATTAGTACTAATTCAGTAATTACACGTTTGGTCTGGTCCAGTGTAAAAATTGCCAGACTTAATTATGCGTGTTTTCTCAAGTTGATAAGACGGATCAGTGCTGGTTTTATGAAACTCGTAGGCAGAGTGGTGCTGTTCAGTGAAAACATACGTGTACTCCATTCACGATGTGTGTTTAATGTAAATGTGCATGTGGTGCAATACTATAGTGATATCACGGGAATTACATTCTCAGATTTTCATTCAGCTGTTTTCTATGTGCTTGGGAGGTAAGTGACGTGGTTTTACTTTTCTGTGTATGCTTTGTTTATCATTTGGCACTTGGTTTCTTTATAGACCATAGACCACAAATGTGGAGGGATCAGTATCTCTTGACATAATGAAATACATAAATAGGGCACAATACCCATAAATAATCTCAAACTTTCAATATTGAAGTGGTGGGTTTTGGGAAGATACTGTAAGCATTAAACCCTGCCTCACTTCGGTCAACGAGTAATGTAAATAGTTTAGTTACAGTTTTGATAGTTCAGTTACTGCTTGTCTGGACAAATCTGTGAAAGTGAGTGATGGTCAGGATTAATGGCCAGGCTCGTAATGAGGGTCGGACAATAATAAATCTTTTGACAGTTATGCTTCAGAGAGGGTTGAGGAATGATCTAGCTCCTGCTGCCAAGAAAATATATATCCGGTCATCCAATTCTCCAGATCATCCTTTGGTCAACAGCGAACATAATGAATGACACCTGGTAAGGTGTGAAAATACCATCACTTGCATCTTCCCCACCATCGCCATACTGGAACAGGTGACAACTCTCCCTGATTCATGCTCTTTTAGTCTTGAGTGTGTTACTATTTTAAAACCATCTTACGTAACATGTAGGTGTCGCCTAAATATTATATTGATAAGATTTAAACATATTGAACCAAAAGAAACATCACAACACCGATCACCTAATACAAATACATTATGTAACTTCTTAATTTCCGTTATATAAAGCTTATATATGTATTTGTAAGGGAGGCGATAATGGGAAACAGCCAAAAGTTTTTGATATATTAAGGACAAAATGAATATAGAATAAGTTTAGAGGAATGAAGCTTTTTGCAGTTGTTGTCAAATAATAAAACCTAAAAAATTGTAATTAATTAAATTGAAAAGGGTTCAAATTTCATGTCTCAATTATTCTATAAATTCTGTAAAGGCAAATATAGCTCAATGCTTACTTTATATTACAGCAACAATACAAGAAAACCGATTTTATGACATTGTATCACATAAGCAATTTCTTTATCACCATAGGTAAGAATTTGCAATAAACCTACAAGGCCATGAGCAGTTAATTGTGGACTCCATAAGCCAGGAGCCAATTGATAATCACCCCTCTCTCTTTGCTGCAGCAAACTGCATTGCCCAGGGACCACGACGTGGACGTGAGAGATAGGATTTGCTGGCAGAGCTATCATAGATAGATGGCATTTCTCAGGATTCTGCACAAAAGCACACCCGAGGCCTGTACCAGCCTTGGTCCCCATTTCATACAAAAATATATATTTCAAAACCACAAATTAAATAGTTCTATAAATTAGTTTCACAAGTATTAAAGGTTTAGAAACTTTTAATTGTGTTACATACAGAAAGATTATTGTGTGTGTAAATAATTACCATATGAATGAAATCACAATAAATAAGTACATGTATGACATATTGTGTACTGATGTTAACTTACATATTTTAGATTCCTACATCTCCCATAATGAAATACCATATTCTCCAATATTCACATTTTTTATTTCTTTGTTTGAGTACTTGAAAAGTGATAAACTAACATTTGTTATCTTAATTTTGTCTGATGGTCTACGCCAGCTGCATCAAACTTAATTAATATACGTGCCACTTCACACAAATGGTAAGATTCACGCAGGCCACATACCTTTTACATATTTTCTTAAATTTATAAATTATAGCGAGGATTCAGATATATGAACACAATAATTAAAACACATTATGTATTTAATGTAAAAAACAACTTTATATAATTAATATAGTGTGAATAAAACTACAAAAGAGTTGTCTCAATATATTTATTCTCAGAACGTTTCGGCCATAGCCATTATCAACTGGATCTTTCCTCTTAGTGTCTTCTTTGCATATACTATCACACAACCATTGCGCTTGTTGTCTTCCGAACTTATAAATTCATAAAATGTTCCAAACAGCGTGAAATATATGTTTTTACCTATACCTCTGTAAAGAGGGATAATTTCTAAACAATTTTCGTGATCTTCATTTATAATGTCATTATAATACAGAAAGTGGGTTAGAATGGCATAGGAACATGTAATAGGATTTGTAACTTGCAGTTGACTTTCACGTGGCAATTCAATGGGTTTATAAATATTTATATTAATACCTCACAGACACACTTCAATTTTATTTATTGGCATAGGTAATAAGGGATCAAAACAATCTCCTCACGGCCCGTGGGCCTCAAATTAGATATACCTTGCCTATGCAATTAACCTCAATCTCATTCTTCGGCTTAATTACCTGCTCGCAGTTGATTTCTGTTGACAACTACAACATATATAACATTAACAAGATCTTTAAAAAGAATTAATATCAGATCATTAATATAGATAAAAATGAAAAAAAATTGTCAATCAGAGTTTACTGGCTAACAATTTTTGGCGAGTTACTACTTACTCAGATATACTTAGCAAATGCAAACAAGGCTTTAAGTAATTTAAGCAAATAGTTTATTATCTGAGCTAGTAGCAACTCACCAAAAATGTTCACATCTACCGTTTGCTAAACTGTACACCTAGTGAATTTGCAAAGAATAACAGCTAACACAAACACAAAAAAGAAAACAGAAAAAAAGCTATTAAAACTTACACTAATGGCTATTTTAGAAGAAGTGAAATCAATTCTTAGTGTGTTGCGTACCAAAATGGATTCAGGAAAGGAATTACCAGAGGAAAGAAATATCATTAGAAGATACTAAAGCTTACTTTGCAAATTTGAGTAAGACTGAAAATTATTATAATTTTATGTTAATGAAAGTGCAGTCACAAATTCAATGTAAGGATACCTATTTTAGATCAATTCTTGAAAATTAAATTACAGGCATTTATTTACTTTCTTGCTACTAGATGTAGGTTAAGAACAGTGACACGCATGTTTGTGCAAAGTAGTGCCAAACATTCACACTAATAGGACCCAGGCATAGTAAAGCGACTTATGTGCAATACGCTTCAGACAAGAAGAGAAAGAGGGAATCTGAGGTAGAATGAAAGAATGGACTCTCTGCAGGAGGAGTGATCAATTGTTTAAATTAAAAACACGCAAGCAAAAAATAGACGTTAGAAAATACTCAATCCTATAGTGACAAACAATTTGCCTGTAGTTGTGTTTGAAGAACTTCCTCTAACGGAAAGAAAATTTAGACTTAATCTACAATCTCTATAGTAATATGACTTTAGTGTAGTGCAAAGTGATCAGTGCTCAGAAATCCCTAATAATAAGCTAAAGTAAAATATATTTCCAGTGGATTTTTTTCCGGCAAATATATTTTTCCTTTTTCAAATTTATCATCTAATATCATTACATGAATATTTATTTATTAGGTTATATTATTTTAATCTATTTATATTATTAATTATAGGTTAAATATGGTCCTTACGACCAACATTGTCACTGAACGCGAACCGTTCTGCTGTGAATACCAGAAAACCACACCAATCCGTCGGCCAATTTAAGAAAACATGCATAATTAAGTCCCAACGTGCTAATGAGAAAATTTCGTAAAATCTCTTTAACAAACTAAGAAAAATAGTATTTCATTTAACACAACACGCGCGTTAAACAGCAGTAAAGTACAAGTAATCATAATAGAATAAATACCACATGTCGCAGCACTTTTCGTTGTCCTTCGCTTGCTTTCCAAATAACTTCACTAGAAGATGTGTTACAGTGAGCGCGATTCAGAGACCTCCTTTGTAATGTCTTCTATGGCCTTACCGGTACGAATAACTTTCCTGATATACATTTTTCTCAATTTCATGAATAATTATTATTTAAACCGAGATGATATCGCAGTAATAATTATTTAGGTTAAAAATGTTAAGTATTGGTGCTGGGACAATTTATTTTTTGGAAAAAGAATTATTAGTAGTTATTTAATTTAAAATCAAATAAACTCATTAACAATTATGACGATTAACTGAAAATAGCAACAAAAATATATCCCCAATTTACGATGACGGTTAAATAAGGAAAAAACAAAATTAACAAGTTTTGCTTCCTATGATTGTTGATGCGAGATAGTTGTATAATGAAGTAGTTCATAAATATTACTATGTTTTTATTAATATATTTAATATATTCGTATTCATATTAATCTATCGAATTGTGAGAAAAAAGTATGCAGGAGAATGTTTCAAATGTTTGATTTTGATAACGAGATAATTTTTTATTTTTAATTTGACCCCCTTAAAGCCAATGCTAATGTTTCTAATGTTAAATGTTACAGTAATGACCATTTTTGCTTCAGTGCAGAATATATAAAACATGGAAGAATGTTGTTTCTCTGTTTTCAGATCAGATGTAATTAGTATTCTATTATGAGTGAACTTGTCGATTCCATAGCAAAGAAAATTGTTTAGGTATAGCGAAATTTTACAATTGGTGTAGTCCCCTTATAATTTTTTCACCAATTACATTGTAGTGGTGTTTCTAATGTTCACATCTAGTGCCCCTAGTTTAAAGTATCTATTTTAGATATAAATACAAATTTAGTCCAGTTCTATATTTGAAGTCTATCAAGATTGTTGTTCAATTTCTTATGTTTACAAATGTCCTTAATTGACCTCTTAGGCTTTTTTAATAATTGGATTTAGTCATTCGATTGGTAAAAATCTCTGTGCAGTAGCAAAATGGAGTCGGATAGTTCTCAGATAAGCATCCCACCAAGGATTGTGGATGACTTTTTGATGGTGTCTTGTGATGCCTATGATCGGGAATATGTCATTTTAGAAATTTGTTAGTAAGTTCCAGAACTGATTAAAATTTAAAGGTATAGTGTCTAATATGGAGCTGAGATTTTTTTAAAATAAGATTTAAGTGGTTCTCATCAGTTAGTCTAGATTAATGTTTCTTTGAGACTGCTGTAAATGTACATTTGTATACAATGACGAGAGAAGAAACAAGGTTTAACTGTTCCTTGAATGTCTTTGTTATTAGACATTCACTGGAAATGTCTTCCTAACTTTCTGATGAAGGGGGCGGTGTTTAGAGTACTTGAATTTGAGAAATAGGGGAATTCCCGTCGGAAGGTATAAAAGGGAAGCCGATGGGTGGCTCGGGATCAGACCCCAGAAGGGAGGCGAGTAGAGCAGATATTCAGACCCGAGAAGACAGGCGAGTGCATCAGACCCGAGAAGACAGGCGAGTGGAGCAGAGCGCAGAAGGCAGGCGAGTGATCAGACCCGAGAAGACAGGCGAGTGGAGCAGAGCGCAGAAGGAAGGCGAGTGAGCAGACCCGAGAAGACAGGCGAGTGGAGGAGAGGAGAAGGCAGGCGAGTGGATCAGACCCCAGAAGGGAGGCGAGTGCATCAGACCCCAGAAGGGAGGCGAGTGCATCAGACCCCAGAAGGGAGGCGAGTGGAGCAGAGCGCAGAAGGCAGGCGAGTGAACCAGAGAGACGCACAAACATTCGAGAGGTGGATGTTTGTTGGGCCAGTAATTGTGGGTAAGCGATATAAAAATTGTGAAACTTGCTCATTGCTCTGGATAAATTAACATTCAATGATTTTTCTTTCTATTTTCAGCTAATGCATACTCCATCTCTTGAGAGACCCAAAATCACCTGGGATTAAGCCCGTGTCTTCACTTAAATTAATAAACAAAATTATTAAAATTGATCATATTTGTAATTTAAATTAATAAATGTTTTTATACAAAAAAATGAATATTACATTTTGGCGCCCAACCGTGTGAGCTTACGATCTCTCTCAAGGGTGAAGTACTGCAGAAGCTAATTTTGTAAAGGTAATCTTTCCAAAATTTAGAGTTATAGTTTTTTGTTTTGCTTTCTTTCGTGTTCCTCTCGGGTAAAATTTAAATTCTGTGTTTTGCAATTTTTACTGTGCAATTTCCACAAGTACGCAATCTTTTGCTTACAAAAAAATTAACACATGTTTTTTTAATTAATATTTTGGGGTTTTCTTTTGTGTGATATATGCTTCTTAGAAGTAAAAAACGTGTGATTAATATGGAAAATTCACAGGAACCAGAATTTCAGTGTGCGCAGGTTGAGAATTTGGAATCCGAGGAAGTGATCGGTTTATACGAAATGTTTGATGAAAGTGATAAAGGGCAAGCATCAGTGACAGAAAATGTAGACGTCAGCAATAGTGATATTACGAATGCCATAGGGGAAAAGAGTGATAAGCAAAGAAGAGACAGTACTAGCGTAGATATTGGGATGATGATAAAATATTTGGCTAATAAATTGGATGAGATGAAATTAGAAAATAATAAGTTGGGAGAAAAATTTGATAAGAAAATGGATAATATGGGAGAAAAATTTGATAAGAATATGGCTTCCATGGGAGAAAAAATTGATAAGAGTATGGCAGAAACGAGAATAGAGTGTAAGGAAAATGTAGAGAAAATGGCTGAGAAGATGGAGAATAATTGGAAACAGTTTAGTGTACAATTTAAAGGGGAAGTAAATAAAAAAAATCGAGGTAATAAAGAAGGAAACAAATAAGATAAATGATAAACTAAATAAACTGGAAAAGGAACATGATAGAGATGTGGAAGAGATAAGGAAAACTACGAAAGATAGTATGGGGAAACAAAAAGGGGAACTATTGAATAGAATTGATTTGGAGAAAAATAAGTTAGAAAAGAAGATGGAGGCTGAGAAACGGGTGATTGTAAAAAGGTTAGATACAAACGTAAAAGAGGTACAAAAGGGAATGGAAAATCATATTAAAGAAGTAGAGGGTTCAATAAATAAAAAAATGGAAGAAAGAATTAGGGAAACAGAGGATAACGCCGAAGAAAAGTTAAAATTTTTACAAGAAAAGATAGAAGACGTCAAAGAAAACACTGAAAGAAATAGTATGTGCAGTAGAGGGGTTAGTAACCAGATATGTAGTGTCGAAATTCCGTTACCATGCTTTAAAGAGCATAGTAACATTAATCCAAAAAGATTCATCATCGATTTGGAACAATATTTTAGGATAAAAGGGGTACCAAATCAACTAAAATTAATGGTTTTACTACAGGCGGTAGATAGGGGAACTGTACAGTGGATAGAGAGTAGTATGACCATTAGAGACTCGTACGAAGAAGCGAAAAGTATCTTTTTAAGGAAGTATTGGAATGAGATGCGACAGGCGAGGGTAATGAGAAGCATTTATGAAGATAGATATAGACCAGGAATGGGAATAAGAATGGCACAGTATTTCTCTGAGTATGTGACAAGGAATGGGTACTTAGACACACCGTTATCAGAACAAGTCTTGGTAAGGGTAATGGGCAATCACTTTGGGCCGGAGATTACAAAGATTTTCTTAGGAGTAGGGATTGAAACAATACAGAAAGCAATGGAGTTTTTAGAGGGGTGTGATGAAGTGAATGGAGAAATGCGTAGAAGTATGGGAATAAGAGGCAATGAAGGAGATATTATGGCGAATATGGGAGGGAGAATGATGGATAGGAGACCCATGTTTGAAGATAGGAGGGAAGGAGGAGTAGATACAATTGGAAATAACTGGAGAAGGTCAAAACAAGGCAGGGGAAGGGGACGTGATGATAGATATGATCAAGGAAGGTTAAGGGAAAATAGTGGGAAAATGATAAACAATAGGTATGCAGGGAATGGAGATAAAAGAGGTGAAATCCCGAAACAAGAGATAGCAGGGAATTCTAACAATTTAAACTAATAAAGGTTGCATGTAATGCTCCAGTACATGTAACAGGGCATGGGAGGAATATTATTGGGGCGTTGATTATTGAGGACATTTTGGCCTGCGAGAGTGATCTGTTTGAGGAGGAAAAAGAAGAAAGTAGAATCAGGGATAGGGGAAATTCACAAGCAAAGATTATGCTGAGGGTGGGGGAGGTAGATATCGAAACTTTCTGATGAAGGGGGCGGTGCCTCCGAAAATTCAAGTTCTCTAAACCTCACAAGGTGTCTACCATCTATGAACCTCAGGTAAGTCATCTTCTTTCTATCTCTCTGTCCTTTCCCCATTAATTATATATTATATGTTATATAATATGCTGTTTATACTTTACAGATGGAAGAAGACGAGGGACATGAGCAGGTACCAATTAGAATATATATTGGTTAGACGAAGGTATAGGAATCTGGTGCTAAACTGTAAGACATACCCAAGAGCAGATAAAACTCTGACTATAATCTACTGGTTATGAAATGCAGGCTGAAAATGAAGATACTCAAGAAATGAATTAAACAATAGTATGTGAATTAGAAAAACCGCAACAACAGGAAGTTCTTCAGAGTTTCAAAGAAGATATCAAGAGTAAATTAATAGAGATAGGAGAAAGAAACAATATAGACAAGAATGAGATTGAGGTTAATTGCATAGGCAAGGTATATCTAATTTGAGGCCCACGGGCCGTGAGGAGATTTTTTTGGTCCCTTATTACCTATGCCAATAAATATAATTGAAGTGTGTCTGTAAGGTATTAATATAAATATTTATAAACCCATTGAATTGCCACGTGAAAGTCAACTGCAAGTTACAAATCCTATTACGTGTTCCTATGCCATTCTAACCCACTTTCTGTATTATAATGACATTATAAATGAAGATCACAAAAATTGTTTAGAAATTATCCCTCTTTACAGAGGTATAGGTAAAAACATATATTTCACGCTGTTTGGAACATTTTATGAATTTATAAGTTCGGAAGACAACAAGCGCAATGGTTGTGTGATAGTATATGCAAAGAAGACACTAAGAGGAAAGATCCAGTTGATAATGGCTATGGCCGAAACGTTCTGAGAATAAATATATTGAGACAACTCTTTTGTAGTTTTATTCACACTATATTAATTATATAAAGTTGTTTTTTACATTAAATACATAATGTGTTTTAATTATTGTGTTCATATATCTGAATCCTCGCTATAATTTATAAATTTAAGAAAATATGTAAAAGGTATGTGGCCTGCGTGAATCTTACTATTTGTGTGAAGTGGCACGTATATTAATTAAGTTTGATGCAGCTGGCATAGTCCATCAGACAAAATTAAGATAACAAATGTTAGTTTATCACTTTTCAAGTACTCAAACAAAG
Source organism: Eucriotettix oculatus (assembly GCA_034510155.1). Classification (NCBI taxonomy): domain Eukaryota; kingdom Metazoa; phylum Arthropoda; class Insecta; order Orthoptera; family Tetrigidae; genus Eucriotettix; species Eucriotettix oculatus. Next base: position 3,672,785 of record CM067382.1, read on the forward strand.
AAATAAAAAATGTGAATATTGGAGAATATGGTATTTCATTGTGGGAGATGTAGGAATCTAAAATATGTAAGTTAACATCAGTACACAATATGTCATACCTGTACTTATTTATTGTGATTTCATTCATATGGTAATTATTTACACACACAATAATCTTTCTGTATGTAACACAATTAAAAGTTTCTAAACTTTAATACTTGTGAAACTAATTTATAGAACTATTTAATTTGTGGTTTTGAAATATATATTTTTATATGAAATGGGGACCAAGGCTGGTACAGGCCTCGGGTGTGCTTTTGTGCAGAATCCTGAGAAATGCCATCTATCTATGATAGCTCTGCCAGCAAATCCTATCTCTCACGTCCACGTCGTGGTCCCTGGGCAATGCAGTTTGCTGCAGCAAAGAGAGAGGGGTGATTATCAATTGGCTCCTGGCTTATGGAGTCCACATTAACTGCTCATGGCCTTGTAGGTTTATTGCAAATTCTTACCTATGGTGATAAAGAAATTGCTTATGTGATACAATGTCATAAAATCGGTTTTCTTGTATTGTTGCTGTAATATAAAGTAAGCATTGAGCTATATTTGCCTTTATAGAATTTATAGAATAATTGAGACATGAAATTTTAACCTTTTTCAATTTAATTAATTACAATTTTTTAGGTTTTATTATTTGACAACAACTGCAAAAAGCTTCATTCCTCTAAACTTATTCTATATTCATTTTGTCCTTAATATATCAAAAACTTTTGGCTGTTTCCCATTATCGCCTCCCTTACAAATACATATATAAGCTTTATATAACGGAAATTAAGAAGTTACATCATGTATTTGTATTAGGTGATCGGTGTTGTGATGTTTCTATTGGTTCAATATGTTTAAATCTTATCAATATAATATTTAGGCGCCACCTACATGTTACGTAAGACGGTTTTAAAATAGTAACACACTCAAGACTAAAAGAGCATGAATCAGGGAGAGTTGTCACCTGTTCCAGTATGGCGATGGTGGGGAAGATGCAAGTGATGGTATTTTCACACCTTACCAGGTGTCATTCATTATGTTCGCTGTTGACCAAAGGATGATCTGGAGAATTGGATGACCGGATATATATTTTCTTGGCAGCAGGAGCTAGATCATTCCTCAACCCTCTCTGAAGCATAACTGTCAAAAGATTTATTATTGTCCGACCCTCATTACGAGCCTGGCCATTAATCCTGACCATCACTCACTTTCACAGATTTGTCCAGACAAGCAGTAACTTAACTATCAAAACTGTAACTAAACTATTTACATTACTCGTTGACCGAAGTGAGGCAGGGTTTAATGCTTACAGTATCTTCCCAAAACCCACCACTTCAATATTGAAAGTTTGGGATTATTTATGGGTATTGTGCCCTATTTATGTATTTCATTATGTCAAGAGATACTGATCCCTCCACTTTTGTGGTCTATGGTCTATAAAGAAACCAAGTGCCAAATGATAAACAAAGCATACACAGAAAAGTAAAACCACGTCACTTACCTCCCAAGCACATAGAAAACAGCTGAATGAAAATCTGAGAATGTAATTCCCGTGATATCACTATAGTATTGCACCACATGCACATTTACATTAAACACACATCGTGAATGGAGTACACGTATGTTTTCTCTGAACAGCACCACTCTGCCTACGAGTTTCATAAAACCAGCACTGATCCGTCTGATCAACTTGAGAAAACACGCATAATTAAGTCTGGCAATTTTTACACTGTACCAGACCAAACGTGTAATTACTGAATTAGTACTAATGAGAAAAGTACGTAAAATCATTTTAACAAACCTTGAAAATAAGCCTTTAATTAATTAGTCTTTAAACAACCCGATTTATTTTTCAGTCCAATTCACATATCCTCCTCAGTAGCTTTCGACTATATTGTCATTTTCAACTAAAAACAGATGCATATTAGCTTAAATTTACATTAAATAAACAGTAAAATAACATAAGATTTTCTTTACCCGTTATCTAATTTAAAGCAGCATTATAATTCTATTTACAACATTGTAGCAATCTTACTATGTCATACTTGAGACACACCACATATACTAAAATTAGGCCCAAAGGGTCTTATTCTATTAAAAGTATTAATTGTTCGTCTTTCACTGACCTATATTGGACATAGCACAACATAGGCTTTAAAGATCTTACCCTACTAAAGATCTTAAATGGCTTGTCATTTGACCAACATATTTGACAAATTATCTAATTAGTTTATAATTATATTTTATAATCTAATTTGTATACATAAGATAGTCATTAATCAACGGGACCAAAATCTATTAATACTGTTAACCTTGTCATACATGACACAAATCGTGCCCGCCTCACTCCTCTCATTCACAGATTTTCGCCCTCTAACTAATATATATGTGCCTTCCAAGATTCGTCTTCTGAGGGCATTCCTTTCTCTATGTAGAATCTTAATAGCGCTCCAGTCAACCTTATGATTTTCGGTCTTGCAATGCCTGGATAGTGATGTTACATTTCGTACCAGTTTTCATATTTCCCTCATGTAGTTTCATCCTTTTTCCGCCCTCATTCCTGTATGGCCAATATACACCTTTTCACATTCTGCGCATGGTAATTCATATACTACATTTCTAATTTCACTAACCATCTGTTTACCTTTCATTTCTTGGTCTATAGGCAAAGGCAATTTCCGAAAAGCCATTTTCTTTTATTATCCTTTCGATTTTCTCTGTACACCTCCCCATATAAGTAATACTCCTATACGTTATCTTTTTCTCCACCTCTTTTCCACTTCTGCCAAACTTTCTATCATATTTAACCTGTTAACTCTTTTCCGACACCTTTACCACAGAAAAATGAATATTTATTGTATACTGTAAAAAGTTATGGGCAATAACTTTTGAGTTAACACCTTGCATTAACCTCTTAAATTCAAAGCATGTCCCAAATGTTCAGCCAAACAGGAAGAATTAATATAGAATATGACTGAGGAATTATGGAGATGGAACGTCAAGTAACTTACAGTTATAGGTAATTTCATCTTTATTACTTCATCAGCTGAATTATAACATACAAAAGCAATAAAATAAATTTTTGTTTACTGAAACACAAATGTAAAGAAGAAAACTTTTGTAGTAAGTGCAGGGGAGTCGTGAAGTTAAGAAGGAATAATAAATATCCAGAAGGGTACAACTGGGTCTACAAAAACAAAGTAATCATTAAGGGAAGGAAAAGTAAAGTGTGTCAACACTGTCTTATCAGAGCTGGAACATTCTTTGCAAGTTCCAAACTTACCATTATTCAAATTTTACATTTTGTGATGTTATGGATGATTAATTGCCCTATTAGGAATATAATGGTCGTAGTGAGAATCAGTAAAGTAACTGCAGCAGATTGGGGATCGTTTTGTAGGGAGGTGGTACAATATTCTTTTAAAAAACATCGACAACAATTGGGTGGTGTAGGGAAAGTTGTTGAACTGGACGAGTCTGTGTTTGGAAAAAGAAAGTACAATGTTGGAAGGCCAGTTAAACAGAGTTGGCTCTTTGGTGCCTATGAACGAGGAACTGGGAATGCAAAAGCACTCATCCTCGTCATTACAAAGTGGATTCATCCAGGAACCACAATTATCACAGACTGCTGGAAAGTATACAACATCACAAAATTACAAAACAAATAATTACTCCTAACTTAATTCATGTGCACATTTGCACCAGCTACAGATAGGGCCAACCTACGCCCGACAGGTCAAAGTTCTATTTAAACAAGAATGCAAATAAGCCATGGAGATATGAAATTTTTCTGCACCATAAAAAGTTGCAAAGAAAGCAGAAAAAATAGATCAAATTTCCATAGAGCTTGTTGTTTGACGAATGTTGCCTCAAGTTATATCAACTACTATCATTTTTCATGTGTTTATCAACTTCCTGTTAATGGCGTTTAAGAGTGGGAAGAATAATATAGACATACTGAAAACTAAATTAACAAAAATTGAGGGACATGTTTGAAGAAAGCCATTAATTATAGATATTAAACAAATAATATTGTATATAATGATAATTTACAATTCTTCTTAGTATTGTAATAAATATATTATAAAGTGTGTGTAAACATGTTAAATTGCAGTCCCAGATAAAAACAATGCAGGCCACATTTTAAGCTTGCAAGTTGCTACTTGTTGGACCTTGCTGCTGAAGATAGACATTGACAATATAACCCGAATTACAAAACTCAAAGACAGTGCTTGATATTCCGCATGGATTTTCTAAGTGAAGATTGTATTTCATGCAAAACAATTGGTAGACATTTTTAATGGTAAGTCACTTCTCGCCAACTGTGGAATAGATTCATAAAAAGTAAACAAGTGGAACACCAAGGATGAAACAGCTATGCATGTTATTTTGAGGACAATTAACAAAGTAGTTAAACCACATCTCACAACATGTGAATATACAAAAGAAATGTAATGATTCTCTAAGACTAATTTACAAGAAGGATACAAAGAATTCAATATTCTCAAGTTTCACAAAACACTGTGTACACAGGAATATTAAGTTAAGAATAGCGCACAATGTGCATATTTTTTGTGTCCTATTTACAGATTTCTGTCATGGATATTGTCCTGTTTTTACACCACATGAGATGATATCTGTCGCATGTTTTACCGCAGATCTTGCACCTGCATTTTTCTTCTGGGTCGTGAAACGTCTCTCTCTGGCATATACGGTGGTGGAACCCGTGCACCGCGAATCTCATCACTGTGTGTCGTAGGCTGTATCCGGCTTTCGTCCAGTCTCTGCATATCATTGCATCGGTGGAGTAGAAGTCTATTTGTATCTGTCGTTTCTTCTTGTTTAGTTCTTGCATTAGTTCTTTATATGCTTCGGTATTCGGTAGGAGCAGGTCTTGACGGAGTTCTTCCACGAAGAATTGTTCCTTAGTGAGTTCATACGTGAGTCTCGAGGGAGTATACTTAGATACGCTTAGAGCCTTTTTTAGGAAGTTCGATTTCGTTTTTTCTATGTCTTCTAAATTTTTCATTTTTTGTTGCTCCCATATTATCTCTATACCATAAGTTATAATTGGAGCAATTTTGAGTCGGAATAAGGTAATGGCTGTGTTTATTGATAAATTTCTTAAGTTTTTGATGCTGTTTGTAATCGTTTTTGCCGCTATTATTCTTCCTTTTAGGTGAAGGTCATATACGTTTCCTTTGCTTTGCAGCGTGATACCCAAGTATTTAAAGTTCGATACTGATTGCAGTGGTTTGTTTTTATATATGATGACGTCGTTTGCTGCTAGCTTGCCTCCTCTCCTGAAAGTCATTTTTACAGTTTTTTTCTCGTTTAGCTCTAGGTCATTTTCGTTGGCCCATTTTGCAAGTTTGTTAAAAGCGGCCTGGGCGCTTTCTAGGGTCTGCGATACAATTACCATATCGTCGGCGTATGCGTATATTTTGACGTTTTCTGTGGCAATTTGTTTCGGTATTTCAGCTGTGACTTATGAATAACAGAGGACTCAGTGGATCCCCCTGAAGCACTCCGTTTGACTTCTATCGGACCCGTTTTCGAAACATTATTGTCTATTTCTATTTGATTCTTTGCAAGAATATTTTGTACGAGTCTTGTAATTTGGTTTCTGCCGGTGATTTCTTCTATTTTCTGTATTATTAATCTCCTGTTTAATAAATCGAATGCCTTCGTGTAATCTATGAATATGGCGTGTAATTTTCCTTTTGGTTGCATCAGTGCAATCGCGATATCTTCCTGCAGGCATTTCACTACGTGGATTGTGGATTTTCCTTTGGTGAAGCCAAATTGTTGTTCTGGGATTTGCGTGGTTTGTCATCTTTCGCAATCTTTCGGTTAGTAAGCTCGTCAGTATTTTTAGTGCTGTGCCGCATGCTTTTTTGTTCTTTGTTCTATCTATTTGCTTGCGGACTTCTTCAAAGGAGAAACGATGAGTTGTCTCTGTTCCTACGTCCCCGTCGGAGATTTCTGATCTTGTTTCCTTGTTCTGCAATACTTTTTTGAAGTGTTCTTCCCATTTGTCTAGTGGGACGTCTCTTGGATAGTACGGCTGCTTTGAAGAAGTTACTTTGTACCATTTCTGTTCAGCTTGTTCAATGAGTTTTCTCTCTTCTTCTGCCTGGTATGTCTTTGTTTTTTCAGTATTTGTTTATACATTCTCCTAGATATGTTATACTGTGTTATTGCGTCCTACGTTTTTGTCTCGCTCTGTGGAGAGCTGTAATCGCTGTTTTTCTTGCTCTGTAACATTCTTGTTTGAACCACGGTTTTGCCTTCCTTTGTTTTCGTTCATTTTTTGGTAGCGAGGGTGATCTAATGACGAGCGTCAGGTTGCACCCAACTCGGCCTCTTCCCAGAGTGGGGGGAGGTGCAGCGTTGCCATGTCTATCAGCGATGCCGCTGCGTGTGGAGCAACATCTCTGCTCCCCACAATTTCTTACTATTGACTGTTTTATTTGTTCCTCGATTTCCTTGAATCCTTCATCCAATTTTCCTTCTCTTATTTTTGACATCCCTCTATTTGCCTCTAGTAAGTTTAGTTTGTCCTTGTCTATTTCTCTTGTCAGCTTTATAGCTTGTTTTATGTGAGTTTCTTTTCTGTGTTTGCCTTTTAACCATATATAGGTTCATACCGGTATGTGCTTTCTTGCTGGGTTATCTCTTATTATCTCCTGGTGTGTCTTGTTGCAATTTGTGAATACGAGGTCTATTGTGCTACTTCCGTTTGGTCCTAGGTAGGTTTTATATTTTTTCTTACTTATCAGAGTTAGTCCTTTTTCTATGTGCTCTATTACGGTCTTTGTTTTCTGTGTAGGTGTGTCTATTCTGCAGTTTAGATCTCCCATTATAATAACGGCATCTTTTCCGTTTGTCTTGTTTAGGGCGTGGGTTATTTCCTCTATGATTTCCTCTGCTTTATGATCTGGTTGGAAGTATACATTTAGTACGGTACATAGGTTTGTTCTTACCAATAGTGTGTTTTTTGTATTTTGTAGTACCTGGAAAGGAGCTAAACTGGGTTTTATTAGCATTGTTATGCCTCCTTTTGGCCTTCCTCTTTCTCCTTGAGTTGCATACGAGTGTACTGAGTAGAAGTTTTTTTTGCTCCATTGGGTTGTTAGGAAGGTTTCTGTGAGGGACATTATGTCGTATTCGTCAAAAGTCTCTTCTGGTATCATGTTTGTTGCATTTTTCAGTTCTTCGATGTTCCATAGTAGTGTCTTTATTCTTACTTCTTTTTCTTGCGGTTTAATGTGTGAGACTTGTCTTTCTTCTTGTGAAACGAAAGGGCCGTACGATTATACCCTCTGGGCAGAAAGTTGGATCTTCGGCAATTTTATAATGTTTAAAGTCGACCCCGACTTTAAACGCCTTGTTCTTTCCCAAGACTCTCATTTCCTCCGTTTCAATTTCGCCATCTATCCCGTGGGAAATTTTGTAGCATGTCTTCTGTGGTAGTGCAATGCAGTCTCCCTATGTATAACCATGCTTTTTTCGTGGCCGCTTGTAATTTATTGTTCTTCTCTTTTATTTGTTTTGATCCTGTTATCTTCTCAGTTTTTTATAGTCGCTCCCTTCTCGTCACCAGAGCGTAAGTAGTTTTCCTTTCTTGTATTTTCGTGTTACTAGGTTTGATTTCGCTGATAGTGAGCACTGTGTCTATTGTATTATATTCTTGTCTCTATTGCTTTTCCTACCTCCTTGTGTAATTCCTCCTTTATCATCATTTTTATGTTTTCTTACATGGATTTCATATGCATATTTACTTTCTCTACAATTTTTCCTTCCAAGTCCTCGATTGAGTGTTTACTTCCGGTAGATGTCTCTTCTTCTTGTATCTGTTCCACCCCAGCTTCTTGTACTGTGGCAACAGATGTCGCTAGTTGTCTGTCTGTACTTCTCTCTTCCGTCTTGTCTTTCTCCTTTCTTTGTGCAGACATAACCTCATCTACGTTTTGCATGCATTCCTCATTTCTAGCATTTGTCACTGATTTTAGTCTTTCGAAACAGATTCTTATGATACTTACTGCTTCTAGCAGATCAGTCCTCGCTTTTTTCTTCATGTAGCCTCTTTCTTCGGCTATTTTTTCGATATTTTCGAGCGCGCTTGCGAGTCTGTTCCGATTCGTCCGCCATCTTGTCTATTATTATTATGTTTATTATTATTATGTACAAAGGAATATAAGTGATATATAGAATGCAATATCTTCAGAGGTAAAATCAAGGTAGTGGAGTGTAGTATGGGAAACAGAAAAATAACTAAGTGTGTTAGATTAGTACGGGAAATTTAGAAGGAATGAAGGAAGTCTGCCACTTGGGCAGCATAATTTGGGGTGATTGAAGTGTAGTAGACATTAAGAGTTGAATAGTTACAGCATGTCATAAAAGTAAGAATATTTCGAATTGTTTGTATTGTCCAGAAATGAAACTACATTTCAGTAGGGCATGGGACTGTATGCCAACAGCTTGTGTCCCTCAAAAAACTTAAACAGATTGTCATTAGAAGAAGACAAATGTAATATAAAACATAAGGAATGCGGTTTATTTCTAAACTCAGAAAAGTATGTACAAAACATATTGCATGCCATGGGTATAGAGAGATGTGGGACACACAGATCCTAAACGCCATTTGAAAAATTAAAATGTCTATGTGAATCAGGAAATTGGATCAAGTAAACCATGTTCAATCTGCAACCAAATGGGCAAGGAAAGAACAACTGACATTGTCCAACACAGTAAATTTAAACAAAAAGCATTCAAAAATTGCAACAAAATAAACATTAAATCAAAAAACTGCAAAAGCAAAGACCAACAATAAGACAATAATAATACTAACAAATAGTAACAATATTTCTAATAATGAAGATCCAGACAGAATTTCTAGCATGCATTGTGTTAAATCGTCACGAAATCATCAATCGGAAGTTGAAATTGTGGTGGATAGTGAATTAACCGATTTATGGTGTAGAAGAAAATTTAATATGTGATGTGAAATCTTGTTCCGAAAATGTTAAGAAAGCCAAAATAGGTTTTGAACCAATTGAAGGACATGAATCAGTTGATTTTGAGAAGTCTCATCTGTCCAAAACTCTACGTATAGTAATTATGGTAACAAATGCTTGTAGTACAATTTTGGACGAAGGAAAAGTGTACATATTAAAAAGAAAACTTGAAGTACCCAAGAATAGTGTTGTGATAGAATTAAATGAAACTGATAATGGTCTATATTTGACGAATATGAAGACGGGAGGTGAAAGTGCTCTTATTGTTCAAATGAATACTCAACTGAGTTAATGGAACAGAACCAAAGGATCATAACATAAATCTGAGGAGATATATCTGAAATTTAGAAGGAACAACTTACTATGCAATTTTTATGGCAATACCATAGCTGAACTTGAAGAGTTATTACATCTACATGCCTTCTGTGAGGCAGACTATACTGGGGGCTGTGAGAGGCAATATGAAGACAGCTTTAAGGTGAAATGAGGAATTGTGATTCCACCGTTAGTCGCCAAAGCATAGTAGCACAATAACGGCACGGGGTGACTTGATGTTCTCTTGTGAGTGTGCAAAAGACTTCAAATACTTAATAAACCACTGAAAGAAGTGACTAGAAATAAGGTAAAATCTGAATTGTATATAGATTATCAAAGCACCATAAAACTCGTCAAAACAGGAGAACTCAAGAAAAGTCAACATATTGATCACCTTCAAAAACCACAAGAAACCATTTGAAGTGGTAAATACACCTTCAGAAGACAATCTCACTGATACTTTCAGTAAAGCTATTTCTCAAGCAACGGATGATAACTTCACCAAATAGTTACTTTCCCTTCAATAGATTTGCCCTGCATTCATTTCACAATGATGGACCCCACAGTACACATGGAATTGCTAAATTCATACAACTTTTGGCTCGCTTGAACATATTGTATTGATAGGAAAATTTAACACTGTTACTGAGGGTATTAGAAATCCTTTAATGTCATTTAACAAAACATTCTCACCATAACAATGCATTAGTACGAAAATATATTAGAAATAAATTCCATATAGAATTAAATACTCAAGCGATATGTTAGACGCTCAGTCGTCGACATTGACAAGAAAGGATGTAAAAGTTTCGGCCGGAAACGATCTGAAAATGTAGGGGATTGAGGTAAAAAAAATTAAATACTCTTTATGGAGGGACAAAAAATGAGCAAATTATTCTTAATGGCAGAGGTGCGCCGGAATCGCGTAATTACAGGAGAAAAGAATTTCAATCAATGACTTGTTCCGCTAAAAATGTAGTTGTGATACAGAATTTAAAAAACAAAAGTGGATAGCTTAATATTTTACACTCACTCTTCACGGAAACTATTTAAATTTTGTTATTGATTTCAAAATGCGTCCGAAAAATTTTCTATGAAACTGCTCCCCGCCTCTTAGTGTACCCTGGATTTGATCGCCTCGCCCAAATCTCTCCTGGTGGCCGTGCACTTTCTACTTCCTCCGTAGTGAGGGTAGGATTCTGAAAATTGTTTATTGCGCCTTTCGGAGGACTCGGGATAAATTCTTGACCTGTTTAGCAGGTCCTAGCGTCAGGTCAATTTTTCCTTTTCCCACGGCTGACCAGACTTATTCCTGGTAAATGCCATCTGTTGCCCCCATGTATTTCGCAGCCTAGCCTTGACGCAACCTCGTCCAATCATATTGTACCGAACATTAATGTTTCCGTTTTCTGGCCGAAGAGATGACTGTAATTCGTCATTTAATTTAACTATCGCGCTCATTCATGTTCCCGACTTCGCCCTGCTTAGATCTAAATACTTATATGCATTACAAATAATAAATGAAAACTACAATTTAATTAATATAATGTGGTACAAAGCAATCGCGCACCACAATAGATGTGATACAGAATTTAAAAAACAAAAGTTGATAGCTTAATATTTTAAACTCACTCTTCACAGAAACTTCCTTCAAAACTTCTTTCGGAATACGCACAGTGATGCCGCCGCAGGGAAACGATCTGAAAATGAAGGGGATTAAGATAAAAAAATATCTTTATGGAGAGACATAATACGTGTAAATTATTCTTAATGGCAGAGTTGCGCCGTAATCGCGTAATTACAGGAGAAAAGAATTTCAATTAATGACTTGTAACGCTAAAAATGTAGATGTAATTCAGAATTAACAACCATGTTACCTCAATGTCGGGAACACAGCTACAATATGTTGATACGTCTCGGCCAAGATGAGAAGTGACAGAGCCCTCAGCAGTCAGAAACGGGGGATACGCAATGGAACTATTGTGCAACACTGTAACTGGCTTTGCACAAGGATTGCTATAGTGTGCCTCATTTGCTCCGCCCCTTATTCAATTTACTTTCATTAACCATTACATAGAATTTGGTACTTTCCCCTCTCTTCAAGCATTTTTTCTGTTTGTAATAAACTATTACATGAATATTACAAATTTTCCCCAAAAATATTAACAACACGTAACTAATTCAGAAATGTTTTACTATTACCCAGTACTATACTCATAATACTGTTTATTTTCTATAAAATCTACGATAACTTTTCTGATCCCATCAATTACTCCTCTAACATAGGGCAGCAGGGTCCGGCACGTGATAATGGGAGAAGGCGAGTAGCTGAGCGTCCTGCTTACGATTCAACTGCGGCCTCTGCTCTGCAGAAGCTGTACCGTCGTGACAGGCGCAAGGCGATGCGTCAGATCCTGGATCGGCCGTCGCCTTTCTGCGCGATCGACGGTCCGTCCCTACATCGTCACTTTTCCGACGTCTTCTAGGGCGGCGACCACGTCTACGGAAGCCGACCCGACTTGATTCCAGACATCGGCTCCGCGGCTTCAACCAGCGAGGCCGATGAGATTATGAGTCCCCCCACCCGACGCGACGTCTGCCGCCGGCTAACCAGATGCAAAAATACGGCGCAATCCCGGACGGCGTTCGATACTCCGACTGGCGGAAGGCAGATCCTGGTTGCCACGTGCTCACCGCGATTTTCCGTCACTGCTAGGCGGAGTGCAGGATCCCGACGACGTGGAAGGAGTCCCGGACGATCCTAATTTTCAAGGGAGGCAACCGTGACGAGGTCTCAAATTGGGGCCCACTCTCCCTCGGCTCAACGATTGCCAAGCTGTACTCTGGCTTTGTTGCTGACCGCATTTCTGCCTGGGCGACAAAATGCGGTAAGCTTTCGCCTTCACAGAAGGGCTTTCGGGAGGCCGAGGGCTGTATGGAGCACAACTTCCTCGTGCAGTCGGCTGTCGATTTGGCTCGCCGAAACGGACGGCAAATCTGTCTGGCTTGGCTCGACATTACCAACGCCTTCGGCTCGATCCCTCACACGTACGTGTTTGGGATTCTGCGGGAGTTGGGGATGCCCAGCCGAGTTATTGGCGTCGTCGAGGAGATTTACGCCGGATGCACGATGAGGGTGCGTGCCCCCGAGAGATACACGGAGCTTGTGCGCATTGAAGCGGGAGTGAAGCAAGGATGCTCGCTCAGTCCGATCGTCTTCAATCTCGCGATCGAGCCGATCATCAGGACTGCGGCCGCGGCGGCGGAGGCCAGCGGTTATAGGCTGTACGGTCGTCCCAAGTCAGTACTAGCCTATGCCGATGACATTATTCTGCTCGCTCGCGGCCCGCAGCACCTGCAGACCTTGCGCGACCGAGTTGCGGCGGCGGCTGAATGGGCTGGGCTTAGCTTCAAGCCAGCAAAATGGGCAACGCTCTGTGTGGACTGCAGGTGACAACGGGTGGTGCGTAACACCACCTTCCATATTCAGGGCGGTACGCCGCGGGTCCTAGGCGACGGTGACCCTTATAAATACCTCGGGGTCCCCACTGGCTTCCGCGTCAGCCAGTCCCCCGATGAGGAGATGCGGACGCTCGAGGTGGACGTCGGACTCATCGATCAGAGCTTGCTGGCCCCTTGGCAGAAGCTGGACGCGACGAGGACGTTTCTCCTGCCACGTTTGGATTTCATCCTGCCTGCAGGAGACGTACCCAAAGCGCATCTACGGCAACTAGACAAGGTGGTCCGCGATGCTGTGAAGCGGTGGCTCTGGCTGCCGATGTGAGCGTCAGTCGAGCTCCTCCGCCTGGCGCCCTGGGAGTGTGGCACCAACATTATTCCCCTTGCCGACAGCGTCGACGTCCTCACCATCTCACACGCATTTAAGATGCTCCACTGTAGCGACGAGGACGTTAGGGATACTGCGTGGGCGGCGCTAAACTCAGTAGTTAAACGCAAAATTAGGCGCGCCCCCCACCAAGGAGGAATTAGCCTCGTTCCTCAGTGTAGATACCAGTGTACTCTTCGAACGAGATGGTGGAGACATAGCCTCACTCTGGACGCAGGTTAGGAAGGCGACGGGGAGGCTTAAGGCGCGGTGCGGCATCCACTGGCGCTGGAGTGCTGCACTTTCAGAGATGCAGATTCTAAATGGAGATGGCTTGCCACACGACATCCCGGCAGGCGGGGTAGAAGACGCCGACGACGCGGGAGAAGGCGCTGTAGAGGTTGACCAGCGGCCGCCCACTACCGTCGAACCATCTCCAACCAAAATTCCACCAGCTGCGAAGAAACTTTTGGTTCCGTTTCTTCGCAAGGGAGTAGTATCAGGCTACAGACGCCGACTATTGGCCAAACCGGACCAGGGTAAAACACTATCATGTTTCATGTTGCACCCTGCGTCTAGCCACTGGATCCGGGAGGGGAAATATATCCGCTTCGCCGAATGGAGATTTGTGCATCGAGCGCGTCTTGGGGTCGTCCCTCTGAACGGCTGCAGACGCAATGGACATACGAATGACAGACGCTGCCGCCGGTGCGGACAGCCCGCTGAGGCGCTTCCACACGTCCTCAATGCGTGTAAATACCATTCGAGGACGTGGCAGCTGCGTCACGACGGTATTCTGCACCGGCATGCTGCGACTGTCCAAGGTAGGCCATCGAATTACAACCAGTCGCCACCCATATCTCGATCAACAAATCTATTCCAGGCGACGAGAGCGGTCTCCGCCCGGACCTGGTGGTTACGGATCCAGTTACCAGGACGCTGACCATTGTTGATGGTCACTGTGACCTTCGAGAACCACGAGGACGCCTTCACCACCGAGCGAATGCTGAAGATACCTCCACCTCGCGGAGAGACTGCGCCTGCGTTACGACGACGTCCGTCTATACGCCTTCGTAGTTGGAAGTCTCGGCTCCTGGGATCCAGCCAACGACGCAGTCCTCCGAGACTTTGGAGCTTCCAGGAAATACACCTATATTATGCGGAAACTCATCGTCTCCGAGACTCTTCGATGGTCCAGGGACATCTACGTGGAACACATCTCTGGAAGACGACAGTACGCCGTGCAATAACCCCCCCCCTAATCCACATCCCTGTCATGCCCCATTAATTGTAACCCCAATCCAAAATTAATTTTACATTATAAAATATATAAATTTATCGATTTCGGACACCACCCTACCTGATGCAGGTTTTAGTGGGTTATCCTCGCATCTCCCAAGGCGAATGCCGGGTAGGACCAGCCTAAACCTCCCCTCCTGTTTTTTCATTAAAGTTTCCTCCAGACCCTATGAGCGATAGCCTGCGCCCATAGGAAAATAAGCTAGCATTGCAAAAATAGTTAAAAATAATCTCCCCTCCGTTGGAAGTTCCCCTTCTCCTCCCTATTCCAAAGATTTCGTGTGACAGTGTATGTGAAATAAAGAACTATGTTGGTAATATCGAGCGGACTTGAGACCTAAAGGTCTAAAAACTATTAAGGCAAAACACATAACTTGGGCCTAATACTATGCTAAAATGATTGTATATTTTTTAAACTAACTGTAACTATGAGACCCAATTCCGGCCTACAATTATTCTATTGTAAAACTTAATGTATTAGTTCTAAGAATTTTTTTGAAAATAAATTTTTTAATCTGTTCTTATCAGCTTAATATCTGATACGTGGTGCATCGCACCACCAGAATATTAAACTTATTTTTGGCACATGACGGAATGATACGAGCTTGCTCCACATCTCTCACGGGTTGGCCCGGCATTGCAGTATCGCCGGGATCGGCCCACCTCAATTATTTCAAAAATAGTTTAATTATTTGTCTTGTCAGATGTTAACCTGACGAGAACATTGACTTACGACTTTTTTTCTTCCTTAAAACAACTTTAGTACACTCGCGCCGTGTATACCTGTAGTCGTCTCTTGTCATTCGGAAGGGTGTGAGAATAGTACCCAATGCCCGACCTACCTAATGCAGGTTTTCTAGGGTTTTCCCTGCATCTCTTTAGGTGAAACACCGGGTAGGATGGTTAAACCATAGTCCGGGGTCCTAGTTAACCCTTGGCTACCTTGCTCTACCTTCTGCATCCCCTCTTTCAATTCCTTTCCTGTGCTATTAAAGGGGAGTTGCCTGTTTCAGGATCACCCTCATGTAGCCTGTTGCCCAAAAAAAAGTCCCGTTTCACTGGCGACCCCTCACAGGTCGTCAGTACATAGTTTTTAACTAACGTCGTCGACGCCGCCGCCGAACGCACGCAGCCGACATTTTGGCAGTAATTTTGACCGCTAATGGCGTATCGCTATTAGAAATGGTCATCGCGGGACGGAGTTTCCTTCGGCCATATTTGTGATTTCTCTCCTTCTTTTAGCTAGGGGCACATTTTTCTTTATAAATTTAGCGGTCCACACACAATACGAGGATTAAAGGAATAGCTTACACAAGTTTCGAATGTAGTAAAAGTGAATGTCCGATTTGAACTGACCAGAAGCACGTACTTCTCCATTCAGTCGCTAGGGTGCGGCGTGTACGAAATGCTAGTGATTTTGCGAATATTCACCACTTAATATACACACATACAAATTTGTACACACGCCCTCGGGGGCACGCACCCTCATCGTGCACAATTCAAATTTCGTTTCATGGACCGAACTGGGCTGGCGATAAGCGCTAGATTGGTAAATTTTTAACTTACGTTTCTAAAACTGCTCTTCTTCACCTGAAACCGTTTCGCGTATAAAAGGGGACCGAAAGTCTGCCAAATTTATCGCTACTCGCCCTTTTGGCTAAGATCAAAGTGTAGTTGAACTTGATCTATAAGCGATATTCAGCGTCGTTTTGTTCCGAGGTGTCCGAGGACATAGTCACACCTAATTTTTGGTGACTTCTAGCTCCCTCTGTGGAGAGCTTTGGCACTTCATTCCTCGCTATTCCCTTATCCTTCCCATTCATTTTGGTTGGATTGGCGTTGCGCTATTTTCGCCGGTTTTATAAGGAGACTTTCTTAACTCTCGCAGAGTCTTCAGCTGGCGCGTATAGGGATCGGATGATGCAGGAGGATATCCTGCTCGGAAATGAGTGAGAGCCAGGTGGAGGTTTTCCTCTTTCCCTCCCCCCTTGGTCCATTGCTAAGGTAGCTAATTTAATACTCCTGCAGGCTGAGGCGACCTTGGGCAGCTTGAGAGGTGTATGTACGGGGGTCGAAGACCTTCGGCAAACGGTAAGAGTTGTTATCTGATCCTATTGGACCAGTCGGCCTACTGCCTCTCAATACTGAACAAGGCACGGAGGCGGGTTTGTTGCGTTCCCACAGCAATCCAGTCTCCCGTCATCAGAAGGGCGCAGGAGTAGTACCCACTAGCCCGACCTACCTGATGCAGGTTTTCTAGGGTTTTTCCCTGCATCACCTTTAGGTGAAACACCGGGTAGGATCCTTACACTACAGCCTGGGGGCCCTAGTCAACCCTGGGCTACCTTGCTATACCTTCCACATCCCGCTTTTTCATGTCCCTTCCTATGCTATTAAAGGGGAGTTGCCTGCTTCAGGATCACCCTCATGTAGCCTGTTACCCCAAAAAAAATAAGTTTCCTTTGTCTAATATCCGGACATTGATTGAGTTTTAAGGCTTTAAATCGATAGATTGGGTCATACTGATTCTACTGGGTAGATAGGGTGACCCATACATTCTTTTAATTAATTGGTTTTCAGTTAACCACTGTGTGGTCTGAAGTCAGGAAATTATTTTAATTTAATATCTGGATTCTTTTCATGTATTAACAGCTTTCCAAGTCCAAAGTCTGGGCTTAGAAAATTTTTAGTTTAAGTTGCTTTCAACGTCCAAGTCGGACTTTGAAATATTTTTGATCGTTGCTCTTTTTAAGTTCTAATTGGACTTTGATAGATATCGTTGCTTGTCAGCCTGTTTCAAAGTCCCGTAGGGGCTTTGAAATAATTTGTGGCATTCTTTTTATGTTCAGGTCCACGTCGGATTCTGAATACATTTTCCATTACAAAGTCTAAGTCAAGCAGAACTATAAGGGTCTGCAGGCGGGTCACGTGGGCGAAACCAGCCCCACCTTGTGGGGTCGTTACCGTCGGCAACCTTTATTAGATAGTCTCTACTTGTTATCTTTCCCTCGGTTTTGTCGCTATGGCTGTATCTAAACCGTCATTTGCAGCAATGGCTGCCAAAGTAAGCGAAACTCAGGCCAGCCACGTAGTAACAGGCTATGACCGCCGTCGTGCGGTCAAATTTTCTGTGGCAAGTGAGCCCAAAACACTACTGAAAGAGACATGCAAAGTGTTTAACACAACACTTAAAGCAATTTTGGGGTCTGAAACCCACGTAACTACCATTAGGATTATTAATGACGAAATACACGGAGTCATGGCATCCCATGCTGTAGTGGACAAACTTTTGTCTAAAAGCCCCATAGTTGTAGGAGAACAGAAATTCACTGTCACTCCATACACCCCGAGAAACACCAAGGTCCATTTTTATTAACGCTGAGTTGATTAAAATGGAATTAGGAAAGAATGAATCTGTTGTCCACCTGGAAGAGAGAAAAGATGAATATGGTATGGCGACGGGTAAACTATTCGGGTTCGTCCAAGGAGATAAAATCCCCTCCTACCTCAATATAGGTAATGTACGCATAAATATCACGTACCAGGGCATGGAACGTCGTTGCAGGGTTTGTGATGCCCTTGAACACACTGCGGGACAGTGCCCGGAAAGAAAATGTTACAATTGTAACAAGAAAGGGCATGTTAGCACTGAATTCCAACAAGGGTGCAAGCATTGTTTGTCAGCTGACCATCTCTCACGAAACTGTCCAAAAAGTGAGATTCGCCTCGAGTCAAACACTGACTTCCCGTCATTGCCAGTAGCGTCATCTACCCCGTTGGAAATGGAAGCAACTCCGCCCGTTGCTCCAAAAGAAATTAACAACGCGGCCAAAAAGAATTCCAAGCATTCTTCTGCAGCTCCCCATGTCAAATCTTCCAGTGTTGACGTCACCCCCAAGTCTTCAAATAAATTGACGTCAACAGCCAATTCCATGGAGATGACTGCCGCTCCGATGGAGGTACATGTTATTCCTCAACAATTTCCTACTCCAGTAGTTGATTTATCTGCACCTCTCTGTCATCCCGGAATCACCCACTGCACCCTCTGATTCTAAGAGCTCTGAAGCCACTATGGCGGTTGACATAGAATCGCAAAAGTGTAAGAGATGTGATGATCTAAGTCCGCCTCCGCAGATTTCTAAATCTGCGAAGAGGAAATCCCGCAAGGGGAAACGCAGCGTTTCTATGTCTAGGATTGAATCCTAAATCTTTCCCCCATAATGGAATACGCTGATAGGTTAGCGTCCGGAGTGTGCCATATGTCCAAATTGGACAATAAACTTATAGTTGGGTTTCCGACCCCGTCATCTGTTCGCTGCACGGAGGAGGGTTGCGCGACTGAATACTCCTCATCAACGTGGTCGTGCCTTAAGAACTCTCTTAAGCGCCAACTGGCACGCGACCACGAAATCGTAATATCAGAGGATGTGAACATCTGCATGGGATGCCATACCACCCTGAGCACACGCCCATCATTCCACAACTGCACCGTAGATGATGCACCATCTGCTCCCGATTCAGCGGGACGATTTCCATGTCTGCAATGTCCAGACTCGTTTTTCACCAAGCGTGGTTTCATAAACCACATGTCCGCTCACAGTTTAGCTGCCAGGGTAGAGGAACGCGGTAGGGATAACCCCCTACCGACCCATGAGCCCCCACCAATACACCACAGGGCTCCTTCACCTACCCCTTCTGCCTCAGCAGACGAACCTATCGAAGCTACTTATGTGTTAACGGAAACACCTCTAAGCCATCATTTTAATAGAGTCCACACTTATCTTACGGAACCAGTTTCTGACCAGAACTGGTCCGAGTTCTGTACGCTCCTCGAGGAGATAACATCCGACGCACAAAGGTTGGTAAACCTTCCACCAGCGTCCACCTCCCGACGTCCGTTCCGTCCATCAGACGTAAACGATTGTGTCTTTATACAACGTCTGTATAAGCGCAATCGTAGACGTGCGGTGAGGTTAATCCTCGAGGGAGAATCCCCCCGGTGCAACATTGACACTGAAACTGTGAGCTAATACTTTTCACGAGTCTGGAACCGGACTCATTGCGACCTATCGGTATACGAGTCCGTCTCGGCGCCGGATAGACCGTGTCTAAGCGTAGGTCGTTTCGACGGTCCTGAAGTGGTCCGGCGGATTCGGCGGTGTGAAAATGACAGGCTGTCTTACAATCATTGGCGTAGCCTGGATCCCGAAGGAACCTTGCTCGCCATGATATTTAACACCTGCCTACGCTATCGCAGAGTTCCGGATGCATGGAAGTCGGCCAACACTATTCTGATACTGAAGAAGGGGGATCCGAATAGTGTTGGTAACTACAGACCAATATCTTTATTACGAACTATATACAAGCTGTATACAGGTCTCCTGACCAGCAGGCTTTCAAAGTGGATTTCCACCAACAAAGTACTATCTGCTTCTCAGAAGGGCTTCATGCCTCACGACGGAGTATTCGAGCACAACTACGCTCTGTCGTACTACTTCAACTCCGCTCGTTCTCTGAGAAAGGACCTCTGTATTGCCTGGTTGGACCTAGGCAACGCCTATGGCTCCATACCCCACAGTGCTCTTTTCACCGCACTACAGAGGTCAAATGTTGGTGCTGAAATCACACAGATAATTCGAGACATATATACAGGTTGTCAGTCCACCGTCACCACCGGCGATCAGTGTACGGGTCCAATCCCGATTATTTCTGGAGTCCGCCAGGGTTGCCCCCTGAGCGGACTGTTATTTAACCTCGCCGTTGATCCACTGCTTCATATCCACCCCCGCGATGACCAGCACCCAGTGTTGGCGTTTGCGGATGACCTCCGCCTCATTGTCTCAAACCCTGATGACTTACAAATACTCCTTAATTCTGCTCATGATACCGCTTCCAGAATGGGGCTCCATTTTAACACCGAGAAGTGCACCACGATGCACTTCTCCGGGTCAAACCCAGTTGGTTGCCGCCCCACTTCATTTCATATTAATGATTCCAACATCCCTACAATAGCCAACCACGAGGCAGTGGATTTTCTTGGAAAACCATTCGGATATAACATCCTATCCGATTGGTCGTCGCTGAAGCACCTGATGGATACAGCCCTGCGCTTCTCTCCTCGAGCCTTGCCCCGTGGCAGCGAATCGATGCACTTAAGACGTTCTTTTACCCATCGATCCAGTTCTCTCTGAGGACAGGCGCCCTCAATAAGGGAGACTGGAGACGCCTTGACGACTTCATAAGGCCGATGGTTAAGAGAACTCTTAATGTCCCTTCTAGAACATCCAATGATTATCTATACGGGGCAAGACAATCTGGGTGCATAGGCATCCCATTAGCTCAGGAGGACAGCGACGTGGTGACAGTAGATGGGTCTTTCAAATTACTTACGTCCCCGAACCCGATAATCCGCGCGCTAGCCAACGCGGAAATAAATTCTACGGTGCAAGGTCGCATAAATAGTGTACCTACTGGTGAGATAGTCAGGGACTATATGAATGGATCGCAGGATCCTCCGTTTTCCAACACCACCAATAGGTACAGGAACCTATGGACACGTGCCCGAATTGCGACCCAAACGCTGAATATAAAATGGTCTGTAGAACCGGAAATAACCATCACCCATTACGGGACCACGGTTTTCCCGCGGAATCGGAATAGCGTTTGTAAAATTCTCCGTCTGCAACTCAAGAATGAATGCACGAAAAAGCTACGTGAAGCCCCCCATCAAGGAAAGGTACTCCAGGTAGTGGCACTGGATAGGACCAGTTCTCATTTTCTGACCAATGGTCAGTACATCATTTTTGTGGACTGGCGGTTTATACACCGTGCGAGACTGGGCCTGGTACCTCTACATAAATACAGATTTGATGGGGGATCGAGGATGTGCAGACCGGGTGGAAGAATCCCTTCCACACGTTCTCAACCATTGCCCTGCTCACAACAGGGCAATTTTAAAGAGACATAATGCGATAGTCACGCGTATTAAAACAGCGGCAGAATTCCGCATGCGCCTAGTAGCGGAGAATCGTGAGGTGGCTGAGGGTGTCCACGTAAGGCCTGACCTGCTACTAGTTGACCAACGCACCTGCTACATAGTAGACGTGACTATCGTATTCGAGAACCGCCCGGATGCGTTTAAGGAAGCACGGGTCCGAAAAAAGGAGAGATAACGAACTAGCAATAAACCTCAAACGCACGTATGACACAGTGGAAGTCGTACCTTTTATTATAGGCTCCCTTGGGGCGTGGGACCCCAACAACAATGCATTTTTATATTAACTGTGCACTCGTTTTTACGCGGGAAATTTAAGAAGCTGTGCGTGGCCGAAGTGCTTCGTGAGTCCCGCGATATATACGCTGAACACCTTAACGGTGTTCAGCAAACGTTAAGTGTTTTTTTAATAACTATATGTACTTTTAGGTGTATACGTCCTATTTATTATATATATTTAATAATAACCTGGTCATATTTTCATCTAGTCATTTAGTTCAGTAAGTTTTTAATTAATTACACATTTTAAATATTTTAAACAATAAGAACAAATTAGTATCAGTTGCTTCTGTTCTTATCAGCTTAATAGTGATCTTAGCTAAGATTCATATTCTGAAATGCCCGAGGACATACTCGCGTCCAACATTCGTGTTGGCGACTTGTAGCTCTCGGCCTTTTGGCCATTTGCTGCTCCACCTGCTGAGGACCTGCTGGATCTTCCCAGGACACAGATCCGGACTCATCATGGCCACACAACCTCGAAGGGGACTTCGTAGGACTGATGGCAAGTTGACAGTGTTCCATCCACCTGCCTCTACATTCTACTGCACTGAACCAGGATGTGGGGTCAAATACCAATCTACATCTTGGACTACGATGAGACAGTCTGTCCAGAGACATGCAATTAAAATCACAACAACAGAAAATCTCTGTAAATACTGCAACTCTAATCTGGGGTTGCGGCCTTCCCCCAGCCATGGGTGCTTCCAACAACAGAGACGGACGTCAAACACACCACCAGTCCAACATCCCCACTCCTGTGATCAGTGCAGTCAATCCTTCCCAACCAAGAGGGGTTTGGCCAATCATCTGCAGTGGCATAAGCAGCAGGACCAAAAGCAACAACGCAGTGACGAGGCTACGTTGCCCAAACCTAACACCAGACAACGAAGGGTAGCGAACCGCGCTGTTATTCCACCTCGAGCTAGTCGTGCTGCTTCATCACCAATCAACAGCCCTGCAGCACTTCATGCCACTCCAGATCTGAGACCATCAACCTCGACGGCTGCCGGCCCGGCTACTCCTGCGGCGGTCGCAGTCTTGGATGACTCTGCTCGAGACTCCTCGCAGCTCCCGGATAAAGTCGGTGACCCACCTCTTTCCTCTTCCCCTCTCCATTCCTTCCTTTCCAACATCTCTTCCCGTGCCTTGTTCCCCGTTGCTTGTGAGATTCTCAACACTCTTCCTTCAATCTCACCTGCAGCAGTCCCTCCTCCCTTGCGGTCTAATCGTTCACTGGACTGTGGGGGATCCCCTCCCACCACTTAACCCGTCTTCCAGTTCCTCAGATTCTGATGGCCCCCTTTCAGATCACCCCGATGCCAAGTCTACCCTGGCATCCTCCCACCCTGAAGTCGATGAAGCTCCTGCCGAAACTTCTCCCCCACATTCCCTCCTTGACCCCACCGACCGGACTCCGCTACACGTCTTCAACACCGAGCTGCAGGACCTCCTTCATCAACCGGTGTCCTTCGGCACCTGGACCCGGTTCGAGACACTCCTTGAGCGGATCACCAAGAGGGCTGTGGAACTTCTGAAGCTGCCCACACCTGCTGTTCGCGACCGTCCACCAAGGCCCACCAACGTCCAGGATCCGCAGACCATCCAGCGCCTCTACCGAAATCGCCGTCGTGCGTTGAGGCTGATCCTGGAGGGTGATTCTACGCCTTGTCAGCTGGACCGCGAGACCGTCGAGGATTACTTCACCCGAGCATGGTCCCCTACTGAACTTGACCCAGGTCTTTATCTCGACAATGTTCGCGGTGCCACGCCGGTCAACACTCTGCCATTCTCACCACAAGAGGTCCTGAACAGACTCCGCAAGTCCGAAAATACTTCACCCGGGGACGACCGACTTACATACCGTCATTGGAAGTCCTTGGATCCCAAGCTGCATTGATCACCCTGGTGTTGAACATTTGCTTAAAACATCGAAGCATCCCCACCTTTTGGAAGTCCTCCTACACCATCCTCATTTACAAGAAGGGCGACCAGGATGACCTGGGGAATTGGCGTCCGATCTCCATCTGTCAGACGCTTTACAAGCTCTACACCGGGTGTTTCGCTCAGCGGCTCAGCCAATGGATCCAGACAAACAACATTTTGTCGGCATGTCAAAAGGGCTTCCTTCCGTTCGACGGCGTCTTCGAACATAACTATGTGCCTCAAGAGCGCATAGATCGGTCGCGGAAGTCTCGCCAGGACCTTGTCATCGCATGGTTGGACATCGCCAATGCCTTCGGCAGTGTCCCCCACCAGGCCATCACTACAGCGCTTCTGACTCTCGGGGCTGGCCAACATTTCATCGATGTTGTGGATAACCTCTATTTAGGGGCTAGCTCCAGGATTCTGCTTAGCAGTGGCATTACCGAGTCCATCGCGGTATGCGCCGGAGTCAGGCAGGGGTGCCCTATCAGTGGGCTCTCTTTAACATCGCCATTGACCCGATCCTGCGAGCTATTCAGACTACGAGCATCTCCCACAACATCTTGGCCTACGCGGATGATGGTCTGCCTCTTCACCGCGAACCCCGAGGCTTCTCAGAGGCAACTTGACGAGGTCGCTTCTCTTGGCTCCAAGATCGGCTTGCGCTTAAAACCATCCAAGTGCGCCGTCTGGTTCTTCTCCGGCAGGGCTCCTGTCGGATGCAGGAACGCCAACATCACCATCGACGGCCAGCCGATTAGGTGTCTCCAGGAGGGTGAGACTTTCTCCTTTTTGGGACGCCCCGTCGGCTTTAACACCATTTCCGACTGTACCAACCTCGACCTCGTCATAGACTGGCCTCACCATTCTCACATCAAAACTGGCACCGTGGCAGCGCCTGGATGCCTTGCGGACCTTTTATTATCTATCACTTCATTTTGCATTGCGGACGCGACAATTCACCAAGACCGAATGGAAGCGGGTTGATACCATCCTCCGACCCGAACTCAAGAAGACCCTGAATCTCCCCCAGGAGGCGACAAACGACTACCTCTACGGTTCCCGGAAGCTTGGGGCATGCGGGATTCCCGTCCTCAACGACGATGCCGACGTTGTTAACATCGATAGGGCCTACAAACTGTTATCTTCCACTGACCCCATCATCGTCGAGCTCGCGCGTTCCTCGCTCCGGGATACTGTTTCAACTCTATTATGCCGCCCCGTTGACCACGACGATGTCGCCTCCTTCCTGTCTGGCAAGCAGGACGGGGACTTTCAGGGCAATACCAACGCTTACCGCAATGCCTGGACGGAGGCTCGCAAATCTTCAACACGGCTTGGAGTTACCTGGCAAGTGGAGGGTGAGAACTTCAACATCCAGCAGGGCCAGATCAGCATCAGGCCCAAGCAGCGTCGCACCGTCTGCAGGACCATCCGCAATAGCCTTGCCCAACAACGTTTCAACGAGCTGGTGAAGCTCCCCAGCCAGGGCAAGGCTATGGAGTGCGTCGCGGCTGCTAGATCGTCCTCCCACTTCCTTTCTGCCGGCTATCTGACGAGATTCGCCGACTGGCGCTTTATCCATCGCGCCCGCCTCAACCTGCTGCCTCTTAATGCGTGCCGTCCTTGGTCCGTCGTGGATAAACGTTCTCGCCGCTGCGGGACCCAGGAAGAAACATTGCCGCATGTAGTTAACCACTGCATGCGGTATAGTGCGACGATTCGAAACCGCCACAACCTCATCGTCGAACAACTCAAGAAGGCAGCTTTACCATCATCGCGGAGGACCAGGAGTGTGGCGTTCCTGGCCTGAGGCCTGATCTCGTCATCTCCAAAGGTGACGCCGCTTACATCATCGACGTCACCATGCCTTTCGAGAACCGTCCAGAAGCCCTCAAAATCGCCAGGAGCATCAAACTTGAGAAATACATCCCGGTGTTGGAACATCTTCGGTCGCGCTTCCGGCAAGTTTCCATCGAGCCGGTTGTGGTTGGCCCTCTGGGGACCTGGGATCCGGCCAACGATCCCTTCCTGAGGAAACTCTGCAGCCGCAGCTACGCATCGCTCCTCAGGAAGATTGCTGTGTCCAACGCAATTCAGGTCTCTAGAGACATTTACACCGAACATATCACCGGGAAAACACAGTGAACCCTACACTTTGATTGTGATCTTTAACTTTTTAACTTTTAACATTTTAACTTTTTATTGGTCTCAACGCCTGTGCTTTGAAGATAGTTTTTCTTATTCTTAACGCCTGTGTTAACAGTGTGGCTTTTTAGTCTTAAGTTGTTTTGGTGTTTGTATGTGTTTTGTTTTTATTCGACAAGTAGACATTGTATTTTCAGGGAGTTGTTTTTTGTCCTTTTTATCTTTGTTCTTGATCCATGTATTTTATCATTCTTGCAATAAATATCTGTTCTTATCAGCTTAATATCTGATACGTGGTGCATCGCACCACCAGAATATTAAACTTATTTTTGGAACATGACGGAGTGATAGGAGCTTGCTCCACATCTGTCACGGGTTGGCCCGGCATTGCAGTACCGCCGGGATCGGCCCACCTCAATTATTTCAAAAATAGTTTAATTATCTGTTTTGTCAGATGTTAACCTGACGAGAACATTGACTTACGACTTTAAATTTCTTCCTTAAAACAACTTTAGTACACTCGCGCCGTGTATACCTGTAGTCGGAGCCTTTTATCAGCCGGAGATGTAGATTTGGCGCCGAACGAGCAACGTTACGGAGTTGGCCGAACACGCTGCGAGAGTTAACAGATATCCGTTTCTCCCGCAGTCGAGTCGTAGCGCTCGCCCTTATAAGTAGATCAATGCCCGACCTACCTGATGCAGGTTTTCTAGGGTTTTCCCTGCATCTCTTTAGGGGAAACACCGGGTAGGATCCTTAAACCATAGCCCGGGGGCCCTAGTTAACCCTGGGCTACCTTGTTCTACCCTCCGCATCCCCCCTTTTCAATTCCCTTCCTATGCTATTAAAGGGGAGTTGCCTGTTTCAGGATCACCCTCATGTAGCCTGTTAACCAAAAAAAAGCCCCGTTTCACTGGCGACCCCTCACAGGTCGTCAGTACATAGTTTTTAACTTTGGTTGAAACTTATAATCCGGATGTTGTAATCGGTACTGAGTCGTGGTTGCAAAAAGAAATAAATGATAACGAAATATGTAGATGTCAATACAAAATTTTTAGACGGGATAGAGGGTCTAGGGGAGGGGGTATATTCGTATTAACAAAATTAAAATTAACTAGTTTACTACTTTGGTCAGATGTAGAAGACGAATTAATGTCCCTAGAAATAGAATCAGGAAAAGATGAAAAAATCGAGCTAATAGCATGCTACAGACCACCTGGGGATAATTATACAATTCTAAGAAAACTCCAGGAAAAAACACTGCAGGCTGGATCTTCCGGGAAAGTCATTGTGGCAGGAGATCTAAATTTACCGAAGGTTAATTGGGACGGTGAAGTAGGGAACTCAGAAAAACAAAAGCTTGTGAATAGCTTAGTTTGGGACAATGGCTTAACGCAGGTAGTCACTAATCCCACACGAAACGAAAATATACTGGATGTTTTCCTGTTAAGGCCGGAGGACTGTGTTATTAATTGTGAAATTCTTCCAGGTATGAGTGACCACAATACCGTACTTTTAGAAATAAAATGTTCAAGGGTAAAAGTCTCGGGTAGGGAAATACGAAAAATTTGGCAATATTGTCACGGGTCTCAGTTAATAATCGAACTAGCAGGTTTTATAAAAACACTTATTCAACTCGATCCACTCGCACCGAATGCACACCGTAAAACTGCCCCTCGCTCACAACCACACCATAACATCAGCTACAATACAAAGTTCTTGTGGGTAAAGACATGTTTACTAATTCATTTGTTAATGTCATTGAAATTATAATAAAACTAAAGTTACAAACAAAATAATAACAAATAATGTGGCATTGCTCCTCTTCCAGGAGGACAGCGACCCGCTGTTTGTTTTCAATGCTATCGATGGTTCAGGCGCATGGCTGCCTGCTTGTGTGTGGAGTATCGTGTCCTGGATCACCACCGGCTATGGCAGTCTTGTCGTTCTCGCTGAGCTGTTTTGCTGGGTCGTGGTAGGGTTTCATGCGTGCAACGTGGACGACATCCTTCCGTTTACGCTTTCTGGACGATGGATCGTAGTCTTCGATTTCGTACGTGACATCGGAAAGCTGCCGTGTTATTTGATAGGGCCCAAAGTACCGCCTCAAAAGTTTTTCGGATAGACCAACTTTTCGTATCGGTGTAAAAAGCCATACAAGATCCTTTGGTTTATAAGATACCGCCTTGTGTTTCGCGTTGTATCTTATTTGATCCTTTCCCTGCGCGCGTAAGGTTTGAATCCGCGCCAGTTGCCGAGCTTCCTCCGTCCTGGTTATTAGTTGTTTGACGTAATCCTCCTGCCCATCATCTGTTACTAGTGGGAACAGTGTATCCAGTGTTGTCTCAACCTCTCGCCCGTGGACAAGGAAAAACGGAGTGAAGCCAGTGGTATCTTGTTTTGCAGTGTTATATGCAAAAGTTACAACGGGCAGTATAGTGTCCCAATCATTTTGTTCGAGGTCGACGTACATAGAAAGCATGTCCGCCAAAGTCTTGTTGAATCGTTCTGTTAGGCCATTCGTCTGCGGATGGTAGGCTGTTGTCATCCTGTGAGTGATATTGCACAGTGCGATTATCTCGCTCACCAACTTGGACCGAAAAACTTGACCTCTATCCGAGATCATAACACGAGGCGCGCCGTGCTTGAGAACGATTTCTTCTACAATAAACTTGGCTATCTCTGCAGCTTCCGCTGTTGGAACGGCTCGGGTTACCGCATAACGCGTATGGTAGTCCGTACATACTATTATCCACTTATTGCCTAAAATCGTCTTCGGAAATCTTCCTAGAAGGTCAATTCCAATTCTGTGGAATGGAGCCACTGCAGGTGGAATCGATATCAGTTGTCCGGGCGGCAGTTGTGGTACACTTTTCCTTCGCTGACATTCCCGGCAATGGCGCACGTAACGCCTTACATCTTTGCAGAGGCCAGGCCAGTAGTATCTGCGCCTAATCCTATCTGCAGTCTTAGCGAATCCTAAATGTCCGGACGATGGTGCGTCGTGAAAATATCGTAGAATCTCTACTTTCATATGTGCCGGTATGACGACTAACCAATTCCGTCCCATTGGAATATGATTTCGCTTATACAATGTGCCATCAATTAAGTGGAATCCTTCCTTTCTCGGTTTTCCATTTTCCAGATCTTCGATGATCTTCCGCAGATTCTCGTCACGACGTTGTTCATCGGTGATATTGGTCAACGCAGCTACAGCGGGACCCCTGCAGTCCAAGTCCGTTTGATCATTCAACGGATTCCTTGAAAGGCAGTCAGCATCTTTATGTACACGTCCATTTTTATATACGACTGACACTTCGTATTCTTGCAGTCTGAGCGCCCATCTTGCCAGACGACCTGACGGGTCCTTGAGGTTAGTCAACCAGCACAGGGAGTGATGGTCAGTTACGACAGTGAATGGTCTCCCAAATAAGTATGGCCGAAATTTATTAATCGCCCAGACAGCAGCGAGACATTCCCTTTCGGTTGTTGAATAATTTCTTTCGGCTTTAGACAATATTCGAGAGGCGTATGCAATTACTTTTTCATTGCCATCCAGAATTTGCACCAGCACGGCACCTATTCCGTAACCGCTTGCGTCAGTGTGTAATTCTGTGAGCGCTGTCTCTTCAAATAACCCAAGTACAGGAGCGGACGTCAAAGCTTTCTTCAAAACATTAAAGGATCTTTGTTGTTCTTCGTTCCACAGGAATTTAGTGTCTCCTTTAAGAAGGTCTTGGAGCGGGCGAGCCTTGATGCAAAAGTCCTTTATAAATCTCCTGAAGTACGAACAGAGTCCAAGAAAACTCTTGACGTCACGGGTCTTCCGAGGGATGGGAAAATTTGTGACTGCTCTAATCTTGTCCGGATCTGGACGAATCCCGTTACCGTTCACTAAGTGCCCAAGAATCTTTATCTCCGATGCTGCAAAGAGACATTTCTTGGAATTCAATCGAAGGCCTGAATCTTGTAAACACTTCATTACAGTAACTAGGCGGCTTAGGTGATCCTTGAACGTATGGGAGAATACTATAATATCGTCCATGTAACACAGACACGTCTTCCACTTAAGATGTCGAAGCAAATTATCCATCATACGCTCAAACGTTGCTGGCGCGTTGCACAAACCGAATGGCATCATTTTAAACTCATAAAGTCCATCTGGAGTCACGAACGCGGTCTTCTCCCGATCCGCCTCGTCTACCTCGATCTGCCAGTAGCCAGTATGAAGATCCATAGTTGAAAAGTATACTGCTCCGCTTAAGCAATCCAACGTGTCATCAATCCGTGGAAGGGGATATACGTCTTTCTTAGTGATTCGATTTAATCCGCGATAGTCGACGCAAAAACGCCAGTTCCCGTCTTTCTTCTTTACGAGAACTACAGGGGATGACCACGGACTTTCTGAAGGTTGAATAATGCCCTTTTTTAACATCTTGTCAACTTCTTCGTGTATGATCCGTCTCTCTGCTGGTGACATTCTATAAGGTCTGTGGCTAACCGGATGATTATCCCCAGTGTTGATGCGATGTTTAACCGTAGGTTTTCGGAGAGGTATCGACTCTTTCCCGGATTCGAATACGTTGGAGAATTCTCTTAGTACGTCCTGTATTTGCTTTGGCTGCTCCTGTGTCAGATTGGCTCCAAGAAGCAACTGCGTAGCCTCCTCGTCGGCTTTCCGTCGTACGTCTGTTTGTCGTGTACTTTCCTCGAGGCTACAGAGCTGGCCCTCGTGTATTGTCTCGGCTATTCCAATGCAAATTCCTCTAGGGATTAGCTGCGACTGATTCTTGCCATTAGTGACCCAAATATCTCCTTCGCCATCGCAAAAGTTTAATATTGACGCCGGTACGTACAATTCCTTTCCGAATAGCAGTGTCTTATTACAACTCACGAATAGGTCACAATTGTCAGCGTTCGTGGCACGGACTCGGATTCGCTTTGCTGATGCAGGCGGAACAAACGTGTCTTCTAGTACGAATATACGACTCACACCTTGTGGTACATCTGAACATTTTTCACTTGCCTCGTCAAGGTAGAGTACAGCGTCGCCACAGTCTATGACGGCCTGCGACGCCTCGAGGAAGTCCCATCCTAGAATAACATTATGACTGCATTCAGGGATGACTATAAATTGAAATGGTTGAGTCTGGCCGTTAATACTGATTCTAAAAGTACAGGTTCCAATAGACCGTACCTGACTTCCGTTGGCGGTCTTCAACGTAATTTCTCTATCGTCTTTTATCATGGTCTTCTTGAACTGTCGGCGGTAAGCATCGGCTATTACAGAATAGGAGGCTCCAGAATCTACGAGGGCTCTAGCTGGCTGATCGTCGATGTCGATATTTACGTAATTCCCCGTCATCCTAGCGACTGTCGTCCAAGGAGGATTTTTATCAGCAGCGGCCGCACCTCCGTAGGTGGTCGCCCATCTCAGTTTTCCTGGCTGGATGAACGGCTGGATCGTCTGTATGGTGACGGTGAACGTCCGCGGCGTGCAGGTGATCTGCTTCTTTGTGGGGACGGACTGCGATCGGCGGTTCGGCTGTATTCGTCGTCTTCGTTCTGTCTTCTTGGTTGTTGACGTCTGTCGGCGTATTAGTCATCAAAGATTTGCCTCCGTTCACGGCAGTAACGTACCACGTGGCCTGGACGCCCACAATGGAAGCACACGGGTGTATTGTCTGTAGTCCTCCAAACATCTGTTCGTCGTCGTGGTGATTCCTTCTGTTGACTCGAGGATTGTCGACGGGATTGCACGATATACGACTGTCTCGGTTTGTTACGGATCGTGGCAGCATAACTTATCTGTGGTCTTTCTGCGACGTACGCTGGTTCGGGCCTCGAAAGGGGAGCCATGCTTCTTTGTATTTCTTCTTTTATTATTCCCTCAAAATCTAACGGCTGCGGTTCTATATTTTGTGGCATAAACACTTTCTGTATTTCCTCTCTGACGATCTGTCTTATTAGAGTGGCCATATCTTGTCTCTCATCCACCTTCGTCATTGAAGCGACGTTAGGTAAACGTTCATAGCGTCGTGGAGCTATTCTACTCTGTTGTGATAGCTCTATGTGGTGGCACCATTTTATGAACTCCTCTGTTGTTGTAATGTTCAGGATACGAATGGCCTGGTAAATGTTCTCTGCGACGCCCTTCATCAAGTGACCAACTTTCTCTTCTTCGTCCATTGACGAGTTTACTCGATGGCACAGTGCAATGACGTCCTGTATGTAAGACATTGCGCTTTCCGTTGATCCTTGTGCACGCGTCTTCAATTGCTCCTCCGCACGCCTTTTAAGTTTCTGGCTGTCACCGAAAGCTGCTTTTATCCCTTCTTCGAATACGTCCCAGGAACTAAGTCGGTCTTCATTGTTTTCGAACCACTGTTTCGCCGTATCTTCTAAGAAGAAGTACACATTGGCTAAACACACTGTGTCGTCCCAGCGATTGTGTTTGGCGACCCGTTTGTATTCTTTTAGCCATTTGTCTGGATCTTGGCTGGTCTCACCTTTGAATATTGTCGGATTCCTAACTTGATGGCAGGAGGTTAAAGGTGAAACAGCTGTCGTGGTCGCCATCTTTATAACCCTCGTACGCTGTTTCAAATAAACTCCGTACTCAGGTGGCAAATGTTTAAGGCGACGGCTTCTTCTAATGGGACCCGTGTTGAGGATACCTGGCGTCTCCACCAAACTGTCACGGGTCTCGGTTAATAATCGAACTAGCAGGTTTTATAAAAACACTTTTATTCAACTCGATCCACTCGCACCGAATGCACACCGTAAAACTGCCCCTCGCTCACAACCACACCATAACATCAGCTACAATACAAAGTTCTTGTGGGTAAAGACATGTTTACTAATTCATTTGTTAATGTCATTGAAATTATAATAAAACTAAAGTTACAAACAAAATAATAACAAATAATGTGGCAATATCACAAAACCGACGCTTCAGAACTACAAGCATTTCTATGGGAACAATTATCTAAATTCATGTGTAGTGGGGAAAATATAGATATCATTTGGAATAATTTCAAATACATAATAAAGGAAGCTAGAAATAGGTTCGTTCCACAGAAAATATTAAAAATAAATAACGATCCAGAATACTACACCAGATATATAAAACAGTTAAAAAGGCGCGTAAGGCGTATGCCCGTAGAAAAGTAAATACTGCAAATTCCCAAAACTTCAAAGGTTTATTAAAATTATTAGACATAGAAAAGAAAAGGGCGCAAGAGAAGTTCTTATGCAAAATAATAAGCGGTAGCCATCAGAACAACTGGGGGAAACTTTACAAATTCGTTCGCAAGCGGAAGCAAAACAATGATTCAGTGGTGGTCTTGGAGAACAACGGCTACAAGGTAACATCGCATAGGGAAAAGGCAAATCTACTAAATTCATACTTTATTCAGTATTTAACGTTAGTGCTAACAAATTTCAATTAGAGGAAAATGATGGAAGTGCGGTACTTTTTGAGATCAAGGCGAAAGCAATTGGACAAAAATTACGTAAATTAAAAAACAACAAGTCACGGGGTCCAGATGATATATCCACAGAATTATTAAAACTTGGTGGGGAGGCAATAATTCCTTATTTACAAAGAATTTTCAACGTATCAATTAATAATTCGGCTCTTCCGGCGGATTGGAAAACAGCTATTATTATACCAATTTATTAAATCTGGTAAAAGAACAGACGTCATAAACTATAGACCCATCAGTCTTACTTCAGTAGTGTGTAAGATTATGGAGCACTTATTAGCAGCCTACGTTAGATCTGAACTCGATAGAAAAGGATGGTTTTTTAATGATCAGCATGGGTTTCGGGAAGGGTACTCGTGCGAAAGTCAAATGATAAATCTATTTCAGGAGTTAGCAGATGAAGTAGATAATGGGGGTAGAATAGATGGGGTTCAGCGGTTCCAGTTGAAGCTTAGTGGCAGCCCTTTTCATTAAATTAAGCTATTCTATAAGTTATTATAGCCGCCTCCAGTGGTTTAAGTAGATTGACCTTATTCACCTTTTTTTTTATTTCATGGTTTTCAATACGCCTGTTCGGCGCCAAATTAAGTTTTGAACTAATCTATGTTTTTATTTTCAGATTTTTCGGCCCGTGTGTGAAATTATTGGTCAACTACTTTTCTTAACTCGCGATAAGGAAAAACCACTGCTGGCAACTGTTCGAGGTGTCTGTTCGGAACTGTTCGGCGCCATTACCGTTATTCTTTGAGTTCTTTGTTATTTAAAGTTCGCATTAATTTCTTTTTCAATTTTTTTTAGTGGGATCTACCTACTACCTCGCGATCTTGTTTGCAAGAGAAGTATTGTCCATAGACACTTCGGACGAGTTTGGTTTTGCGTTAAATAATAGAGTTTAGTGACTCTTGTGACTTGTTCTCACTTAATTTCCTTCTTTTCCTTTACTTAAAATATTATCTTAGGTATTTCGTTTGTCGCCTTTTATCTTTATCTTTTGGAAAATATTGCAAAATTTCAAGTTTCACTTCGATTTACAATAGATTTTGTTTTGTTTCTTTGTGGTTTAGGTTCTCTACTGGTGGATGGATTTAAACCCTGATTGCTTGGCAAGGATCGGTGACAGGTTGATCGTTTACCACCCTCCTCCACAAACGTTTGGCTGTACTGAGGCGGGATGTGGGAGAAAATATCGATCTACATCCTGGACGTCAATGCGAAATTCGATCCAGAGGCACTTGCTGGGGGAACACAAACTACACATTACAACGACTGAAAATAAGTGCAAGTTCTGCTCCAGCAGCCTTGGTTTGCGCCCATCGACGTCAACGCACACCTGTCCTGGCTCCCAAAATGAAGATCTGCCAGGACCTCAGGATGTCCAGTTCTCTCACGCCTGTAACCTCTGCAGCCAATCATTCCCTTCTAAAAAAGGCCTTGCAAACCATCTGCAATGGCACAAGGCTCAGGCGGCCAAGGAGCAGCGTCAGGTCGCTGTCTCCCTCCCGTCGCCGAGCACGAGGAAGAATAGGAGGCGAATACGACCTGTTGCTGACAACCTGTCACCATCCACTGCCGCATCCACCAGTGGCAGAGAATCCACAAATGGCGTCGAAAAGTGCACTACGGAACTACGAAATTCATCTTCGTGCAGTGTTTTAACAACCGATGACGCAATCAATCACTCGGAGGTGCCTGTAATGCCAAATGACACACTAACATTAACAGGCATCTCTTATGATTAGATTGAAACATTATCAGACACTGCACTAATAATAAACCAAAATGATAATTCTCCTATTCATATATTTATGGCAGAATTACCGAAGCTGTTCCGGGATGCAGTGTCTCCTGAATCTTGGAGACGGTTCGAGAGTACTGGAGGAAGTGACATTAATGGCACATGACACGCTCCATCTATCATCTCCAACTTCAGATGGGGTGAGGAAGCCTATTAATGTCGAGGACCCCAGGACCATCCAACAGCTGTATCGGCGGAATCGCCGTAAAGCGGTCCGGCTGATCATCGAGGGTTCCTCGAGGCCATGCGACCTCCAAGCCGCCAATGTGGAGCAACACTTCACATCTGCCTGGGCCACAACTGACTTCGAGCCCGGATTATATCTTGGTGAAAATCGAGCAGCCTCGCCAGTTAACGTGAGGTACTTCACTTCGGAGCAGGTCCTGAAAAGTCTACGTAAATGCGAAAACTCTTCTCCTGGGGACGATCGCCTAACCTACAACCACTGGAAGACCTTGGATCCTGGTGCTAGGCTTGTCACGCTGATCATTAACATCTGCCTTAAATATCTTAAGGTACCGGACTCATGGAAATCCTCTAACACGGTGTTAATTTATAAAAAGGGGATCCATGAGGATTTAACCAACTGGCGACCGATATCACTAAGTCGCACGTTGTACAAGATATTTACAGGCTGTTTGGCTGACAGGCTTAGTAGCTGGATCCAGGAGGGTTCATGCCCTTTGACGGTGTTTATGAACACATCTTTGTCCTCCAGGAAAGGATAGAGAGTGCACGGAAGTCTCGCAAGGACCTCCTCGTCGCATGGCTAGACATCGCTAATGCTTTTGGAAGTGTACCTCACGCGGCCATCTCTGCAATGACTTCGCTGGTGCTGGTCAACACTTTGTGGATGTCATCAGCAGCCTTTACAGCGGGGCTAGTTCCAGCATACTGCTGAGCAGCGGCGCAACGCAACCAATTCCTGTCTGCGCGGTCCGACAAGGATGCCCCATCAGCGGGCTTCTATTTAACATCACGATCGACCCTATCCTGCGAGCGATCCAAAACGACAGCCCACGCCACAACATCCTGGCGTATGCTGATAGCATCTGTCTCCTAGCTGACACCCCGATGGAATTGCAGCAGAAAATTGACGACGTTTCTAGGCTTGTTGTCAAAATTGGCTTCAAATTGAAGCCTTCTAAGTGTGTTGTCCTACACCTATCCGGCAAAACACCAGTCGGATGTAGAGATACAATAATAACTGTAGACAGTATACCCATTCGGTGCCTCAGAGATGGCGAATCCTTCAGTTTTCTAGGACGCCCGGTCGGATTTAATGTCATCTCTGACTGGTCTAGCCTGGAAGCTGTCGTCAATTATGGTCTCAAAATTTTGTCATCAAAACTGGCACCATGGCAGCGTCTGGATGCCTTGCGGTCTTTCTTCTTTCTTCACTCCACTTTGCATTAAGAACTAGGCAATTTAACAAGAGTGAATGGAAGAGGATAGGTATGATCCTCCGTCCGGGGGTAATGAAAACACTTTATCTTCCGTAAGAGGCTTCAAATGATTACGTTTATGGCTCAAGGACGTCGGGAGCGTGTGGAATAAACATTCTTAATGATGATTACGATGTAATATGCATTGATGGGGTCTAAAATTATTAACATCTATTGACACCATCATTGCAGAATTAGCACGCTCCTCCCTCCTGAAAACTGTCTCCAAACGTATACAACTCGAAGCTACTGAACATCATGTAGCTTCATATATGTCAGGCGAACCCTCAATAGGCAACACCAACGCCTATAATAATGCGTGGACGGAGGCTCGCAAATCATCCAGACGTCTCGGAGTAAGTTGGCAGATTGAAGGGGATGAGTACTCCATAACTCATAACTCCCAGAAATTTTTTCAAAAACATCGAAGAAATATATGTAGGAAGTTAAGAGAACATTTAGCCAATGTTCGATTTTCTAGATTAACATCTCTTCCGAACCAAGGGAAAGTTATGGAGTGTGTAGGTTTATCTGGATCATCGTCCCACTTCATACCTGCTGGCTACATGACAAGCTTCGCAGACTGGCGGTTCATAATTCGAGCGCACCTTAATCTCCTACCACTGAATGCCTGTCGACCTTGGGCAAACGCCAATAAGAAATGTCGTCGTTGTGGAGTATATGATGAGACGTTGCCTCATGTAATTAATCATTGCATGAGGTATAGTGCTCTCATTAACAAACGACACAACGCAGTGGTAGAGCAGATAAAAAAGGCAGCCAGTCCGCGATTTTCCATCATCAGTGAAAACCAGGAATGTGGAGTTCCTGGTCTTCGCCCAGACCTGGTCATATCCGAAGGTGACATCGCCTACATCATTGATGTCACTGCCATTTGAAAATCGCCTTGATGTCTTCCGGGATGCTCGACAAAACAAGATTAATAAATATGAGCAAGTTAGGCTTTATTTGAACAAAAAATATACAAAAGTATCAGTAGAAACAATAATAGTCGGACCACTGGGCACTTGGGACTCCGCAAATGACAAATTTATTACCAAGATACGTAGCAAGTCTTACGCTGCCTTGTTACGGAAAATTGCTGTCTCGAACACATTAAAAACATCAAAAGACATATATGCGGAGCACATTACTGGAAGTGCCCAATAAAGTGCTACTAAAAAACTGTGATAAAATTTAATTGTAATTATAAAAACTGTACAAATAACATTTTGTCATAATTAAAAACTAATCTGTTCTTCGGCCTTCTGGCTAAGATCAAAGTGTAGTTGAATCCAGAGAGCGATCCTTTTTTCCGATTTAAATCGAGAAAGAGTTTAGATAGCTCACTGCCTTTGGTCTTGGCCAATTGGCTGACGTAGTATAGTATAGTTGAGTAGTATTTTAGTCTTAGTGGGTTCCTGGCCACCTTCAGTGGTTACAGTTGAAGCCTAGTGGCAGCCCTTGACTTATATTTAAGCTTTAATTAATAATTAGTTAATATCTTGAATCACCATTAGTGGTTTGTGTAGTTTACCTTTTTGAATCTTTTTTTCTTTCTATTTACTTTTAAAGGTGATTGTTCGGCGTCTTTTTGTGTTTCATTTTAACCCACGATTATACTTTTTTGATTTTCAGTTTGAGATCCAATATATTGATACTTCTCTCACAGTAACTCGCGCTATTAAAATCCACTTAAAGAAAATATTGAGGCGTTTGTTCGGCGAGATTAAGTTCCATTTAGATTCATTCCTTATTATTTCTCCATATTATCATATTTGTAGCCTACAGAAGCCGTCAAAGTATATTAACTCTCGTGCTCATTTGCACGTCCTTTTGTTTTAGTGGCATTCTAATATTTGTTTCGTTTGGTGCTAAATAAGCTTATTAATATGTCCATATCTTAACATTCTTCACTTATCAATTATTAGTGCCTTAAAAATACGTGTTGGGTTCTTTCATCTAACTATATATATAACGACATATCAATTAGAGAATTAGCCTGTTCGGAGCGAAAATAATATCTCATTATTAATCTTATTTATCAGAATTTTTCATATCTCCAGTCACCAGACGTCTCTAAAACTCTCGCGTATATTTGCAATTCAATTTGTGTTCGTGGTAATCAAATATTTGATGCGTTTGGCGCTAAATTATCTGCATATTATTCCCACATCTTAATTTTTATCTGTAATTAATCTTAAAATTAGTCGAGAGTTACACGTTGGTAAAGACGTGATTTTATTTTGTTTTCGCTATTCTATGTCGTATTACATGTTACTATTTTAGCCAGTTCGGCGCGGAATATTTATATTCATAATATTATTAAACAATAAATCATTATTAACTGGTATGATTGATCTGGCAACAATTTCTAAATTAAGATGACTTATATTCTGTTTCTGATTTGAAGTGAAGTCGGCTGTAATGTGGAGTGGATGATTCCTTATTCGTCTACCACCCTCCTCTGCCTTCCTTCTCCTGCACGGAACCTGATTGCATGACGAGGTAAGCTCACTACTGGAAGACACCCCTATATCCACATCACCACTGCTTTCCTTTTCATCTGATTCCTCAGATTCAGTCTCACCCGCTACTCGCGACATCCTCAATAATATCCCAATTTCTCCCGCCAAACCCTCCCCCGCATTCATTTCCTCTAATGACGACTTACAGCCTTCCTTGCCTCCTTCCTCCTCTTCTGCTGTCGCTGCCGATGAATCCAGCCCCCATTCACCCATGATCGACGACCAAACCCCGGATCCTGTTCCCGCCAGTGACGAGCACGGTACCGAGACCCCGTTGTTGGATTCCTCTGACATCACCCCCCTCCATGTCTTCATTGATGATCTCAAAGGTCTCCTTCAAGGCCCCACCTCTTCTGATTGCTGGGACCAGTTCGCAGAACTCTTGGACTCGATAACTAATAGTGCGGCAGATGTTCTGAAGTTTCCCGCATCTTTTTCCCGTGATCGTCCCGCCAGGACCCGCAGACCATACAAAAGTTGTACCGCCGCAACCGCCGTCGCGCAATAAGACTCCTTCTGGAGGGAGACTCTCAACCATGTACCCTTGATCGCGCATCAGTTGAAGATTACTTTAATTCCGCATGGTCTACCACTGACTTTGACCCTACTGCATACCTGGACAACATACCTACCACCTCACCCGTTAATGTTGTACCGTTTACGCAGCACGAAGTCCTCCACCGACTCCGCAAAAGTGAAAACACTTCTCCTGGTAATGATAGACTCACCTACCATCATTGGAAATCTCTGGACCCTAACGCTGTACTCATCACGCATATACTTAACATCTGCTTGAGGTTCCGTCGAGTCCCAGCTACCTGGAAGTCCACCACCACTATCCTGATCCATAAGAAAGGTGATCGGGAAGACCTCAGCAATTGGCGCCCAATTTCAATATCACGAACCCTCTATAAATTATATACGGGCTGCCTAGCTAAAAGAGTCAGCGAGTGGATCCAGAAATGCTCCGTTCTTCTACCCTGTCAGAAGGGATTCCTCCCCTTTGATGGGGTGTTCGAACACAATTTTATACTCCGAGAACGGATGCTCCTTGCCAGAAAGAATCATCAAGACTTGTTGGTGGCATGGCTCGACATCACCAACGCCTTTGGGAGTGTGCCGCACGTGGCTATTACAACCGCATTGACCACACTAGGGGCTGGTCAACATCTCATTGACATTGTCAACGACCTATACACAGACTCCTCCTCAAGAATTCTTTTGGGGGCCGGTGCCACGGACCCCATTGCCATCCGTGCCGGCGAGCGTCAGGGCTGCCCACTTAGTGGCCTCCTCTTCAATATCGCAATAGACCATGTCCTGCGTACAATACAGTCTTCGCACGAGGAACACAACATCCTCGCCTATGCAGATGATATTTGTCTTCTTGCTGACACACCGACTTCTCTTCAACGTCAGATCGACGGAGTCGTCACAGTTGGAGGAAAGATTGGCCTACACCTCAAACCATCGAAGTGTGCCGTCATGCACCTCTCGGGGAAAACCCCAGTTGGCTGCAGGGAGGTCAACATTACCATCGGCGGCCAGCCCATCCGGTGCCTTCGAGAAGGAGAATCATTCTCCATTTTAGGGCGTCCGGTGGGAATTAACACCATATCCGACTGGACTGACCTCGACAACATCATCCGTGTCGGCTTGAAGATATTGTCCTCGAAGCTTGCTCCTTGGCAGCGACTGGACGCTTTGAAGACGATTTCTACCCGTCACTCCACTACGCCTTGCGGACGCGCCAGTTCCCGAAGGCGGATTGGAAAAGAGTAGACGACACGCTTCGACCGGAAATTAAGCGAACGCCAAATCTTCCACAAGAAGCGTGTAACGATTATCTCTACGGGTCCCGCAAGCCCGGCGCGTGCGGCATACCATTATTGAATGACGATAATGATATACTTTGTATAGATGGGGCCTTTAAGCTGCTCTCTTCACCCGACCCCATCATCGTCGAACTCGCACGGGACACCGTATCTACTCGCCTTCAGCGTCCAGCCGACGATGATGACGTTGCTCAATTTCTATCCGGTGCGCAGGATGGCGAGTTCCGTGAAAATACCAACAACAACCGGAACTCATGGACCGATGCAGGAAAGTCCTCATCTCGCCTTGGAGTAAGATGGCAAGCTGAGGGAGGTCTTCTAACCATTCAAAATGCTGATGTCACCCTGCGTTGGAAACAACGCCAAAAAGTATGCCTGACACTTCGTAACCATCTTGCCCTGAAACGGTTTAACAATCTAGTAAACTTACCGAGTCAGGGAAAAATCATGGAGTGCGTCGCCACCTCCAAAGCCTCCTCACATTTTATGACGTCAGGCTACCTGACGAGGTTTGCGGACTGGCGCTTTATACATCGCGCTCGGCTGAATTTACTTCCACTAAACGCATGCCGTCCTTGGGCCGCAGATG
The DNA here is from genome assembly GCA_034510155.1 of Eucriotettix oculatus. Lineage (NCBI taxonomy): Eukaryota > Metazoa > Arthropoda > Insecta > Orthoptera > Tetrigidae > Eucriotettix > Eucriotettix oculatus. The sequence goes on from CM067382.1 coordinate 3,714,295, forward strand.
ACAAACGCTGTCGCCGCTGCGGTTCCATGGATGAAACCTTACCCCAAATTTTAAATCACTGCATGCGTAACAGCACGGCGATGAAAAAAAGACAAAATCTCATCGTCGAACAGCTGAAGAAAGCCGCTTCACCTCGATTTAACATTATTGCCAAGGACCAGGTATGTGGCGTACCTGGATTGCGTCCCGATCTCGTCATATCCAAGGGCGAAAACGCATTCATAATTGACGTAACCATGCCCTTTGAAAATCGGCTCGCCTCATTCCAAATGGCACGCACCGCCAAAATAGACAAATATACGCCGGTGATGGTTCATCTCAATTCGCGTTTTAGGAATGTGTCAATCGTACCCGTGATCGTTGGCCCCCTGGGATCTTGGGATCCGGACAACGATCCCTTCCTATGGAAACTCTGCAGTAACAGTTACACTACTCTCCTCAGGAAGATTGCAGTGTCTAACGCGATAAAGATCTCCAGAGACATCTACGCAGAGGAGCACACTTCACTAAAACACTTCTCGGAGTGGGAAAATTTTTGTATTTATGTTATTGCACTTCACCCGTGATGTGCTCTATTCGAGGCCTTATAACAATTTTAGTGTCTATCATTTGACCAATTTCATTGTAACAAATTCACATATTGAACCTATAGAATGACTATCAATTTTTATCAATTTAACCTTGTTATTTTAATGTCTTTTAAATGTTTAACGTTAGTAATGTATTTTAATATTCTTATACAAATATATCTGTTCTTATCAGCTTAATCGCCGATTCCAGTTCTCATGATCTTGCTTTAAAGGCCTATTCCCGCGGGTTTGGAGGACATGGTTCCGTCTGCTTTTTAAGCATTCGAGTTCCAGCGCTTTTCAAGCGAGCTTCACTCCTGCTTCCCTCTCTCCTTTCTCTTTCCTATCCACTGGCGAAGGAGGACATTCTTCAGGCTTTGTTTGCAAAATCAGCCTAGTTGAAGCGTGAATCCTTGTGGTTCACGAGCTTCTAGCCAGTACTTCCATAGGACGTCGCAGCACTTACCGCCGCTGCCGTCCTCTTCCCTTCTTACTTCTCTCCCTTCTAGGAATACTAAGGGAGGCGATCGTCCGCTGATCGTATTGCAGCCTTGGCTCCTTCTGCGTAAGTTACGCGCCTTGCAGCGTGAAGCCAGCCGACAGCGTTGCCACGTCTACCTGTTGAACGCCGACACGCCTGCTGCCTATCACCAGCACGGTTCCCAGCGCCCGTCGTGAACTTGTAAGTCCGCTCCGATTTTTTAACTTTGGGGAGGCCGTCTCCTGGTTTTCCCTTCCTCTTCTTTTCTAGATACACCAGATTCGACCGCCCTTAAGCTAGGTATCTCTTTCGTTCTCCTCTGTCCGACTTCTAGGGTTTCTTGCTAGTTTAATTGAGGCTCCGAGTTTGCGTTACTATATATTTCTTCTGTCTATCCACGCTCAAACCTCATCCCATCCTTACAGAATTCCTTAATTATTCTACTACAGTTGAATCAGGTATAATGTCCAATATCCTATCATATGCTGACGTCGTTAGACGTTCACCTACGAGTCCTTCCAGTCCTCCCAGCCAAACCTCCGCTACTCAGACGCCTACGGTCAGATGTATGCGTCCCCTAGTTTCACCCCCTAATCTGAGCCCAATTATATTAGAATACCCACCATCTCTGCCCTTTGAGTGTGAGATATGCGCTCTCCCCTTTAGCGGCCGCTGCACAGCCCGCACCTATAATTCCAAGAAATCTTACATAGCCCACATGCGACAAGTACACGGATTCGGCGGTATCCGGTACAAATGTCGCCAGTGCGGACGCCTTTCCCCGAAATTCCGGGCGATGCGTGTTCACTTCACAAACACCCACTCATCCCCCACCTCACACGTCCGCACTACTCCTTACAATTCACGACCTACCACACACAATATTTGCACCTGTCTCCCAGTAAGCCCTACCCCCACGCCGAGACTCTCCCCTAAATCACCCCCCACTCCGGCACTTAGATCACTTCTAAATACCCAAATGTCCCCACCCCGTAACCTACATATCTCACCCCCACCTCTCCCCCTCACCTGACTAAGTGCCGACAACCGTCGCCCCAAAATTCCACGCGCAGCCCACGTTACACATACCCCACCAAATCTCCGCCCCAATACCTCCTCTCCACCCGGACCCTCTGTACCTAAATTCTCCGACCCATACCCTAATTCGTCAACTAAACTCCTACCTTTCGCTATACCACTCTCCACTACGCTCAAATTCATCCCGCCCCACTCCGTACAGATCGACTACGCCTCGCCAGACTCCACCCCATAAAATTCCAAATACCCATACACCTAAAACCCCTCCCCATCAAATCCTGCGTAGGAAATCCTCCTCTCACACACCCTACCCCGCAACACCCTACAACCCCTGACTCCCCTACTACAGAAATCTCCCGTTTGGAAAAAGGTAAAATTACCCCCATTGCCACCTCCACACTTATTTCGGCCCCAAACACTTCTCCCGAACATATCGCCGAATCTGACGATTCAACTGCGGCGTCTGCTCTGCAGAAGCTGTACCGTCGTGACAGGCGCAAGGCGATGCGTCAGATCCTGGATGGGCCGTCGCCTTTGTGCGCGATCGACGGTCCGTCCCTACATCGTCACTTTTCCGACGTCTTCTAGGGCGGCGACCACGTCTACGGAAGCCGACCCGACTTGATTCCAGACATTGGCTCCGCGGCTTCAACCAGCGAGGCCGATGAGATTATGAGTCCCCCACACGACGCGAGTCTGCCGCCGGCTAACCAGATGCAAAAATACGGCGCAATCCCGGACGGCGTTCGATACTCCGACTTGCGGAAGGCAGATCCTGGTTGCCACGTGCTCACCGCGAACTTCCGTCACTGCTGGGCGGAGTTCAGGATCCCGACGACGTGGAAGGAGTCCCGGACGATCCTAATTTTCAAGGGAGGCAACCGTGACGAGGTCTCAAATTGGGGCCCACTCTCCCTCGGCTCAACGATTGCCATGCTGCACTCTGGCTTTGTTGCTGACCGCATTTCTGCCTGGGCGACAAAATGCGGTAAGCTTTCGCCTTCACAGAAGGGCTTTCGGGAGGCCGAGGGCTGTATGGAGCACAACTTCCTCGTGCAGTCGGCTGTCGATTTGGCTCGCCGAAACGGACGGCAAATCTGTCTGGCTTGGCTCGACATTACCAACGCCTTCGGCTCGATCCCTCACACGTACGTGTTTGGGATTCTGCGGGAGTTGGGGATGCCCAGCCGAGTTATTGGCGTCGTCGAGGAGATTTACGCCGGATGCACGATGAGGGTGCGTGCCCCCGAGGGATACACGGAGCTTGTGCGCATTGAAGCGGGAGTGAAGCAAGGATGCTCGCTCAGTCCGATCGTCTTCAATCTCGCGATCGAGCCGATCATCAGGACTGCGGCCGCGGCGGCGGAGGCCAGAGGTTATAGGCTGTACGGTCGTCCCACGTCAGTACTAGCCTACGCCGATGACATTATTCTGCTCGCTCGCGGCCCGCAGCACCTGCAGACCTTGCGCGACCGAGTTGGGGCGGCGGCTGAATGGGCTGGGCTTAGCTTCAAGCCAGCAAAATGGGCAACGCTCTGTGTGGACTGCAGGTGACAACGGGTGGTGCGTAACACCACCTTCCATATTCAGGGCGGTACGCCGCGGGTCCTAGGCGACGGTGACACTTATAAATACCTCGGGGTCCCCACTGGCTTCCGCGTCAGCCAGTCCCCCGATGAGGAGATGCGGACGCTCGAGGTGGACGTCGGACTCATCGATCAGAGCTTTCTGGCCCCTTGGCAGAAGCTGGACGCGACGAGGACGTTTCTCCTGCCACGTTTGGATTTCATCCTGCCTGCAGGAGACGTACCCAAAGCGCATCTACGGCAACTAGACAAGGTGGTCCGCGATGCTGTGAAGCGGTGGCTCTGGCTGCCGATGTGAGCGTCAGTCGAGCTCCTCCGCCTGGCGCCCTGGGAGTGTGGCACCAACATTATTCCCCTTGCCGACAGCGTCGACGTCCTCACCATCTCACACGCATTTAAGATGCTCCACTGTAGCGACGAGGCCGTTAGGGATACTGCGTGGGCGGCGCTAAACTCAGTAGTTAAACGCAAAATTAGGCGCGCCCCCCACCAAGGAGGAATTAGCCTCGTTCCTCAGTGTAGATACCAGTGTACTCTTCGAACGAGATGGTGGAGACATAGCCTCACTCTGGACGCAGGTTAGGAAGGCGACGGGGAGGCTTCAGGCGCGGTGCGGCATCCACTGGCGCTGGAGTGCTGCACTTTCAGAGATGCAGATTCTAAATGGAGATGGCTTGCCACACGACATCCCGGCAGGCGGGAAAGAAGAAGACGCCGACGACGCGGGAGAAGGCGCTGTAGAGGTTGACCAGCGGCCGCCCACTACCGTCGAACCATCTCCAACCAAAATTCCACCAGCTGCGAAGAAACTTTTGGTTCCGTTTCTTCGCAAGGGAGTAGTATCAGGCTACAGACGCCGACTATTGGCCAAACCGGACCAGGGTAAAACACTATCGTGTTTCATGTTGCACCCTGCGTCTAGCCACTGGATCCGGGAGGGGAAATATATCCGCTTCGCCGAATGGAGATTTGTGCATCGAGCGCGTCTTGGGGTCGTCCCTCTGAACGGCTGCAGATGCAATGGACATACGAATGACAGACGCTGCCGCCGGTGCGGACAGCCCGCTGAGGCGCTTCCACACGTCCTCAATGCGTGTAAATACCATTCGAGGACGTGGCAGCTACGTCACGACGGTATTCTGCACCGACATGCTGCGACTGTCCAAGGTAGGCCATCGAATTACAACCAGTAGCCACCCATATCTCGATCAACAAATCTATTCCAGGCGACGAGAGCGGTCTGCGCCCGGACCTGGTGGTTACGGATCCGGTTACCAGGACGCTGACCATTGTTGATGTCACTGTGACCTTCGAGAACCACGAGGACGCCTTCACTACCGAGCGAATGCTGAAGATACCACCACCTCGCGGAGAGACTGCACCTGCGTTACGACGACGTCCGTCTATACGCCTTCGTAGTTGGAAGTCTCGGCTCCTGGGATCCAGCCAACGACGCAGTCCTCCGAGACTTTGGAGCTTCCAGGAAATACACCTATATTATGCGGAAACTCATCGTCTCCGAGACTCTTCGATGGTCCAGGGACATCTACGTGGAACACATCTCTGGAAGACGACAGTACGCCGTGCAATAACCCCCCCCTAATCCACATCCCTGTCATGCCCCATTAATTGTAACCCCAATCCAAAATTAATTTTACATTATAAAATATATAAATTTATCGATTTCGGACACCACCCTACCTGATGCAGGTTTTAGAGGGTTATCCTCGCATCTCCCAAGGCGAATGCCGGGTAGGACCAGCCTAAACCTCCCCTCCTGTTTTTTCATTAAAGTTTCCTCCAGACCCTATGAGCGATAGCCTGCGCCCATAGGAAAATAAGCTAGCATTGCAAAAATAGTTAAAAATAATCTCCCCTCCGTTGGAAGTTCCCCTTCTCCTCCCTATTCCAAAGATTTCGTGTGACAGTGTATGTGAAATAAAGAACTATGTTGGTAATATCGAGCGGACTTGAGACCTAAAGGTCTAAAAACTATTAAGGCAAAACACATAACTTGGGCCTAATACTATGCTAAAATGATTGTATATTTTTTAAACTAACTGTAACTATGAGACCCAATTCCGGCCTACAATTATTCTATTGTAAAACTTAATGTATTAGTTCTAAGAATTTTTTTGAAAATAAATTTTTTAATCTGTTCTTATCAGCTTAATATCTGATACGTGGTGCATCGCACCACCAGAATATTAAACTTATTTTTGGCACATGACGGAATGATACGAGCTTGCTCCACATCTCTCACGGGTTGGCCCGGCATTGCAGTATCGCCGGGATCGGCCCACCTCAATTATTTCAAAAATAGTTTAATTATTTGTCTTGTCAGATGTTAACCTGACGAGAACATTGACTTACGACTTTTTTTCTTCCTTAAAACAACTTTAGTACACTCGCGCCGTGTATACCTGTAGTCGTCTCTTGTCATTCGGAAGGGTGTGAGAATAGTACCCAATGCCCGACCTACCTAATGCAGGTTTTCTAGGGTTTTCCCTGCATCTCTTTAGGTGAAACACCGGGTAGGATGGTTAAACCATAGTCCGGGGTCCTAGTTAACCCTTGGCTACCTTGCTCTACCTTCTGCATCCCCCCCTTTCAATTCATTTCCTGTGCTATTAAAGGGGAGTTGCCTGTTTCAGGATCACCCTCATGTAGCCTGTTGCCCAAAAAAAAGTCCCGTTTCACTGGCGACCCCTCACAGGTCGTCAGTACATAGTTTTTAACTAACGTCGTCGACGCCGCCGCCGAACGCACGCAGCCGACATTTTGGCAGTAATTTTGACCGCTAATGGCGTATCGCTATTAGAAATGGTCATCGCGGGACGGAGTTTCCTTCGGCCATATTTGTGATTTCTCTCCTTTTTTGCCAGGGGCACATTTTTCTTTATAAATTTAGCGGTCCACACACAATACGAGGATTAAAGGAATAGCTTACACAAGTTTCGAATGTAGTAAAAGTGAATGTCCGATTTGAACTGACCAGAAGCACGTACTTCTCCATTCAGTCGCTAGGGTGTGGCGTGTACGAAATGCTTGTGATTTTGCGAATGTTCACCACTTAATATACACACATACAAATTTGTACACACGCATTTACAAAAGTTTAGGCGCGATTCAAATTTCGTTTCATGGACCGAACTGGGCTGGCGATAAGCGCTAGATTGGTAAATTTTTAAATTACGTTTCTAAAACTGCTCTTCTTCACCTGAAACCGTTTCGCGTATAAAGGGGACCGAAAGTCTGCCAAATTTATCGCTACTCGGCCTTTTGGCTAAGATCAAAGTGTAGTTGAACTTGATCTATAAGCGATATTCAGCGTCGTTTTGTTCCGAGGTGTCCGAGGACATAGTCGCACCAAATTTTTGGTGACTTCTAGCTCCCTCTGTGGAGAGCTTTGGCACTTCATTCCTCGCTATTCCCTTATCCTTCCCATTCATTTTGGTTGGATTGGCGTTGCGCTATTTTCGCCGGTTTTATAAGGAGACTTTCTTAACTCTCGCAGAGTCTTCAGCTGGCGCGTATAGGGATCAGATGATGCAGGAGGATATCCTGCTCGGAAATGAGTGAGAGCCAGGTGGAGGTTTTCCTCTTTCCCTCCCCCCTTGGTCCATTGCTAAGGTAGCTAATTTAATACTCCTGCAGGCTGAGGCGACCTTGGGCAGCTTGAGAGGTGTATGTACGGGGGTCGAAGACCTTCGGCATACGGTAAGAGTTGTTCTCTGATCCTATTGGACCAGTCGGCCTACTGCCTCTCAATACTGAACAAGGCACGGAGGCGGGTTTGTTGCGTTCCCACAGCAATCCAGTCTCCCGTCATCAGAAGGGCGCAGGAGTAGTACCCACTAGCCCGACCTACCTGATGCAGGTTTTCTAGGGTTTTTCCCTGCATCACCTTTAGGTGAAACACCGGGTAGGATCCTTACACTACAGCCTGGGGGCCCTAGTCAACCCTAAGCTACCTTGCTCTACCTTCCACATCCCCCCTTTTCAAGTCCCTTCCTATGCTATTAAAGGGGAGTTGCCTGCTTCAGGATCACCCTCATGTAGCCTGTTACCCAAAAAAAGGCATTACTTGTGGGTTGTGACCGATCCGGCTCACCCAGCTTTTTGTTGTGGTGTTCATTCCTCTAAGTCTAGAATGGGGACCTAGAATTAGGGTGTTGTTTTTATTTGTTTTTTTAATTTCAAAGCTCTTCTGGACTTTGAAATTCGTTTGATTACTCTAAGTCCAAATAGGACTTAGTCTCTTTTCTGTTTATTTACTATATTGAAGCCCAAGTCGGACTTCGATATCTTTGATTTCAAAGTCGTGGGGAAGCGGTTACCAGTAAGGCTCGCTTTACCCTATTGGTGTCGTTTCGTATTTATTTTATTGATCTTGTTCACTTGCAGGGTCGCGTGGGTGAAACCAGCCGTTTTCTCAAAGGGTCGCACTGCAAGTGTGCATGCTATTAGCGTAATAGGCTTCGTATTAAGAAAGATATTTTCAAGAGAACTAAATAAATGATGGCAAGTTCAAAACCATCGTTATGACAGACGTCATCCTTATGGATGAACCAAGAAAATTAGAGAAAGAATCATGCAAATCTTTCTTAAATGCATTAAAGAGGTTAATCAACTCCACGGCTGTCTCTGACGTTACAACTGTTCGTATTTACAATGAGGAAATACATGTGGTCTTAGCTACGCCGGATCTAGTAAACAAACTACCAAAAGAAAGCCCAGTAATAATTGCTGAACAGAGGTATCCCGGAGTACGAAGGTGTACATTTACAACCCCTCTATTTTAATTAGCCTTGAACTAATCAAGCAAGAATTATTGAAACAAGTCTACGTTCTCCATTTGGAGGACATACTAAACAAATTTGACATGCCAACGGGGAAGATGTTTGGCTTCGTGCGAGGAGAAAAAATTCCAATAGCCCTCAATATTGGATCAGTCCGTATAAAACATAACGTATAGAGGGATGGAAAGAAGGTGCCGACTATGCGATGATCCAGCTCATGTAGCCGGACAATGTCCGTCCAGGCTGTGCTACAATTGCAATAAAACGGGTTGTGTCAGCTCAGAGTGCAAAGCTGAATGTAAAAACTGTGGCGCTGAGGGTCACGTGGGACGTGACTGCACAAAAGCAAAATTCAACTTAGACTGAAGCGACCAATTCGACACTTGGGATAAATTTAAGCCCGACAAATGTAGCATCTGCGTTTGTAGTAACTTCTTCAGACTGTAAGCCAGAATCAGCCACGAACATAACTGACATTACTCCTCCCGCGGTGCTGGAAATTGAGGCATGGCCGCTAGTAGTTGAAGCACTGAAATCTAACTCGTTGGTAGTAGTTTCGGGAACGATTGTCTCCCAATCGTCCCCGGAGAAACCTGATGATCGCCATCCACCAGTAGACAAGACACCCGTTGATGGCGTCCCTCAACAGGAAAACGCTACATCTATTGCAGAAACCGACGAGCCCAACATAATTGAAGTGGAGGTAGCATCACCAAAAAAGAAACGAAGCCATTCCCTGAAGGCAATCATAAGTAAACAAAATTGAAAGTGATGGATCAATATTTAGCACTACTCAATCCAGGTCACCTTCACATTGCTTGTGATGGTATTACTTTAGTTATTGGCTTTCCAACGCCCCTATCGGTTAACTGCACTGAACCTCAGTGCAAAAGCACCTTCAAGGCTGTCAATTGGTCCACGGTGAAGCAATCCCTAAACAGACACCTTAAGCGGGACCATAGTATTTCAATCACCAACGAATTTAACATCTGTATACCGTGTAGAACTGAGCTGGGCAATAGACCATCTAAACACAACTGCAACATGCTCACACCTGATCAATGCGTAGCCGAAGAACAAAGCAAATTCGCATGCCCCGAGTGCTCTCAGTCATTCCCATCAAAGCGAGGACTGATAAATCACGTTACAGCGCACAACCTGAAGCGCCGTCAGGAGATCAGGGAATTGGAGAATCCGCTACCGACCCGTCAGCTACCACTAGCGCACCACAGAGCACCACCACTTGAAGATAATGCACCACAAAGTCCTCCTGAAATAGACAACAGTATTAGCGATCCAGAGGTTGAATGCCCCCTGTCAAAACACATAACAATACTAAAAACCATCTTACATGAAGATCCAACGACAGAAAAATGGTGGCTATTCTGTGATGTGCTAGAAACAATAACCAAAGAGGTACATGAACTAGTCAAACTACCCCCAGTAAGAGAGCAAACCAATCAAGTAAGAGAAGTTGATATCACGGACTGCGCATTTATTCAAAAGCTTTACCGCAGAAATAGGCGAAGGGCAGTAAGGTTAATCTTAGAGGGGGACAATAAAAAATGCCCAATAAATACGGAAATAGTCCAAAAATACTATGAAAAAGTATGGGACAAAAAGACTAGTCATTCAAAAATATACGAGTCCGAAATCACTGATGATAGACAGGCATTAAACTTATCCCACTTTAGTAGTGCAGAGGTCGCAAGAAAAATGAGATGTGAGAATACTGCACCTGGCGACGACAGAATATCTTACCAACATTGGAAATCGGCTGATCCGGATGGATATGTTCTAGCATTCATATTTAACATTTGCCTCAAATATAAACGCATTCCTGTGGCATGGAAATTCTCAAAAACAATTCTGATTCACAAAAAGGGAGACCCAAACGACGTTATAAATTATAGACCCATTTCACTATTAAGAACAATCTTTAAACTCTATTCGGGCCTACTTGCAGGAAGACTAACGAAATGTGCTCAAAATAATTCTATATTATCACCCGGACAAAAAGGGTTTATGCCATATGATTGAGTGTTCGAGCATCATTATGCCCTAACAAGATACTTTGAGATGGCCAAAAGATCGAGAACTGAGCTTTGCGTAGCCTGGCTCGATCTTGAGAACGCTTTTGGATCGATCCCACACAATGCACTATTAGATGCACTAAGGCAAAGCAAAGTTGGAACTCAATTCGTGGAAATAGTCAAGGATATCTACACAAATTGCAGCTCATCAGTCCTAACTGCTAATGGAATATCCGACCCAATTGCCATCCAATCTGGTGTTCGGCAGGGATGCCACCTTAGTGGCATCCTATTTAATATCGCCATCAACGCGCTTCTAACTCTCCATGAAGATGACCTTGACACTCCTCAACATTCCTCTCTGGCATTTGCGGATGACCTATGCATCATTGCACCTAATCCGAACGAGCTACAAAGTCGCCTCCAGGTAATTACGACAGAGGCTGAACAAATAGGGCTTCACTTTAACACCCAAAAATGCCGCACTATTCACTTCAGTGGTCTGACTCCAATGGGCTGCATCACAACAGAGTTCAAAATTGACAACCAGAACATCCCTCACCTTAAATCAGCCGAACCTGTAAACTTTCTAGGCAAACAATTTGGGTACAACATATTAACAGACTGGGCTTCATTGAAGAACTTTATGAATATGGCCGAAAAACTGCTAACATCGAGTCTGGCTGCAGGTTTTCTAGGGTTTTTCCCTGCATCACCTTTAGGTGAAACACCGGGTAGGTTCCTTACACTACAGCCTGGGGGCCCTAGTCAACCCTAAGCTACCTTGCTCTACCTTCCACATCCCCCCTTTTCAAGTCCCTTCCTATGCTATTAAAGGGGAGTTGCCTGCTTCAGGATCACCCTCCTGTAGCCTGTTACCCAAAAAAACTGCCAAATTTATCGCTTCTCGGCCTTTTGGCTAAGTTCAAAGTGTAGTCTTACGACTTTGCTAGCCAATTGAACGAGTTATTCCGTGTCAGCCGAGGACATACTTGGATTAGCTTTTTCAGCTAATCACTTGTAGCCCTTCGTGGGAGATTTGTTGACACACTCCTCTTACCCAGCCTTAGTATTCATCGCCATCTTTAGTTCCTATTAGTTCCTTTTAGTTGATTTATTGCTTTGGTTGGTATTTCGCCTGTTTATTTAGTTTTTGTTAACTCTCGCACGGCCTTCAGCCGGAGAGTCCGTATATAAGGCGTATCGCTTTCCTACTTGGATCTTCTTCCATTGTTGTCCGTGGCCTTGGACTTTCAACGTCAGGTTCGTATACTGCAGACAAAGGCTGTTAGTGAGGGAAACCGTACGTCAGGCCCCCCTTCACGTGGGACCAGGCCGCGCGTGCCATCGTTAGACCAGTTAGTAAAATGTCTGCTTCCCAACCTGTTAAACCTCAATCCTCGTCCTATCAATCAAAAATTAATCATCGTACAGAATCTTTGCACCAGTTGAAAAAGAGACCATATTCCATCACGAAACCTATTAGAAATTCTTCGTCACTGGAACACCTTAAAGTAAAATCAACGGAATACACTATGGAAACCTCACCAATTATTGCCACCGCCCAAAAAACGTTTCTCTTAGACAATATTGACTATAGATTAAGCAACCCCAGGGAGTTTTCAAAGAAACTTAAAATGTGCGCCCCTTCTGTTCAACTGCAAATCCATTTTTGGAATAAACATGCAGGTAACCTACTCCCACAACAAGGCACACTTCTTCTTCAGTCCACTCGAAACACTTGTATGATTATGAACAACACATATAATATACTTTTCCAAAACATCCGCTCAGTGAAACCCAACTCTACCCTTCTTCAATACGCACTTCGTACAGAAAATATAGATCTTTTCATCCTAAATGAGACATTCCTTTTGCTGTAAGCCCGTACAACATTATAAGAGAGGACAATCCCATAAATAATGGTAGGGGAGGCGCAGCATTGGGAGTGCACAGGACAATCCCCTTAACGTCACAAACGACGTATCCTCCGACCCCCGAAAACATTATTGCCACCGTCTTCCTACCCAAACTGAATGTAACTGTAGCTACAATATACATACGGTCTCATCAACCACTTCCTTTAAACCTTATCAAACACGTAGACGATAATTTCAGAACATACATCATAGCTGCCGACATCAACATCAGTGAACGTAGTAAGAAGGAAATGCTAGAGCTACAGAAGTTAATCCTAAAAACAAACTGTCACCAAATTAATATACCATTTCATACCCGACCCGAATCAAACACGACCCCTGATATAATCCTTGCATCTTTGAACCTTGTCAGGAGAATCACAGTCCAAGCCCTTGACATGAATAACAGTGACCATGTCCCAATTAAAATTAGACACGTTCATACAAACAAAAAAAACACAACATCCGAAACCTTCACTCCGCAAGCAGGTGTGCCGCAAGGCTCCGTTCTCTCACCGCTGCTGTTTATCATATACACTCTTGATATCCCAAAAACAAGCCCACCCACATACACACTCCAATTTGCAGACGACACTGCATTCATTTGTGCACATAAAAGTGCAGTAACTTGTTTCAAGCAAATGCAACTCTGTCTCGATAACTTTACCACCTGGTGCAATCGCTGGAAGCTAAAAATAAACCCACACAAATGCCAGTTCCTGATAATCGGGAAACAAACAAAAAGTATCCGAAGAAATCGCTATTCTTTAAACGTCTTAAACAAATTCTTACCTATCAACAAAACTGTAAAATATCTAGGAATAACAATGAACTCAAAACTATCATGGAACTCTTACCGCGACTATATCTACCAAAAAGCTAAACGCAGACTCAATCTCCTCAAACTACTCACAGGCACTACATGGGGCTTACACGCCGATACATGTATAAAAACTTATAAAACCATTATCAGACCCATACTCACATATGCTTCTTCAGCATGGATCTCTGCCGATGACAAATTTTATGCGAAACTAAATGTATTAGAAAGACATGCAATTAGAATAGCCTACCGCCAAAGAATGTCTACACCAAAAACTATTCTATATGAAAAAATAAATTTTCCCCTGATAAACCATCACCTACACAAAATTAGGAAACAATATGTAACAAAGAAACTAGACACCAAACAATCCATAATATCACAGTTATTAAATAATAACGAAAATCTCTTAAGAAAATACAAACATATACCTCCCTCCATCCACCTAAAGGAAATTTATCAGGACGGATCCAGCCATTCTCTCCCACTAGCGGAAAAAAGACTTTCAATATATCCTCCAATACCAAACTTATGATCAATCTCCACCGATATGTTAATGCAAACCCATAAAAATATCTTCTCTCTATAGCGTACATTATATGCTGACACTTCCCCCCTCTTTTAACGAAACGTAGGGCAAACCCAACCCCATAGTAAACCCCCCATACCACTGGTAACACACACATACACATTCCTAATCGCATTCAATACATCCCAGAAAAACCAAATAAATCGCTTCGAAAGATAGTATTAATATGTTTAACAATAAATAAATCCATGTTTTCTTATTTTTCAGATCATAACTAGCTGAATATTTACTTATGAATTTTCTCCTACTAATCTAATCTCTTTACAGTTATCATCAGAATCAAAAGGAAAAACATCGTATCAAAAGTCCCACATCCGTCCTACTTGATGCGGGTTTTAAAGGGTTTCCCTGCATCTTAGGGTAAATGCCAAGTAGGTCAAGACTGCATCCATGGGGCCCTATTAAACCCAAGGATGCAAATCCCTCCAAATATCCCTCCCTGACTCTCAAATTAACATTTTCCTTCCCAGAAATAAACGAAAAAAAAAATAAATAAAATGTAATAAAAATAAAATAACACAAATCATTAGCTTTAAAAAACCTCTAAAATTAACATTTAAAAATAAAACTTAAAATACAATAACAATTAATAAAATTGAAAAGAATAAAGAAATTTAACCAAATTAACATAAAATTAAATAATCAAAAAAATAAGATAAGAAAAATAAAATAGGCTGAAGGCAGGGCGTAACCCTCTGCCAGCCCACCTCACTATAATAAGTGAGGAATGAAATACCGGTAAGAAAAAAAAAGTATCGCTTCTGGGTGGTGACCGGTTCGGCTCACCCAGAATTTAAATGTATTGTTAATTCTAGTCCAAGCCGGACTTAGAATATTTTCTTGTTTTGTTATTACTAGTCCAAGTCGGACTTAGTTTATTTTCTGTGTCGCTATTCATCGTCCATTCGGACTTTTAATAATTTATCCATTCAAGTCCAATTTTCGGACTTAGTTTATTTTGTCTGTGTTGTTATTCATTGTCCATTCGGACCTTGAATAATTACTTTGTACAAGTCGGACATATTTTATTTTGTCTGTGTCGCTATTCATTGTCCATTCGGACCTTGAATATTTTCTCTGCGCCAGTCCAAGTCTGGACTTAGTCTATTGGATACTGTCGCTGTACCCACTTGCTCTTTCCTACACCCAAAAGGCAACCCCACAAGTTGGGGTCGCTACTGCCTCTATATCCTCCTCACAGGCAGGTCGCGTGGGTAAAACCGAGCCCCACAAGTTGGGGTCGCCACTGCCGGTGCACTCCCCAACCCTAATAACCTCGTTGCCTATAACTATTCGGAATGGCTGTCTCAAAGCCTTCATTTGCCAACATGGCGGCGAAAGCGCCAACGAGTAACACTACAAACAATGAAGTAGGGTATGACCGACGTCGCGCTGTAAGGTTCGTTCTTGCGGAGGAACCTAAAACTCTGCAAAAAGAGACGTGTAGGAACTTTGTCAAAACCCTGAAATTGAAAATAAACTCCGAAATAACAACAGTAAGGATATTTAACAATGAAATTCATGCAGTTTTAAATAGCCCGCAAGCGGTAGATAATTTAATTCTAAAAAGCCCGATAGACATAGGAGAACAGAAGTTCAATATCATTCCGTTCGCGCCAAGGAATACAAAAATCTTTATATATAATCCATCAATACTGATTAGTCTGGCTCTTGTAAAGCAAGAGCTAGCAAAATTCGTTAACGTCATATACCTAGACGAAATAGGGGACGAATACGACATGCCGACGGGAAAGCTGTTCGGGTTCGTGAGGGGGGATAAAATCCCAACAGCCCTCTTCATAGGGGCGACCCGACTCAATATGACGTACCAAGGGATGGAAAGAAAGTGCAGGCTCTGCGACGACCCTGCTCACGTGGCGGGGCAATGCCCCACAAGGACGTGCTACAATTGCAACAAGAAAGGGCACGTGAGCGCGGAATGCAAAGCTCCCTGCAAGACGTGCGTAGGGACTACGGCAAGTCAGTAATAGACGTTACTTCGACCAGGGAATTTCAATCCCTACAGCCGTCCTCCAAGACCGTGCCCCCCAAGGAAGAGAAACCAAAGGTGACGATGGAACCGGTGCAGGTGCAAGCGCCGGAACCGGTGCAAGCGCAAGCCTGGCTCGATCTCGGAAACGCGTTCGGCTCCGTCCCGCACGCCGCACTGCAGGCGGCACTCGCGGCCGCAAACGTGGGCGACGAGTTCCGCCAAGTAATAGCCGACATGTACTTAGACTGCACGTCCGCTGTAGCCACGTCTGACACCCTGACACCGCAAATCCCAATAAGGTCTGGTGTGAGGCAGGGTTGCCCGCTGAGCGGAATCCTGTTCGACTTGGCGGTCGACCCGCTGCTACGTCTCGCACCCGACCAGACGAGGCACACCACGCTGGCGTTCGCCGACGACATCTGCGTGATAGCGAGCTCCCCTCGGGAGCTGCAGGAACAGCTGGCCGTCATGGAGGAGAGGGCGGACAGCTTAGGGTTTAAATTCAACCCGGGGAAGTGCGTCGCCATGCACTTCTCCGGTAGCACTCCTGCGGGGTGCCGCGACTCGCGCTTTGTCGTCGGCGGACAGGAAATCCGGTCCCTGGGCGACCACGAGTACACAAAGTTTCTGGGTAAGCCGTTTGGCTACCAGATACTGTCGGACAGAGAGACCCTGGACGGACACATAAAGACGGCACAGAAAATCATGACCTCCAGCCTCGCGCCTTGGCAGAGGATCGACGCCCTCAAATCCTTTTTTTATCCGGCAATCCAGTTTTCTCTCCGTTCTGGAACAATCTCCAAAGGAGATTGGAAAAAACTCGACGAGTTTATCCGCCCGCTGATAAAATCCACCCTCAACCTTCCGTCCAGGGCCTCCAACGACTATGTGTACGGTTCGCGACACAAGGGTTGTCTGGGGATCGACAAAGCTGCGGAGGACTACGACGTGGTGGCAGTGGACGGGGCATATAAACTATTAACCTCCCCCGACCCTGTCGTCAGTCGGCTAGCTTGGCGAGAACTGCAAAAAACAGTAAACCATCGAACGCAACAACACCCGAATGCGGGCATAACGGGGAAATTCCTCGATGGCTCGCAGGAGGGTCCGTTTCTGGGGTCAACGAACCGCCAGGCCAACAAATGGACGAGGGCGAGAACCGCATCCAGGACACTAGGATTTAAGTGGTCGATGGAACCCGACGTCACTTTGTCGCGAGGAGGCGTCACCGTCCATCCGAAAGGGCGGAATACGGTGTGCAAAATATTCAGAATGCAAAACAAAAAAGTCTGGGCAGATAAACTCGTCGAGGCGCCTCATCAGGGTAAGGTGATGAGCACGGTCGGTCTCGACAGAGGGAGCAGCCACTTCATAGCGACAGGCCGATTCATAAGGTTTGCGGATTGGCGCTTTATCCACAGGGCACGTTTGGGGCTCGTGCCTTCGACGGCGGCACGAGGACGTGTCAACGCTGCAACACCTTACGGGTGTTCGGCAGTTTTAATCGGGGGGATCTTTTAACTATTTATATATTTTAATCTAAAATTTTATTGACAGGCGTGTTTTTTAAAGTAGTGAGTAAGTTTTAAATAAAAACAAATTGTAAATATTTTAAAAAAGATAGCTGAAACTAAGATTGTTCTGTTCTTATCAGCTTAATACGCTTATTTGATCTTGGCCAAATAGTCGCGTCCTAAAATGCCCGAGGACATATTTGCGACCAGCAGTCTTGTTGGCGACTTGTAGCTCTGTTTACAGAGAGCTTTGGCATTTTGCCCCACAAGACGCCGTGTTGGTCTGTGGATCGAATAATTGGAGTCATCGTTGATTGATTTACATCAGATAATCGTGAGTGCCCTATACCGGTTAGTGAGTGCGTGATTGGTTGATACGATAGTTAATTCCAATTATTCTTGCACACATATAGGGAATAATAAATTCCGACTTGATACGGATGACAACAAATATGGCTCAGTAAAGATTAACTTCGCGCTCACCTAGTGTGCTCAGAGTAACTAGGATACAAGGTACGCTGGTTATTCGTCATCCGCCGCCGGCAGTCTTTTGCTGCCCTGAGAATGGATGCAACAGCTCGTCCGCAACAGAATCCTGGACAGCGTCGAAACGTTCCTTAGACACTTAAG
This sequence comes from Eucriotettix oculatus, assembly GCA_034510155.1. Lineage (NCBI taxonomy): Eukaryota > Metazoa > Arthropoda > Insecta > Orthoptera > Tetrigidae > Eucriotettix > Eucriotettix oculatus. Next base: position 3,732,272 of record CM067382.1, read on the forward strand.
TAATGTCCACAATATTAAAATTAATCGCGTCTCGAATATGTGCCTCCATTGTGACGCTGACATAATAATTAGACCATCTCTTCATGTATGCGCAATTGGTCCTGGGGAAAGGCCGCAATCCGGGAGTAACTTTGACTCTCTCAAGGCAGGGTCGAGGATTTCCTCGACGTTGCATTGAGAGAGTTGTAGTTACTAAAGGGGGTGCGGGGCGCAAGTCCCGCACTCCTAGCCAGGCATGTACCTTCTCGTGGTCCAGCTGAACCGCCCTACCTGTAACAGGGTAGGGTGACTAAACCATGCCTGGCTCACCCGACCTCGGGTATAGAGGTACGGACCGTGGGTGGTAGCAGCTCCCCGGCCCGTGATTGTCCATGCTCCAAACTCGATTGGCAGCCTCGGACTCGGGAAGGCAAGGTGTCGTCTCCCGAGAATCTGGAGGACACCAGTCTCTGGAACAACACGGCTCGGATTTAGGAAAAACTAGTGATAATAACAGTGAAAAAGATACCGGTATGACGGAAGTCAGCATTGATACCAGTGTTCCATCTAGTCATAAGGTAGCTAAAGAGCTCACCTTAACAAACAAACCCAGTGATACTACCGGTGAAAGGGTTAGCTTGGAGAGCGCGGGCTTCACGATCAGCTACCCATTTGCAGACATTATTTGCAAAATATGTCAAGCAAGAGGTAAAAACTACCTACTAAACTCAGCTAAAAATGCTGAGTTGCATGTAATGCAAAAATATGGGGAACTAACCACCTCGTATGAGTGCATGCGATGTGGACGCAGATATCCCGGCCTGCGTCCAGTGGCATCGCACTATACCAAGTGCAAGGGGGTGAAACCCTCCCAGTTGATTGCTGGCCCGCGGGAGCCGTGCCCAGACTGTCCAGCCACCTTCACAACGAAGAGTGGTCTCGGGCAGCACCTGAGGCGCACGCACCCGGGGACCAGCAACCGACTTAGAGCCGAGGCCGCCGAGCCTAAGGACCGAAACATAAGGGGCGGCGGTGTATTTTCCAGATCAGAGATCTACATCATGTTGGATCTGGAAATAAAACGCGAGGGTAGTAGGAACCTCAATAAAATCATCCAGAGCAGGCTGCCAAACAAATCGCTTAAGCAAGTTAGGGGCAAGCGATACGAGCCAGCTTACCGCGTCCAATTGGCTAACCACCAAGCGGAAGTTGACCGCATCCTCGCCCCAGCTACTAACTTAGGCTCCCCATTAGGCAGCACCCAGTCAAGTCCAGTAAAGACTCGGACAAGCAACAGCATCGGTGATATCTGTGATAACGATACCAAAGAACAACGGGGGTCAGGCACCACCCTCCGGCCTCAAGGGGCCCAAGCCTGCTTGGGGCATGGCGACCTGGCACCTGCCTCTATAGCAACGGGGGTAGATCCCGCTGAGGCAGGCCCCACCGCCCGGCAGGTTCCACTACCGGGACCTACATTGGAGGAGAAGCCCCCTCGACAGGAAGGGGACTCACCGGAGGAGGGAGCCCTAGGCCTCCCCCCCGCTGCGAGCAAAGGGGAGCTCTCTCAGCCTCGATTGGCTGAAGCGCAAATCCACCTCGGGACGAGCGAAACCGAGGTGGAGCTTCGTCAATCAGGCACTCCAGCCGAAGCTCTCCATTCCCCGGAATGGAAGAGCCACATTCTCGCTCAAGTCAAAAAGGCCCAAAGGGTCCTCACCGTACCAAACCCGGTTATAGATCTAGTCCACAAAACACTCCCGTCTGGCAATCCAATAAACAGAGAAGCAGTAGACGAAGTCTACACTCAACTTCTCTCCTTCCTAAGGCAAAGCCAGGAAGTCAAACAGCCCCGAATAAAGTCTAGTCAAAGTAAGCCAGCACTCTCCGCTAAAAGCGAGAGCAAGGCCCGGCGTTACTCTAAAACCCAGGCTATGTATAAAAGTTGCCCGAAACTTCTCGCAAAGCTAGTGCGGGACAACATGGCCGACATGGAGATGGGGGAGACCTCCGGGGTACAGGCAGCCTCGGAGGGGCTGCGAGAGCTATACGAGGGACTATGGGGAGAGAAGACAGCCAGCGACTTGAGATCCACCATGGCAGCGATTAGATGCCATTAGAACTTTTTTTACCCATCCCTGACATTCGCAATGCGAGAAAATATATATTCTAAGACTGATTATAAGAAAATTGACGATGTCTTACGACCAATGATAAAACGTACTCTAAACCTCCCGAATGAAGCCTGCAATAATTATATATACGGGTCCCGTGCAGCGGGCTGCTGTGGTATCCCGGTCTTAAATGCAGACGCTGATGTATTGTCAACTGATTCAGCATTTAAGCTCCTTTCATCTTCTGACCCAATAGTTCTAGAGATGGCGCGAGCCTCGCTCCAACTAACTGTAAGATCCAGGTTGAAGCGTCTAATTGATTATAACGATGCAGCTGAATAATTATCTGGGCGTCAAGATGGAGAATATGAAAATACGGCTAATCTCCACTCGAACTGTTGGGCGAATGCAAGGAAGGCCTCCACTCGGCTCTGCGCAAAGTGGGAATTTGAGAGAGACCTCCCAGTGCTAACGCGCGGCATACAAACACTAAGAGCAAATCAGAGAAGGAACATATGCCACTCATTAAGAGTAGAACTAGCTAATGAAAGAGCGGAAAAATTAAGAGCACTACTAAGTCAGAGGAAGGTGATGGAATGTGTTGCTGGCGAAAAAGACAGCTCGCATTTCATCCTCTCCGGTCTTGCCACGCGCTTTGCGGACTGGAGATTCATACACAGAGCCCGCCTTAATCTCCTCCCCCTAAATGCGGCACCAGGCAAAAGGAACAACAATAAAACATGTCGCCGATGTGGATACGTGACCGAAACTTTACCACACGTAATATGCCACTGTATGCGGTATGCAGATGCATTACAAAAAAGCCATAACGCAATAGTAAAGTTAAAGTGCAGACTGATAACTGAAAATCAAACCATAGTAAATAAATCTACCCTCAGGCCCGACCTAATAGTAGCTAAAAAAGAAAAGTGCTATATAATAGATGTTACTATCCCATTCGAAAATGGAAAAGAAGCTCTTTTAAGAGCTAGAGAAAAGAAAATAGAAAAGTATAAAGAATTGGCAAACCTCACTCAGCAAAAACTTTCACACGGTGACAATAGAGCCGATAATAATTGGAGCCTTTGGGAGCTGGGATCCCGAAAACGATAAGTTCCTTAAACAGATATGCAGTAGGTCGTATCTTAACCTGTTCAGGAAATTATGTGTCTCCGATGTGATTAGATGGTCGAGAGATATTTATATACACCACATAACAGACACAAGGCACTATTAGAAGCAATGAAATCAGTGTAGGAAAATCCCTATTAAGTCTATTTTTTAAGTCCCTGACGTGTCTCAAAACTGAGGCAAAAGATAACATTAAGATAAGTCTATAAATTGTTTTTAAAAGATGTAGTTTATAATCGTTCTTTTTTAATATAATGACAAGTCGAAGTGATGCTCTTATGACAATGAACATGAAGCATGTTCTTTCAGTAAAACTCTGTTCTTATCAGCTTAATGCGGGTAAGAATAGCTGCACGATTTTAGCCCAAAATGCCTTTCCGCGGGTCTGGAGGACATAGTTCAGTTTGCTTTTTAAGCATCCGAGTTCTAGCGCGTTTACGCGAGCTTCAGCCCTGCATACCTTTATTCCTTCCCACTTCTTATACCTCTCCGTTGGCAAAGGAGGACATCCTTCAGGCTTTGGTTGAAAAACCAGCCTAGTTGGAGCGCGACTTTTCTAGTCGCGAGCTTCGAGCCGACATTTCCTCTAGCGCGGAGAACATGGTCGTGCTCCGTTTACGCGGAACAACCTCCAGCCCCTTCGGGGGAGCTTCAAGCTAGAAACCTAAAAACTTCATATGTCATTACTCCCTGAGAAGCGATCCGTTGTGGAGGAGATGCCTCAATTTCTTCTACTTTTTTTGTTTTAAACCTCCACTACGCTTCCTTGATAGGCACAATTTCTTTATTACTCTTCCTCTAGGTCAACTGCTATGCCTGTTATCCTGACTTAAAATTCCTGAACCAACCCTCCTTAACTGTGCTATATATCTGCTTTGTATATCGCAGTATTTTCTCCTACGTAATTTGCGTGTTTTACGTACGCATGCTTGGCGGCCTGCGAGTTTGCAGTGTGGAGCCAGCCGGCCGAGTTGCCAGCTCCTCGATTTTCTACCTGCGGGCGCTGGCAGCGTTGCCTCTAGGCCGGCGCGTGTCCCTTGCACGCTTACTTGCGACGTAAAATACTTCGCACATTAATTCATTCTCTGTTCAATATCGATTTCTTTCAACTTCCTTGCCTGTCTTTTAACTATTTAAGCATCCTGCTACTAATAAGTCTATATCGCCTTCTCCCAAATTATTAAAATCCATCTCTCGCCTTCCGTCGAGCTTAGCCTAATTTATTCCTATCTCTAATAGCTCCGGGGGCGACCTAAGGTCAATATATCCTCCACTTGCCCCCCACTCCCTATACCCACACGTATGTCGTGGCTCCCCAATCATACCTATAGCCACGAATACGTTTCCGGGCCCGTTGGCTCGTATGCACAGAATCCTTTTTCCCCGATTACTGTTGCTCCCCTTTTGCGTCGTTGCTGCCATAGGCAGCCCCCTCTAGGTGTACACTTGGCCAGTGCCTACTCCTGGAGGTCCCAGGGCCCGTTGGCTCTATCTAGCAATGCCCCCCTCCCCCCTTATTGCTAATCCTTGGCCGTGGAAATCTGTTGACTTCGTCCAGATTCCACGGAGCGACGTTCCCCCTCCCCCTTCATACTGCAGTGGAATATTGCTGCCTTTGTATAACCTTACTCCGGGAGATTGCGCGATGTCCTCTCATTTTTAATTTTCAATCTTTTCCTATTCTTCATTGCTCATTCCCGGTACTTTCGCCACCTGGCCCCTAACTTCCGTTGAGCTCCTGAATCCTACACTTTTGTCTCCGGAAGATAGGGTTGCCAACCTCCAGCAGTATTGTCCCCAATTTCTGCTCCCCCTCCCCCGCGTCTTCACTCGCCCTCCCCCTTTTTTTCATATCCCGAGACTCCCGAATTCTCTATTCCCCTCGAATATGGGGCCCGCTGGCTCAGAGCGCAGTATCCGCTTCTCCTCCCGTGATCTGCGTCGTTCTCCACCTCCCGAATATGACCACGCCCCTCCCTTATGCGATTACTGGAATGGCGCCCTAGCTCTCCTTTCCTCTATTTCCAGATATTAAAAACCAAACGTTTGGATTAATGACACTTCTCCATTCACAGGTATGCTTGCAGAGTGACGGCGACCTACGTGGTACGACACTCCGCCGCCCCTCGGATAGGACCGGCGACCCATATAAATACCTTCCGCGTCAGCCAGTCCCCCGATGAGGAGTTGCGGATGCTCGAAGCGGACGTCGGACTCATCGAGCAGAGCTTGCTGGCCCCTTGGCAGAAGATGGACGCGACGAGGACGTTTCTCCTGCCACGTCTGGATTTCATCCTGCTTGCAGGAGACGTACCCAAAGCGCCTCTACGGCAACTAGACAAGGTGGTCCGCGACGCTGTGAAACGGTGGCTATGGCTGCTGAAACGAGCGTGGGTCGAGCTTCTCCGCCTGGCGCCTTGGAAGGGCGGCGTCGGCATTATTCCCCTTGCCGACGTCCTCACCATCTCACACGCATTTAAGATGCTCCACTGTAGCGACGAGACCACCTCGCGGAGAGACTGCGCTACGACGACGTCCGTCTGTACGCCTTTGTAGTTGGCAGTCTCGGCTCCTGGGATCCCGCCAACGAAGAAGTCCTCCGAGACCTCGGAGTTTCCAGGAACTACAGCTATACGATGCGGAAACTCGTCGCCTCCGAGATTCTTCGATGGTCAGGGACATTTATGTGGAGCACATCTCTGGAAGACGACAGTCCACATCCCTGTCATGCCCCAATATTTGTAATCCCAAACCAAAATCTTTCTTTTATTGCAAAATATATAATTCTTCTATTGATTTCGACACCGCAATGCTAGCAACCTACATGATGCAGGTTTTCCTCGCATCTCTCAAGCCGAATGCCGGGTAGGACCAGCCTAAACCTCCCCTCCTGTCCTTTCAATAAAGTTTCTCCAAGACCCTATGAGCGATAGCCTGCGCCCATAGGGAAATTAAGTATATGGCAAGCATTGCAGAAAAAGTTAAAAATTCATCTCCCCTCCTTTGGTATTTCCCTATCTTCTCTCTCTTTTTCAGATTACGTGTGACAGTGTATGTGTAATAAATAACTATGTATATCGAAACGAGCGGACTTGAGACCAAAAGGTCTAAAAACTATTCAAGCAAAACGCGTAACTAGAGAATAACCCTAGGCTAAAAAGATTAAAAATATACAGACTATCACTATTTTGAAAATAAATTTTTTATCTGTTCTGATAAAAGGCTCATTCAAGAGTCCGACTACAGGTATACGCGGCGCGAGTGTAAAAAATGTTTTAAGGTGTTATTAAGGAATAAACAAAGTCGTAAGTCAATGTTCTCGTCAGGTTTTCTTGTTTCTCGTTAATTCTAGTCCAAGTCTAGGACTTAGTTTATTGTTTGTGTTTCGTTATTCAATGTCCATTCAGACTTTGGAAAAAATTTTGAGTTCAAAGTCCAAGTGAGGACTTAGTTTAAAGATGGCAGCTACCAAACCATCATTCGCGAATGTGGCAGCCAAAACGCCAGCGACAAATTCACTGGGGAATGAAGTAGGTTATGACAGGCGCCGCGCAATACGGTTTGTCCTGGCACAGGACCCAAAAAAGTTGGAAAAATTACGTGCAAAGTGTTTGTTAAATTATTAAAAGAAATACTAAAGACAATCAAATAGCGACCTTACAACTGTAAGAATATTTAACAAAGAAGTCCATGCTGTCCTTGCGAACCCGATATTAGTTGATAAGGTATTAACAAAAAGCTCTGTGACCATTGGAAACCAACTGTTCAACATAATACCGTTCGCACCACGCAATACTAAAATATTTATATATAACCCATTTATTTTAATAAGTGTAGCATTAGTTAAGCAAGAATTATCAAAGTTTGTAAATGTCATACACCTAGAAGAAATAAAAGACTAATACGATATGCCGAAAGGCAAACTGTTGGGTTTTGTGAGGGGAGAGAAAATACCCACGTCTATATTCATCGGCGTGACAAGGCTCAATATGACATACCAAGGTATGGAACGAAAGTGCCGGTTGTGTGACGACCCTGCTCACGTGGCAGGTCAGTGCCCAAATAGAACGAGCTATAACTGCAATCAAAAGGGGCACGTAAGTTCAGAATGTAAAGCCCCGTGCAAAACCTGCGGGAGCCCTGACCACGTGAGCAGGGACTGCGGCAGGGAAATGGTGAATGTCGCATCAGCGACAGAATTCCCAATTTTAAAAACGTCCACTGAGACAGCACGAAAAACGAGTGAAACACCTGAGGCGACAAACAAAGTTGCCGAATAGGCAACTGAAGAACTCCAAACCAAACCGGAAAAAGAGGAAAATGGTGAAGTGGAGGAAAAAGTAGAAGAAAAACAAAAACCAGATGACATCGAAAAGAGCATTTCCGACGAGTCGGAAACGATGGAAGTTGAAGGCGCCTCACCTAAAAGAGGAGAAGCCCCTCCCTGAGCAGATCACTGTAATGGAAAATCTTTTCGAAGCTTTAGCCCCCGGGGATATGCCACGTCGCGCGGCGAGCGACAAAATTAATCATATGGTTCCCCGCGCCCTCCTCGGCGGTCTGCCCAGAGGAGGGATGTACGAGAAGCTTCTCGTCGCCGACGTGGACTATCTTAAAAAGCTCGGTAATGAGGCACATCCTACGTGACCACAACATCGCGGTTTCAGAGGACGTCAATATATGCGTGAAATGTAAATCGACGTTAGGCACATATGTCCTTCCGACGGTGCGGATATTTCAGTACCGGAAAATCAGGGAGCGTTTCCATGTGACCGATGCACTATGTCGTTCGCAAACAGGAAAGGGTTATTAAACCACAAAAACGCGCACGACCTCGCGGAAAGGACAGTAGTGAGGGACGAGGAACACCCTCTCCCGGAGAGAGAGGTGCCTCCCGTCCATCATCGGAGACAAGATCAACCAGCGCCGAGAGAGCAAGTAGAAGAGGAAGACGAAGTAGGAGAGGGCGGCGCAGTCGGGGCGGAGGACGCGATCGACGACTTCCCACTCTCCAAATTTGTCCCACTAATTACTTCCTATCTAAATAAAAGCCTGAACCCCAAGAATGGGAATCCTTCTGCTCCCTAACTGACCTAATAACCATAGAAGCCCAAACCCTTGTAAAACTCCCGCCTTCCACCACCACCCCGGGAAGGAGCCGACCGTCTGATGCTACTGACTGCATATATATCCAACGTCTCTACAGGCGGAACAGACGGAGAGCTGTCCGTCTGATACTAGAGGGAGAATCGCAAAGGTGTCAAGTAGGCCCGGAGGTCGTGCGTGAATACTTTCAGAGGACATGGAACGAAACCCCGTGTGACGCGAGGCGCTCGAAGACGCCAACGTCGGCCTGAAACTTCAACGAAAAATACAGGTAGACAGGGGTGAGCTTTAGCCCAGCTGTCGTTCTACCGGGCGGCAGCCATGCTCACGTTTGGGTTGGACTGTCGTGCAGTGGTATGCGATCACAAACACACGGTGGCGGTGCTAGCAAGTCGGTGTCCTGGGTATAGGTAACCCAAGAGTGGGGGCGGACCAGGCCCGGCAATTAAAGCCACCAGCCCTTTGGTAAGACAGCGGCCCCGAGGGCACTCTCGTCGTTGCGGGTGGAGTGCATTTCCAACAGGTCAAAAACTCGGGTGTGGGAGCCGTACGCAACCCGAGCAACAAATTCCGCATCTCGCGAGCCGGTCGGGCGGAGAAGTGTCTCGGAGAAATCCTTGGCTAACTCCACTCGGCCGGATTTCAACAGTAGATTGAGCACCTTCGGTGAGGAGCCCCTCGGGGTTCTGTACACCAATTTATATGCGTTCGCCCCGTAAAGCCAGCTTGGCATACACGGGGTAAGGTGCTGGTCCCAGCCAGTCGTCCTGTTATCATAACTACCAACTGACCTCATTCCAGACTGCACGTGCTGCTAAAATCAACTAATACTCGCCGGTGCTAGAGCATCTTCGCTCGCGCATCCGGGATGTCACCATCGAGCCCGTGATTGTTGGCCCCTGGGATCTTGCGATTCAGCCAACGAATCCTTCCTGAGGAAGCTTTGCAGCAAGCGCTACGCTGCTCTCCTTAAGAAGATCGCCGTTTCCAACGCAATCAAGATCTCCAGGGACATCACGGGCGAGGTGCAATAATACTACATTAGATCTTCTCCGATATCTCCGATAAATGTTTTGTGTTGTGTCCTTAGTCTCTTCGACGCTTCTGTGTGATTTAGTGTTTTTCCTTTCTAATTATCGACACTGGAACAGATTTCAAATTTTTTTCATTAATTGACAATCTAATTTTTTATCTATTTGACTTATCCTATTTTTGATTAAAGTCTTTCAACTCTTAGACTTTGTTAATGTATCTTAATATTCTCTAAAAATAAATCTGTTCTTATCAGTTAATTGCTGATTCCAGTACTCATGATCTTGCTGTAGAGGCCTATTCCCGCGGGTTTGGAGGACATGGTTCCGTCTGCTTTCTAAGCATTCGAGTCCCAGCGCTTTTCAAGCGAGCTTCACTCCTGCTTCCCTCTCTCCTTTCTCTCACCTATCCACTGGCGAAGGATATTCTTCAGGCTTTGTTTGAAAAAGGTGCCTAGTTGAAGCGTAAATCCTAGTGGTTTACGAGCTTCTAGCCAGTACTTACAAAGGACGCCGCAGCATATTCCGCCGCTGCAGTTCTCTTCCTCTCCAAGTTTTCAATTTAGGGGAAACGACATCAGATGTGCTGCGCAAGATGAAGGAAGAGTTCGGTAGCAGGGTGGCAAAAATTCGCAGAACTGCGAGACCTCCTTCTACAACCCAGTAACGATAACGGCAAACCAGTGACGGAATACACATCACTGGTCCAGGAAAAACTTGGTGCCTCGGCTGAAGTTAAAGCCCTGAGACAGAAAGTCCAAGAGGAAGTGAGGGACATGGACGAGACCATCACGAATGGGGAACTTGTGACAGCACTTAGGAGCCAGTTGGGCGACCCTGCTGTAGGTGAAGGGGAGTAACGTTCTAAGTGGACCTTGGAAAAGCTGTTGAGTTTGGTCGTATAAAAATAGGGTAATCGTCATGCCGAGTCAGTGAGAGAACCATACCCACTGGGTGCTACAAGTACGTTGGATTCGGGCATCTGTCAAGAAACTGTCAGACCTAAACCGAAAGGGGAAACTGTGCTACAGATGTGGCAAGGAAGGACATCTGCGAGAAGGGTGAAGGAGCAAAATGGCCATGAGTGTGGCGGATACGCGTCACGTTTATAAAGCACCGAGGAATATTTATAAGCGCCGGCCTTGCAGGCGAGGGCTTCCATCATCATCCACTCTATGCTCGATACTTTGGGGAAAGTTATGGAGCAGTTGGTATATAATATTGTTGAAGGCGGTAGAACAATGGTTTCTCTGACAGACAGTATGGATTCAGGAAAGGACGCTCAACCATCGACGCAGTTAATTTGGTACTGGAAACCGCTCGCCAAGCTATTACAGGAAACTCGGGTGTGTCGGTATATCACTAGCAACTGACGTGGTGACGGTCGACTGGGCTTTTTAACTTCTGCCTTCCCCGACCCCATCATCCGCGAGTTCGCCTTTGTTTAATTCAAAAATACAGTACACGGGCAATTAGCGACCCAGTTGAACGAACGATTCCATCAGAGATTTTTTACACGGATCTCAAGATGACCAGTTCCAGGACACAACTAATAGATACTGCAACCTCTGCACAAGAACGGGAACCTCTTCCAGGCTACTCAAATGTTCTAGGTCGGTAGATACAAGTATAATTCTTACTCGGGATGGAGTCATTGCAAGTTTTGTGAGTTCCTTAGGTTGCAATTAAAAAGTGGAAAGCTGTCAGCCTCCATGAAGCCCCACACGAAGGCAAGTCGTATAGCTTAACCTGTCGACTAGCCACTTTTTAACAACTGGCCAATACATACGCGGGCTGGCGTATCATAGTGCTTGCTGTGGTGCAGTGAAGACGTGTTTCCTTGTTTGTGTGATTACTCGGAGATAGGCTGCGACCTTGGACTTTACCAGGCGTTTATCGGGGGCTTAGCGGCGGTGAATTGGAGGTGACACGGTAGGATCCCTGAGAGTGAATCAAACAATCAGTCACTTAATGCCTACGTAGCGATTGTAATTAACGTACTTTTAATGATTGGAAGTCCTGAGGTAAACGAAGGACCTACAATGTCGAGAGTGACGACCATTAAATGTGACAATTGCAAGAACAACTTGAGGTGTGGTATAATCTGCAGCATTTGCGAGAAATGGTTTCGTTTCAGCCGCCAAAAAAATAAAATGCGATCAGAAAGTAGAAGATAACTGGAGTCGCAGGAATTGTACTGTAGCGAATGCCGGTGTTCAGTACACAGCTAATACCATGCAAAACAGATTAGTAAGCTTAAGGGTATGTTAGGAAAAGCTAATGTTAGGAAAATTAGCGGTGTTATGAGGCGTCGTGATGTACACTGACGAAGAATGGGGCAGCTAAATAACCGTTTGGAATGTGTGGCACAGAAGCTTGGTGTTCACTATGTGGTTCCAAACTCAATTCGGGACAGGAATATCGGTCGGGACGGTGAGCAACATCATTTGCAGTGGATCAACTGCACTGGGATCGCTGGTCGCGAAAATTGCGTCTTCGAACTATAGAAAGGCGGAGACGAAAACGGCGATGGTGGGTCGGAGGAGGTGTCGTCGGTGGCAACGAGGACGAGGAAGACGTCCAAGAAGACGGCTATCGAGCCAAAGGCGAAAACGACACGCAAAAGATCGATTAGAAAGTATGTTGGCGATAGTAAGGTAAGTATGAGAAAAAACTCTACGCTCTATGCAGGTAAATTGCTGTAGCTCAATTAACATAGTTAAGGAATTATGGAATTCCAACACGAGAAAATAATATTCTGTATAGCTTCCTACTTAGGCCAGCGGAAGACGTGATTAGATGCTACGTACTACTAGGAATTAGCGATCAAAAAAGTGTTCTATTAGAAATAAAATTCAAAGTAGAAGCTACTCGTACGGATGAAAATTAATATAGTTGGCATGTTTTAAAACAAATAAATTGGGATTGCAGACTTTCTCGTGGAAGAAACTGGGTGGCTTTTTAATAGCGGCGGAGATAAAAACGAAATATGGGCAAATTTTAAATATATTGTGATAAGGGGATTTTGTAAGGTTGTGGCGTTATGAGGCGCAGTTCGGCCAACAACAATGGATAGTCGGCCGAAAGATGTTTTTCCCCGCGGGGAAGGCCCGCTTTGCCTGTATAAAAAATGACGATGGTGAACCCCCGCGGGAGAAATGAGGGCGGGGAACCCCGAAATGTTAAGAAATAGGGGAAGTCCCGCCAGAAGCTTTATAAGGGAAGCCGATGGGTGGCTCGAGATCAGACGGCAGTAGAGACCCGAGAAGGGAGGCGAGTGCATCAGATCGTGGTAGAGACCTCAGAGTGGCAGACCAGACGAGAGCAGACCCGAGAAGGGAGGCGACCAGACCAGATCAGACCCGAGAGGACGTGGCTCGACCCCAGAAGGCAGGCGAGTGATCAGACCGCAGAAGGGAGGCGAGTGGAGCAGAGAGCAGATATCCAGAGACGCACAAACATTCGAGAGGTGGATGTTTGTTGGGCCAGTAATTGTGGGTAAGCGATCTAAAATTTGTGAAACTTGCTCATTGCTCTGAATAAAATTAACATTCAATTATTTTCTTTCTATTTTCAGCTGATGCATACTCCATCTCTTGAGAGACCCAAAATCCCCTGGGATTAAGCCCGTGTCTTCACTTAAATTAATAAACAAAATTGTTAAAATTGATCAGATTTGTAATTTAAATTAATAAATGTTTTATATACAAAAAAGTATATTACATTTTGGCGCCCAACGTGGGGCTTACGATCTCTCTCAAGGGTGAAGTACTGCAGAAGCTATTTTTGTAAAAGGTAATCTTTCCAAAATTTAGAGTTATAGTTTTTTTGTTTTGCTTTCTTTCGTGTTCCTCTCGGTTAAAATTTAAATTCTGGGTGTTGCAATTTTTACTGTGCAATTTCCACAAGTACGCAATCTTTTGCTTACAAAAATTAATACATGTTTTTTTAATTAATATTTTGGGGTTTTCTTTTATGTGATATATGCTTCTTAGAAGTAAAAAACGTGTGTTTAAAATGGAAAATTCGCAGGAACTAGAATTTCAGTGTGCACAGATTGAAAATTTGGAGTCCGAGGAAGTGATCGGGTTAAACGAAATGTTTGATAAAAGCAATGAAGGGCAAGAAACAGTGATAAAAAAATATAGAACTCAGCAACAGGGATAGTATGTATGCGATAGTGGAAAAGAGTGATAAACATAGAAGAGACAGTACTAGTTTGGATATTGAGATGCTGATGAAATTTTTGGATAATAAAATGGATAATATGGGAGAAAAATTTGATAATAAATTGGATGAGATGAAATTAGAAAATAATAAGAACATGGCTGAAATAAAATTAGAAAATAATAGGTTGGGAAAAAAAATTGATAAGAGTATGGCAGAAATGAGAATAGAGTGTAAGGAAAATGTAGAGAAAATGGCTGAGAAGATGGAGAATAATTGGAAACAATTTAGTGTACAATTTAAAGGGGAAGTAAATAAAAAAATCGAGGTAATAAAGAAGGAAACGAATAAGATAAATGATAAACTAAATAAACTGGAAAAGGAACATGATAGAGATGTGGAAGAGATAAGGAAAACCACGAAAGATAGTATGGGGAAACAAAAAGGGGAACTATTGAATAGAATTGATTTGGAGAAAATTAAGTTAGAAAAGAAGATTGAGGCTGAGAAAGGGGTGATTGTGAAAAGGATAGATACAAAGGTAAAAGAGGTACAAAAGGGGATGGAAAATCATATAAAGGAAGTAGAGGGTTCAATAAATAAGAAAATGGAAGAAAGAATTAGGGAAACAGAGGGTAATGCAGAAGAAAAGTTAAAATTTTTACAAGAAAAGATAGAAGACGTCACGAAAACAGTGAAAGAATTAGTATGTGCAGTAGAGGGGTTAGTAACCAGATATGTAGTGTCGAAATTCCGTTACCATGCTTTAAAGAGCATAGTAACATTAATCCAAAAAAATTCATCATCGATTTGGAACAATATTTTAGGATAAAAGGGGTACCAAATCAACTAAAATTAATGGTATTATTACAGGCGGTAGATAGGGGAACTGTACAGTGGATAGAGAGTAGTATGACCATTAGAGACTCGTACGAAGAAGCGAAAAGTATCTTTTTAAGGAAGTATTGGAATGAGATGCGACAGGCGAGGGTAATGAGAAGCATTTATGAAGATAGATATAGACCAGGAATGGGAATAAGAATGGCACAGTATTTCTCTGAGTATGTGACAAGGAATGGGTACTTAGATACACCGTTATCAGAGCAAGTCTTGGTAAGGGTAATGGGCAATCACTTTGGGACGGAGATTACAAAGATTTTCTTAGGAGTAGGGATTGAAACAATACAGAAAGCAATGGAGTTTTTAGAGGGGTGTGATGAAGTGAATGGAGAAATGCGTAGAAGTATGGGAATAAGAGGCAATGAAGGAGATACTATGGCGAATATGGGAGGGAGAATGATGGATAGGAGACCCATGTTTGAAGATAGGAGGGAAGGAGGAGTAGATACAATTGGAAATAACTGGAGAAGGTCAGAACAAGGCAGGGGAAGGGGACGTGATGATAGATATGATCAAGGAAGGTTAAGGGAAAATAATGGGAGAATGATAAACAATAGGTATGCAGGGAATGGAGATAAAAAAGGTGAAATCCCGAAACAAGAGATAGCAGGGACGTCTAATAATTTAAACTAATAAAGGTTGCATGTAATGCTCCGGTACATGTAACAAGGCATGGGAGGAATATTATTGGGGCGTTGATTATTGAGGACATTTTGGCCTGCGAGAGTGATCTGTTTGAGGAGGAAAAAGAAGAAAGTAGAATCAGGGATAAGGGAAATTCACAAGCAAAGATTATGCTGAGGGTGGGGGAAGTAGATATCGAAACGTGGGTGGATACAGGAGCCATGTACTCAGTAATGAAGTATAGCACGTATGAACTATTACAAGAAAATGGGTGCATTAATGAGTCATTACCAGTAAGTAATTTGAAATTGTATGGGGCTCTGGGAAGAAGAGGCGAAAAGGTTGTAAAGCAGGTCATGTTGGAAATTAAATATGGGAGGGAGACTTTAAAGGTTAATTGTATGGTATTAAAAAGTTTGTTTACAGAACTAATTTTGGGGGTAGATTTTCTAAGAAAAGTAAAAGCGAAGGTTAATTTTGAAAATGGAAGCTTAGAAGGGATAGCAATAAACTCTACGGGAGAGGAAGTGAAAGTAAAGTGGAAATTATTAGAGATTAATGATTTAGAACAAAAGGGTTATATAGCTTATATGGGTGAAACTTCGAGTGTGGATCAAGAGCAGAGGGAAAGGATAGGGAAGATGAAAGAGCTGTATGATAGGATACATGCAATACAAGGAATTAGTGAGGGAATGAGAAGGGAATTAGAAAATGTTGTTGAAAAGAATGAGGTTATTTTTAATAAGGAACCAGGTTTGCTTAATGAGGTAGATTATCATATTGAAGTTGAAAAACATGATTACTTCCAGGGACATAGCTATCCCATACCCTATGCCTTGAAAGGACAAGTGCAGGAGGCAATTGATAGATTGATATCAGGAGGGATTATTGAAAGGTGTGAGAGTCCTTACGTAAATCCACTGTGTGTGGTTAAAAAGAAGGATGGGACAGTGAGGCTTTGTTTAGATGCAAGACGAGTGAATAAGGTCATTAGGAATATATGTGAAAAACCCATAACTGTTGATGAGGCGTTGAGAAGGTTTAGGGGAAGAAAATGGTTAAGCAGTGTAGATTTGAGTAAGGGTTTTTATCAAGTGCGATTAGATCACGAATCCAGACAGATTACGGCATTCCTAGTTGATGGGAAGCAATATCAGTTTGTAAGGATGCCATTTGGGTTAAAGATTAGTTGCCAAGCATTTATACAGAGCCTGGATAAGGTATTTACGCCTGAAATGAGAGAGTTCGTGACATCTTATGTAGATGACCTGGTGATAGCCAGCCACACGTTGGAAGAACATGTGGAGCACCTAGGGATGGTCCTTAACATACTAAAAGAAAAGGGCATAACGATCAACCCTGAAAAGGTTTTGCTGTGCAAGCAAAAAATAGAGTTCCTGGGGCATATAATTACTGCAAAGGGGATATACCCATGTCCTGACAAATTGGACAGAATTCAGAACATAAAAAGGGCTAGAAATCCACGGGAAACAAGGGGATTATTAGGATATTTGAACTTCTACAGAAAATTTATACCAAAAATTGCAATTATTTTAGGACCTATTTATGATCTGTTAAAAAAGGGGAATAAGTTTAGATGGGGGCAACAGCAGGACAAGGCTTTAGAAGAAGTCAAATTAGCTTTTAAAAAATATGTAGTGTTGGAACATCCAGATTTCACTAAACCATTTATCATTAGGTGTGATGCATGTGGATATGGGATTGGAGCAATTTTGGGACAAGTTGATGATCAAGGAAGAGAAGGGATTATAAGCTTGGCAAGCAGGGGCCTAAAAGAGTATGAAAAAAATTATTTTACTACAGAGATAGAACTCCTTTCAGTAGTATATGCAGTTGAAAAGTTTAGACAATATATCCTAGGACAGACAGTGTATCTGTATTCAGACCACCAGGCTTTAACCTTTATGCGTGAATGTAAACATAGTAATGCACGAATTAGGAGATGGGCCTTAGCTTTAGAGGGTTACAACCTGATAATTAAACGTGTAAAGGGGACTGAAAATGCACCAGTGGATTATTTAAGTAGGAATAAAGATCTGTTTGAGGAAAGTGAGGAAAAAGACAATGTAGCGATAATTGCAAATTTAGGAACTAGAGAAAGGGACATTAAGAGGAAATTAATAGAAGCAACGAAGGAAGATGAAGGGATATCAGAAATAATAAGAAAGATCAGAAATTTATATGGGGAAGATTTAAATGCCGTTGTGGGAGAGAACTGTAGATACAAAATAGAACAAGGGTTAGTTTTTAGGTACAACAAAAAATCAAGAAAAGGGTGGATAATGGAAATTCCAAAGGCATGTATAACAATAGTATTAGAATTCTTCCATGATCGGCAGGGACATCCGGGGTTTACAAAAACGATTAAAATGTTAAGAAATACTGTACACTGGAGAGGGATGAGTGGAAACACGAAAGATTACATAAGATCTTGCCATTTATGCCAAATGAGCAAGCATAGGAACATCACTTTTGAAGGAAGGTTTATAACATTGGTACCTGAAAGTAAGGGAGAATTGGTTTATTTGGATATATTGGGGCCTCTAACAAAAGGTTACAATGGGTTCTGCTTTATTCTGGTTATCCTGGACGCATTTTCAAAGTTCGTCAGGCTATTTGGTTTAAAGGTAGCAAATACGGTCACGTGTTTAAAGGCAGTAAAAACATACTGTCAGGAGGAAAATAAACCAAGTAGAATAATTTCAGACCATGGGAAACAGTTTGATAACCATAGGTGGAAACAGGAACTAAAGGGAATGAGTATAAAAGTAGGGTTCACCTCAATTAGGCATCCACAGAGTAATCCATCTGAGAGATATATGAGAACGATTGCAGTCATGTTAAGAATTTTATGTATAAATAAGCATCAGAATTGGGGAAGATATTTGAAATTAGTTGAAAATTACATTAATCAAGGATATAGCACAGCGACAGGACAGATACCCGAAGAAATTCAAAAAGGGGAACAGATACGGGTACCTATTGAACAGTTAATAGACTATCCTATTGGTGATATAGATTGGGACTATGATATAATGAAGACAAAGGTAAAAGAAAATTTGGAAAAGGGAGGAGAAAGAAGGAGAGAGAATCAAAAGTGTAGAACAATGGATTTTGAGGTGGGGGACCTGGTACTAGTAAAGTGTTTGAGAGTACCATCTTCAGCTAAAAAAATCACAGCAAAATTGTTGCCAATATATCAGGGTCCGTATGTAATTATTAAAAAAGGGGGAAGTAATTACTATGACATTAAAGATGAAAAAGGAGGACCTATTAGAACGTTTAATTTGTATAATTTAGTGCCCTATTTCAAACGAAGAGAATAGTGCAGTATGGATGAGATCCAATCTCCTAGGAGAATTATCGGTCTGTGATAATTTCATGATTTGCAACCATGGGAATAAATGTTTTATATACAAAAAAGTATATTACAATATCATCTTGGAAGCTAGTTTACCTCAGAAACAAATAAAACGCAATGGTGACCCTCAATATTATCCGAAAAGCATAAAAAAGCTAGAAAAGAGTTAGACGTGCGTATTCTAGGAAGGATCACAGCCCTGCTAACTATTAATAATTAATAACATGAATCGTTTCTACGTTATATTCTAAATGTTAATGAAGACTGTGGAGATTTTATAGCTATATCCGTTAACGCAGAGGGAACTGTGAAAAATTAGATATTTTAAAGACTAACGGCATGGACCTAACTTCAGATAAAGAAAAGGCGAGTGTTTTGAAGGAGTACTTCGATTCTATGTTTACCAAATTTAACGGTAGCATAATGTGACTCCGAAAACTTCCTAATCACAGCAAAGGCAGTATGGGGGAGAATTATTAATTTAAAAAACAAAAATCGCGCGGTCCAGATAACATCTCCACAGAAATAATTAAACTGGGCGGCCAAACAATTCCGTATTTAATAAGCCTATTTAATAAATCCATAATCAACTCAACTCTGCCAACAGACTGGAAAACGGGAATTGTACCCGTACGGACATACGTAATTATAGACCTATTAGTCTAACCTCAGTATTATGCAAAATCATGGAGCAATTAATAACTGCGTACATTAGGGATGCACTTGAATCTAAAGGATGGTTCTTTGAAAACCAACTTGGATTTTGATAGGGGATTTCGCATGAAAGTCAGAAAATCAATTGCCTTGAAGATCTAACAGATCGTGGTGGTAGAATGAACGCCATTGTTATTGATTTTGCAAAGGCTTTCGACGTAGTCCCTCAGGACATCTTGCTCCAGAAGTTAGATGGGACTTCAGAACTTGGATTTGTAACATCATACTATACTTTAAGGATCCTTTTTTTGGGGGGTTAACAGGCCAAAATCAGATTTTATTCATATGCTAAATTAAAAGAACTATGAGATATAATTAAACACGTTTTAACCAAAAAAATTGATAAATACTTGATGTTATTCTAATATAAATAAATAATAATATGAATAAGAAAGTGGCAATAGTCATTAGCTAAGTAAACACACTTATAACCTTAAAACTATAAATTGAGATATCATCACACATATAAATAAAATACCTGCATTAAATAACACCGAAAATTCAGAAATAGCAATTTGACAAGAAACAAGTAACAACACATACAATAAAATAAAACTATTGTTCTCTAACATAGCTTACTTAACTAAATTAGTAAAAAATATTAAAATATGGTATTAATGAATTAAAACTAGAATATTGGATAAGAAATTACTTAATAAAACTAAAATATAAAGTTCGTGTTAAAGAACAAAATTATGTAGTATAGGAAATTGTCAAGATTGTAATAAAAATTATACTGAACACTCAAGAACTAATCTGAGCCCCTTCAGACCTGGTCTACATCAATTTCAAAAGTAATTTTTACAAATCACAGCAACTTTTAGTGTTACTGACTGTACACTTCAATGTACATCTGATTTGTGCATTACTACAGTTAGTTCAAATCTCTGTGGAGATGTGAATTATAAACCTGAACAAAGAAGTTGGTCAATCCAGATTGGTGATAACTATATTTTCATACAAATATGTATTTAGTGTTTATTGTGTAAATGAGCCAGGAGGCATATGAAAATTAATTATAATAATTTATTTTATTTTACATAGACTTATATATATATATAACTTGTAAAATAGTTTATTTTATAGACTATTTAACTGTTCCTGACTTTATACCATATCAAGGTCAAGCTACTGGCTAAATAATTCAAATGTAAAACGTTTCGGTTTGGGGGAAAGTGTGGTATTACACCTGTTAGAGAGGATTATGTCGAGTTGTGACAAACTTTTCTATGACAATTTCTTTTCTTCATATGCGTTGCTACAAATTCTGAAAAATAAAGTACTTATGCAGCAGGTACTGTAACCTCCACTGCTTTCAGATAAAGACATTACGAAGAAACAAAGAGGGTATTCAGATCAAATAATAAGTAATGATGGTGATGTCACTAATGTGAAATGGTACAGCAACAGAATTATAAACCTTCCTTGTTTGTTAGAAAGGCACAAGAAGAAAGAAGATAGGGCAAGAGACTGAGTTTAAATAAAAATCAACATTACCCGATTTGGACACCTCAGTCTGAAGAATACGACAATACCAGTCATTGAAATGACACCGATTATCACATCAACCCGGTTCAGAAAACTAAAAGCAATTTATACAAACCTAGATGAAAATTACTTGATGATAGACCATAAAAGTGGAGGGATCAGTATCTCTTGACATAATGAAATACATAAATAGGGCACAATACCCATAAATAATCCCAAACTTTCAATATTGAAGTGGTGGGTTTTGGGAAGATACTGTAAGCATTAAACCCTGCCTCACTTCGGTCAACAAGTAATGTAAATAGTTTAGTTACAGTTTTGATAGTTAAGTTACTGCTTGTCTGGACAAATCTGTGAAAGTGAGTGATGGTCAGGATTAATGGCCAGGCTCGTAATGAGGGTCGGACAATAATAAATCTTTTGACAGTTATGCTTCAGAGAGGGTTGAGGAATGATCTAGCTCCTGCTGCCAAGAAAATATATATCCGGTCATCCAATTCTCCAGATCATCCTTTGGTCAACAGCGAACATAATGAATGACGCCTGGTAAGGTGTGAAAATACCATCACTTGCAACTTCCCCACCATCGCCATACTGGAACAGGTGACAACTCTCCCTGATTCATGCTCTTTTAGTCTTGAGTGTGTTACTATTTTAAAACCGTCTTACGTAGCATGTAGGTGGCGCCTAAATATTATATTGATAAGATTTAAACATATTGTACCAATAGAAACATCACAACACCGATCACCTAATACAAATACATGATGTAACTTCTTAATTTCCGTTATATAAAGCTTATATATGTATTTGTAAGGGAGGCGATAATGGGAAACAGCCAAAAGTTTTTGATATATTAAGGACAAAATGAATATAGAATAAGTTTAGAGGAATGAAGCTTTTTGCAGTTGTTGTCAAATAATAAAACCTAAAAAATTGTAATTAATTAAATTGAAAAAGGTTAAAATTTCATGTCTCAATTATTCTATACATTCTATAAAGGCAAATATAGCTCAATGCTTACTTTATATTACAGCAACAATACAAGAAAACCGATTTTATGACATTGTATCACATAAGCAATTTCTTTATCACCATAGGTAAGAATTTGCAATAAACCTACAAGGCCATGAGCAGTTAATGTGGACTTCATAAGCCAGGAGCCAATTGATAATCACCCCTCTCTCTTTGCTGCAGCAAACTGCATTGCCCAGGGACCACGACGTGAACGTGAGAGATAGGATTTGCTGGCAGAGCTATCATAGATAGACGGCATTTCTCAGGATTCTGCACAAAAGCACACCCGAGGCCTGTACCAGCCTTGGTCCCCATTTCATATAAAAATATATATTTCAAAACCACAAATTATACAGTTCTATAAATTGTGTTACAGAATGACGTATCAGATTATTGTGTATGTAAGTAATTACAATATGAATAAAATCACAATAAATAAGAACAGGAATGGCATATTGTGTACTGATAACTTACATATTTTAGTTATTAAAGATAGGTTTTCCCTGTGTATATTCTGAATAAACTATACTTGGGTTCCCACCCGGGTTAATTGGAGTTTGAGCCACGACGTTTCGATGGTATACTCTGCCATCGTTCTCAAGTGAAAGTGCTGTTCTGTGGTTCACATATTTTAGATTCCTACATATCCCACAATGAAATAGCATTATTCTCCAATATTCAAATTTTTTATTTCTTTGTTTGAGTACTTGAAAAGTACCAACATTTGTTATCTTAATTTTGGCAGATGGTCTATGCCAGCTGCATCAAACTTAATTAATATATGTGCCATATACGCAACTGGCAAGATTCACAGGGGCCACATACCTTTTACAACTTTTCTTACAATTATAGCAAGGATTCAGGAATATGGACAGCATAATTAAAACACATTATGTAATTATTTGAATTGAATGTTAATAATTTTAAATATTCATTTGTAATTATTATTATTATTTTTATTTATACATTAATTTCATAAAGAAAAAATTTTTTTGCAGGAAACTTGCCAGCGCCTTCCCTATAGTAGTTATCCAATAACTGGATTCAAAGACCGAGATCAGAAAGTCTTCAACATAGCAGATACACGATTATCTGGTAATCTTGATCTAGAGGCCATTTTATTTAATTTCATGGACAAAAAAGAACGACAAGACCCCTATCGTGTGGACTGAGGAGACAGTTGTTGATTTTGAAACATGTAAGAAAGCGTTGTCTGAAGCGACATTATTATATCACCCGAACCCAGAGGCTACGTTGGCGATAGTGTTGGATGCATCAGATAAAGCAGTGGGTGCAACCCTCCATCAACGTCACCTGAAAGGGTACCAACCTCTAGCGTTTTACTCAAAGTGTCTCTCTCCAGCACAGGAGAAGTATAGTGCATACGACAGGGAGCTCCTAGCCAGCCGCCTACCTGGCAATTAAGCATTTTAGGCACATGGTGGAAGGTCGCCCGTTTGTGCTCTTCACTGACCACAAACCCTTAACATTTGCCTTTTGTCAGAAGGAGGACAAATGTTCACCGCGACAGATCAGACATCTGGATTATATCAGCCAATTCACAACTGATATTAGATATCTAAAAGGGGTGAACAACATGGTGGCAGACGCATTGTCCAGAGTGCAAATCGCAGAAATGGCCACACCATCCGCTATCGATTTTGAACGCATGGCGGAAGAACAGCGAGAAGATTCGGACATAAAACGAATGTTTTCGGCGGACACCAACACTGGGCTGCGGCTTTAGCCGATGACAGTGGGCGAACCAGGTGTCACACTTTACTGTGAAACATCAACAGGCCGCATTCGGCCAATAGTGCCGGAATCATTCCGTCGTGAGGTTTTTAACAGTTTGCATTCTTTGTCGCACCCCGGAGTGAAAATAACAGTTAAATTAGTGCGGGAGAGATTCGTCCGGCCATCGGTTAACAAAGACGTAACAGCCTGGACTAAAGCCTGCCTGAAATGCCAGCAAGTTAAAGTCGCTTGACACACCAAAAGCCCTATAGGTTGATTTTCCCCTCCAGACGTTAGATTCCAGCATATCCACATCGATCTCGTAGGACTTCTTCCTCCGTCAGAGGGTTTTAAGTATTGTCTTACTTGCATTGATAGATTCTCCAAGTGGCCAGAAGTCATTCCGCTATTGGATATATCTGCGGAAACGGTCGCAACAGCATTCTACACGGGATAGGTTTCCCGATTTGGCGTGCCACTCCGTGTGACAACCGACCAGGGGACACAATTTGAGTCTTCACTTTTCTCCGCGCTCATGAAATTTCTGGGTACCACCTCAACAGCAGCATCCACAGCAAGCACCTCCCCAGCAGCAGCAACATGGTCCACCACCTCAACAGCAGCATCAACAGCAAGCACCTCCCCAGCAGCAGCAACATGGACCACCACAACAGCAACATCCACCATCTCAACAGCAGCAACACCCAGCCAGCCTACATGACAGAGGACGACGAGCAGCATCCTTCACCACCACAGCAGCATCATCAACACCAACGGAAACAGAAACGGCAGCAGATAGAGGAACAACAGCAACCCGAACAACGGCATCCTCAACAAGCCAACACGACAACTCGTTCTGGTCGAAGAGTGCGGCTTAACCGATGCTTCTGCTCCAGTCTCGCTATCGCTGGAGGGGGGCTACCTGTAGCGACATGCATTGAAGTGCAAAGAACTTCAGTGGCTGACGCGCGGTGTGGCAGTTCTTTTACCGCAACAATGACTCTAAGTTTAGAGTAGTCTCAGATAAGATGGATATGTGTAACATTGTACAAAATGCGCAAGAGTTAAATAAAACGTTGTAGATATTATTGTGCGTAATTAATCACATAGCAATAGTTGCTTTCATAAGTATGTACTCTCAAAATTGTGCAGCTAATTTTTAAAGTCTGGTTATTTTTCACCTAAATATTAACTTGTTTAGGGTACTCCTACTCCTCTATACTTGTCTTATAAACCTGAAACATTTTTAAAATCAATTACTCCAGTTGTACTGAAGTGGGAGCATTTTAAACTTCAAATGAAAAAGGACAAGTAAAAAGTTAAATCTTTTTATAAAATTTATCGAATTTCTTCAATTTAACCACTGCATTGTGAAAATGAGCAACTTTGATTTTGTGCTTTGAACTGCTTGGACGTAGTAAAGTATGTAAAAACTTTTTTTTCGCATAGATGATTTCTAAAAAAATCATTTTTTGTGCAAAACTTGCCACTGCACCATACATTTGTTAATAATTGATCTGTGCCTTGCAATGTAAAATTAAAATTATTCAAATGACTTAATATTAGATTTTTCATCTTTTACAAACAGAGCTTCTTTTCTAATTACTATATTTTCACTTTTTCCATCTTTTATCTCCGAAATTAAATTATTTCATCCAAAAGTTGACTTCAGACTTTGTGATAGGACAACCAACAAAGTGCTTTTTAATAAGGAAGGTCTTTGAATATGGATTCTAAATCTTGAAGGAATGAAGTAAATTAATTAAGGTTCAGAGCCTTCGATCCAATAAAGTTTTTTGTTTATTAGGATACATATCATGTAATTTTTCTATCAGTCTTGACGTAAATCCTTTACATTCACCCATCATCGATTTAGCACAGTCAGTTGTTAAAGAAACGAGCGTATAAAGAGAAAGATTATAATTTCATAAAATGTTCCATGCAACGTGAAATATATGTTTTCACCTATACCTCTGTAAAGAGGGATAATTACTAAACAATTTTCGTGATCTTCATTTATAATGTCATTATAACACAGTAGGTGGGTTAGAATGGCATAGGAACACGTAATAGGATTTGTAACTTGCAGGCGACTTTCACGTGGCAATTCAATGGGTTTATAAATATTTATATAAATACCTTACAGACACACTTCAATTTTTTTATTGGCATAGGTAATAAGGGACCAAAACAATCTCCTCATGGCCCGTGGGTCACAAATTAGATATGCCTTGACTGTGCAATTAACCTATATCTCATTATTTGGCTTAATTACCTGCTTGCAGTTGACAACTACAACTTGTAACATATATAACATTATCAAGATCTGTAAAAAGAATTAATATCAGACCATTAATATGGATAGAAATGAAAAAAATTTGATGGGCTACAGAGTTTACTGGCTAACAATTTTTGGCGAGTTACTACTCACTCAGTTACTTAACTACTCACCCCTACACTAAATTACTTAGCGAATGCAAACAAGGCTTTAAGTAATTTAGTCGAGTGGCAAATAGTTTATTAACTGAGCTAGTAGCAACTCACCAAAAATGTTCACATCTACCGCTTGCTAAACTGTACACCTAGTGTATTTGCAATGAATAACAGCCAACACAAACACAAAAAATAAAACAGGAAAAAAATTAATAAAACTTACAGTAAAGACTATTTTAGAAAAAGTGGAATAAATTCTTAGTGTGTCCAAAGAAAATATGCGTACCAAAATGGATTCAGGAAAGGAATTACTAGAGGAAAGAAATAGAAAAATTAGAAGATACTAAAGCCTACTTTGGAAATTTGAGTATGACTGAAAATAATTATAATTTTATGTTAATGAAAGTGCAGTCACAAATTCAATTTAAGGATACCTATTTTAGAAGAGCAATTCTTGAAAAATAAAATTACAGGCAGTTATCTACTTTCTTGCTACTAGATTTAGGTTAAGAACAATGACACACATCTTTGTGCAAAGTATTGCCAAACATTCACACTAATAGTACCCGGGCATAGTAAAGCAACTAAGGTGAAATACACTTCAGACAAAAAGAGAAAGAGGGAATCCGAGGTAGAATGAAAGAATGGACTCTGTGCGGGAGGAGTGATCAATTGTTTAAATTAAAAACAAGCAATCAATAAATAGACATTGGGAAATACTCAATCCTAATAGGAATATTAGTGACAAACAATTTGCCTGCAGTTGTGTTTGAAGAACTTCCTCTTACGGAAAGAAAATTTAGACTTTATCTACACTCTCTATAGTAATATGACTTTAGTATAATGCAATACAGGAAAGTGATCAATGCACAGAAATCTCTAATAATAAAATAAAATAAAGTAAAATATATTTCGAGTGGATTTTTTTTCGGGCAAATATATTTTTCCTTTTTCAAAATTTATCATCTAATGTCATTACATGAATATTTATTTATTAGGTATATATATTATTTAAATTGAAGTAATCTATATTATTAATTATAGGTTAAATATGGTCCTTACGACCAGATTGTTATTGTTTAACTCCTATGTATCTGCTACTCGGCATCTGACCATTTGTAATATCAAGCCATTAAAAAAAAGGAATTCACAGAAAGGAAAAAAATGACGTCAAACTACCTTCCAAGCACATGGAAAACAGCTCAATATCTGAAAATGTAATTGCAATGGTATGACCATAGCATCATTAAACACGCGAAAGTGAAACGCGTACATTGTCGCTGAACGCGAAACATTCTGCTGCGAATACCATAAAAACCCACACCGATCCGTCGGCCATGCATAATTAAGTCTAGAAAACTAACGTGCTAATGAAAAAATTTCGTAAAATCTCTTTAACAAAACCATGAAAAATAGTATTTCACGCGCATTAAACAGCAGTAAAGTAAAGGAATCATAATAGAATAAATACCACATGTTGCAGCACTTTCCATTGTCCTTTGCTTGCTTTCCAAATAACTTCACTGGAAGATGTGTTACAGTGAGCGCGTTTCGGAAAAGGCGGCTAATCCCCAAAATTCACTTGTGCGCGTAGTTCGCATTGTACCGCCAGAGTGCAGTGCTGAGCTACAAAATTCACTTTTACGCGTAAACAAAGAGTAATTCAAATCCACGTGGAATTCTTGAGCTGCTAACCATCGCCTTTGAAAATTTATTTGTTATTTACCTTGAGGTACGAAAATAACACATTCACTAATTGTAGTTTCTCACTCGTACTATAATTTTCTGAAAACTGAATTCTTTTATTTCCATAGGTTGTAAATTGTATCCGTTCAGAGAAATGGATTTTCTGTGTAACCTTTGGGTGCATCATTCACTCAAGACAGATTTGTCTCAACATAAGTTATGCACTCACGGTATTAAACCAGCCAAAACTATCGGAGAATTCACCCGTTCCATTTGTGATAAACCCTTTTCGTCCAAGAAAGTTTTCTCAAATCATTTTGCAAGCATGCACAATATTAAAAGGCTGTCTATTGAGTGCTAAGAAGATAATTGTGATTTTGTACCAATTTAAAATCGTTAAAATATAAAAAAAAATTAAAAACAAAGAGTGCAAATTTTTTGAGACGAAACCCCATACCTCTGGTTAAAATTCTGACCTAAAAGTTTGAGGTAGAGTTCAAATCTAATGGATACACATTTCATGTAATTATTTTAAAGGCTATAATTTCAGGAGGGAATAATTATTCAATTATTGACATGGTTACTCGAGGAACTTCAAGGACACATATAGTAGTCTGGACAGAAAATGTCTTCACCTTGTGGGTTTTGTTTGTGTCTTTATCTGTAGAATTCAATCATTAATAATAATTTTTTTCTTTTCGACTGATATGTATTTCTACATTATATTTTTCTTAAATGGTGCATTTAGGTTCAAAATTGTCTAGACATGTGCTTTTCAATTTGTAAATTGAAGAGCTTGGTGCAAGAAGGTGTTAACTAAATGAATTACCAAAGGAGACATTGAAGGTTTTTTATAGATCCTGAAAATCCTTTTCTATACATCCTTCCTATTTGATGATGTTGGTGTTATTACTTCTAATTCAACTACAAAAGTTAGCATTTATGCAAAAAGGTGTCAAGTCTAAGAGTTTACATATATTGTCATATTAAGGCTTTCTGTAAGGTGTGCAGTTTTTGATTAAATGTACTCTGAAAGCAAAACTACAATGTAATTTAAATTTAACATTGTATACGGAATTCATAAATTTCTACTGAAAATAGCACTTCTAAATGTTACAATTCACATTATTTACATTTCTTCCGACAGGAGTAATTATAACTCAATTTGGTATTAAGTATTTGGTAAAAATTAAAAGAACACCTTTAATTTGTGATAACAATTGATACACAAATTTGTCTCCCCTCTGGAAAGTGATGGAATCCCCGAAAAACTGGATTAATTTACTAGGTTTGTTTCATTAATACTTCCTTTCCATTTTCAGTCTTCCTATTGTATAACCTGAGCTGTTTTGGCAAATATTTAATTTGCATATACTTGTCTGCCAGCCTTGTGACATTAATTAATTATTCCTTCAGGCACTATTTATAATGATCCTGTAACCATCAATGCTGTAAATATTGCCAATTTGTTTTTTAAACACAGAAAAATTTTGGCCCACATTCACAACAATATATCTTACTTCTGGAATCTTGTGATCTGTGCAGTAAAATAACCCTCCATAATCAAATAATGAAAACATTTTGTAGTATTAGTTTTTCAGGTGTTTAAAATTATTTATTCATTAAATTATAACACAATGTTTTATTCCTTTGTTTGGCACCGCCTGAGGTGTGAAAAGAATCCAGGAAGTTGTTATAAACACAAATAGCACAAAGATTTATTAACAAAATTTGTATGTGAAGCCCAAACTGTCCCAGAAGCTTGTTATTGAACTACTGTAGTAGTAGTGTTTTCATACTACATTTAGAGTCAATAATTATAAAATTTGTATGAGATAAATAAAAAACTACTGAAAACCATTTCCAACACTTTTGATGAATTAGCATCTATTTGACGTCAAATATATCAGAAAATACTGTGATTTCCATGAAAAGTAGCAATGATTGTCAGAACACAGCAGTTTACATATGTAACTCAAAATTTTGTGATTCATGCACAAAACTCAAAAATTAGTTAAATGTTTGGGAGTGAGGGTGATCTAATGAGCGGCGACCACGTGGCTTTACTTTGCTTTATTGCGTGAGAGGGACGACCACCCGGTCCGTCTCAAGTGAGGCAAGCAAGTGAGCGAGAGAGAGGCCGGTTGCACCCCACTCGGCCTGTTGCCAGAGTGGGGGGAGGTGCAGCGTTGCCAAGTCTCTATCAGCGATGCCGCTGCGTGTGGAGCAACATCTCTGCTCCCCACAACAGCCCCCTCCCGAGAGACGGAGTCGGTTTTAAAACATAGAAAGAAAAACAATGTATATACATATAAGTGAAACTAGCACTATCAGTCTCTACGCATGTCTGTGCGGCCCAAAGTTCTGCACTGACGACGCACTCGCAGAGCGCCCGGGTTGCGGCGGGCGTGCTGGAGAGGTGCGGCGGCGCTGGGGCGACGGGGAGTACCTGGCTGGCGCGTGTGTGTGGCGGCCCGCGCGAGTTGCCGTAGGCACCGGAGCCCTGCTGGGTTGGCGTCCGCTCCTGGCTGACGGCGCTGGAGCCTCCTGCGTCGCGACGGGGACAGGTCGGGGCGGTGCGCCAGTCGCTTCCTCGGCTGAGGTGAAAGCCGGTTTCAGCCTGTCCAGTGAAACTCGGACGTCGTTCCCTCGCACCCGCAGGACGCAAGTCTTGTCGTCCCTGCTGACGACCAGGTGGGGGCCGGTATAGGGTGGGCGGAACGATGGTCGCGCGGTGTCGTCGCGCAGGAAGACATGGGTGCAGGATGCCAGCTTCCTGAAAAACGAAGGTCCCGGGGCGCGAGTGCGGGTCACGGGTTGTGGCCTGATGTGCTGCGTTGCTGCGCGGACGCGGTCGACGAGTGAAGTTGGATCGACTCCGGCACACTGTGCTGGAACTGGGGCAAAAAATTCGCCGGTCAGCCGGAGTGTTTCGCCGAACACCAGCTTGGCTGCCGATGCCTGTAGGTCCTCCTTGAAGGCGGTGCGTATGCCCAGCATGGCTATCGGGAGCGCCTCTAGCCACGATGGTCCGGTGTGGCACATTAACGACGCCTTCAGCTGCCGGTGGAATCTTTCCACCATGCCGTTCGCCTGTGGGTGGTACGGCGTCGTCCGAGATCTCTGCCACCCGGCGAAAGCTCCCAGAGCCGCGATTCGAATTGACGGCCTTGGTCGGTTGTGATGACCTCTGGGCACCCGAATCGGGCGATCCAGCCGTGGAGGATGGCGTTGGCTACGCTCTCGGCGGTGATCTACTCCAGCGGGACTGCCTCTGGCCAGCGCGAGGCGCGGTCGACGATCGTGAGCAGGTAGCGGAAAGGCCCTGCTGGTGGTAGTGGCCCGACGATGTCGACGTCGATGTGGCGGAATCGGGTGGTAGGCGTCTGAAAAGATCCGGTAGCCGTCACGACGTGCCGCGTGGTCTTGGCGCGTTGGCACGCACGCTCGGCAGTCGCGGTTTACTCCAGGCCACACGAAACGCGACGTCACCAGGCGCGTAGTGGCGCGGATCCCCGGATGGCTGAGGTTGTGCAGCGCGTCAAACACCTGGCGTCGGCTGGGTGCTGGGACGAACGGCCGATGGCGTCCGGTCGAGACGTCGCAATAAAGCTGCGAGGCGTGGCCTGGGATGGATACCAGGCGGAGTTGGAGCGCTGTGCCGCTGCGAAGCAGCGTGCGCAACTCGTCGTCGCGCGTCTGCTGGTGGGCGAGGGTCTCGACGTCCACCAGGATCGGGGCCGTCGTAAGCTCCCTGTAGTACGCCGGCCACTGCGATTGACGGGGAGTCAGTTTCCTGGAGAAGAAACCCAGTGGCTGCCATGCTCCGTAGACCCGTTGCTGGAGGGTGGCGCCGACGCCTCCATGCGAAGCGTCGGTGAATAATCCGAGTTGAGCCGTAGGGTCGGGGTGGGCCAACAGGGTGGCGTCGGCGAGGGACGCCTTGCAGCTCTCGAAGGCCGCGGAGGTTGCAGGCGTCCACGGCACCGGTTGGGCTCCGCGGAGGCCAGATAGTGACTCCTGCAAAACGGCCTGATTAGTCGCGGCGTGGGGAAGGAAACGCCTGTAGTAGTTTACCATCCCCAAGAACCGGCGCAAGCCTCGGGCGTCGGGCAGCCGTTGGAACTGCTGCAGGGCGGTGATGCGCTCCGGGACCGCGCTGACGCCTTCGTGGGAGACGCGGTAGCCGAGGAAAGTGACGGCTGACCGACCGAAGACGGACTTCTCGGTGTTGAGCACGATGCCGTTCTGCGCCAGACGTTGGAAGATCGTGTTGAGATGTTCTCGGTGTTCCGCCGGTGACGAGCTAAAAACGAGAATGTCGTTTATGTACGGGTAGCAGAACTCGAGGTCCTGCAGCACCTCGTCCATGAACCTTTGAAAGGTTTGCCCCGCGTTTCGCAACCCGAACGTCATAAACGGGAATTCGAACATCCCGAACGGCGTTGTTATCGCGGTTTTTGGGATGTCCGGTTGATGGACCGGAATTTTTGAAAAACAAGGAGCCTACAAAACGATGGGTAATCAATATGAAACGTGACAAGTGGTACCCTTCTCGTTTTAGTTGCCTATGCTCTGTTTATTTTGAAGACTGATTTATGTATGTATCAGGAGAGAGAAAGCTACTTCTGGCTAAAGCCATTCCAACAATATTTTCATTCCGGACCATTTACAAAAACCAAAAATCACAGCCAATTAAGTTCGAAGAAAACGCCAATCATCCAAGAATCTGTTTCGCTTGAGGTTAACCTGTCATCAAATCAAGGAGGTAAAACAGTCTATCATTATTTTTTGTAATAGAGATGGTCGCTTTTTTTGGTAATCAAAGTATTTTTAATCCAAATTGTAGCTCAATAATAGTTTTTTTTAATATATTTAGTTGAGGCAGAGAACCACAGTGCTTATAAAGACCAGTCGTATTGTTTGCCTAACCCAAAAAAACTAAAGCAGATTTGTGATTCATTACAAGAAAGAAATGAGAAATTGAGGAAGCAAGTTTAGCATCAGGACTCTGCAACTGAGTTGCTAGGTTGTGATAGAATTTAATTTAAAATTAATTTAAAAAAAACTTGTTTCATTAAATGCCAAGGGCTCTGTTTCAGAATATACTGCAGATATTAAACAGTTTGCACTTGCTCATAATTTTTATTCCGCTCAGGCGTATGATTACTTAAGAAAGTTTGTGTAATTGCCTCATCCACAAACACTTCATAGTTGGCAACTTCTGTAAATGGCAGCTCTGGCTTTACTGAGGAAAGTTTTAAGAAATTAGCAAATGAGATACAGAATAGTTCTGGTCCTATTCTTGCTACACTTATGTTTGATGAGATGGCTATAAAAAAAGTATTAGTATGGGATGGTACTAGGGATTGGGGCTATGTTGATTTGGGACAAGGATGTGAGGATAGTGATGACAGTCAGGTTGCAAGAGAGGCATTAGTTTTCATAGTTACTGCTCTCAACAGGAGTTGGAAAATTCCTGTTGGGTATTGTTTGATGAATGGGATATCAGCAAATACTAAACTAAATATATTAGAGCAGTATTTATGTAAGGTAGAGGAGACGGATTAACATAGTTGCTATAGTGTGTGATGGTGCTGCTAGTAATAGGTCTGTTATGGAAAATGGGGTGTTAAAGTGGGTGGAAGAAATTCCCATCTGACAAATACAGACAGAAGTTTTTTGCTTTCTTTGATGCAGCCCATATCTTGAAGTTGTTGAGGAATACTTTGTGTGAAAAAAAAATTGGTAGATGGTGCAGGACAGTTAATTAAGTGGGAATATTTTAATAGTTTAATAAATTTACAAGAAAATGAAGGTTTGCATGTAGCTAACAAAATGAGAAGGTTACATATTCAGTATGAGTCACAGAAAATTAAGGTAGCTTTGGCTGTGCAAACACTTGGTAATTCTGTAGCTGATGGAATGATTTTTTGTAGAGATTTAGGTTTAGCAGAGTTTAAGGATTGCAAGGGCAACATAAAGTTTATAAACAGTTGATACAGCATTTGATCTATTAAATTCATGCGTATGAGTGAAGATCATTTAGAACTGTTCTTTTCTTGTATACGCAGCAGTGGGGGAAACAGAAACAATCCTAATGCTTTTCAATTTAGGTCAGCATATATATTGATTACACACACAGAACCTTCCAAAAATGCTAATTCTACTGATGGGGATGTTGATTCACTAATTGTACCTATTTTAAGAAATGTATTTAAACATCAGTCTACTAAAAATTTTGATCATGATTGTGTCCCTCATTATGAAGACTTAACATTGTATTCTGAAAAGCTGGTAGAATACATTTCTGGAAGTGTTGTTGGGCAAGTGAGTAGAAAGCTGAAATGTGTAGGTTGTTAGGAACTGAAGGAAAAACAGGGTTAATAGCAATCAAAGATTTTAGAGATAGTTAATACAATCCTTATAAAGATGTGGTAAAGTAATTTAAATTGGCAGAAAGAGTGTTGAGAAATAATGAAATTCTTACTTGGGAATAAAAATTTTCTATTAAGATTGTATGTAGAGATTTTCAGAATGTTGGGACACGGTCAGAATTTATTTACAGAGTTTGAACTCCTTATGGTTCAAACTGAATTTGTAGAGGAATCCCATTATTTAGTTTTAATAAAAATGTAATTTAAATGACACTTTAATTGCAGATTGCATCATTTATGCAAATCTAAAGCTATTAC
This sequence comes from Eucriotettix oculatus, assembly GCA_034510155.1. Classification (NCBI taxonomy): domain Eukaryota; kingdom Metazoa; phylum Arthropoda; class Insecta; order Orthoptera; family Tetrigidae; genus Eucriotettix; species Eucriotettix oculatus. The sequence continues at coordinate 3,766,476 of CM067382.1, forward strand.
TGAAAGAGGAAGACAGGTTAGGCAAATGTATACTAAGTTAATATTGTTTAAAGGGCAGGCCATAAGGTAACCAGATTTCAAAACATCAATAATTTAATTAACTTATTTTGTTTCAGATATCGAGAACCAGCTGGTCTTGTTCAATATTATTGTCTAATCAACTTCTTAGTTTCCTCAGGTTCGAATGGTATCTTCATTCCAAACCATCATATCTTTCTGTCCTACTTGGTGCAGGTTTTGTAGGGTTTTCCTGCACCTTAGGTAAATGTCAACGGCAGCTGAAGGTCCCTGTAACCAAAGGCTGTGACCTCCCCAACCATATCCTTACATTCCCAAACTCTGCTTCAAATTATTGTGCTGTTTTTTAAATACTTCTGTTATATTGCTGTTGGCAAAATAAAATTTTCAATTCATCTATACAATAAATGTCTTATTTCATTTAACCTTGATCCCTATCAACTTTAAACTATATTTAATGTCAGCATAGATGCATTTAGATATTATTTGCACAATGTACAATAATATGATTGGAAAAATATTAAAATTTTAGATATTGGGTGTAATCTTTATTATAAACTAACGAGTGAGATACTTCATATCAAATCTAATAATACGGCCATTATAAATGAACTATTATAAAGTTTCCTGCTCATTAACTTTCAAAGTTTGCATGTTGTATTGAGCATTGAGATGATGATTATGAGCTATTCATGTTAACTTTAATTTCGGCACTTTCCTTTGTGACATAACAGAAATAATTTACCATTTTTAAGTGATGTGTTATATATATATATATATTATGTAATGAAACACATTCTATCTGGTTTCTGTTCATTTGTAACTTTCATACATATGTATATATAGTTTTTTAATCTTGATTTACGTGATACACTTCCTGTACGTATTCGTAAGTCCACCTCAATTCAATGCCAGCAGACAACAGGACACGCCCACCTACCATCCAAAAAATTGCGACTGAGCTTTCAATTTAATTCAAATGTGGTGGTACCTTGTCCAGTCTATGTTGTTTATATATGTCTTTGTATATAAACAAGACACCTGGCTTGCATTCTAGAGCACCATGAAGATTAGAAATTTGGTAAATATCGAAGTTACAAACACAATTGGTGAAATCCACTAAATATAGTCCCTAACTTTCCATATTGCAAATAGAGTTCTTTGATGCAGATGAAGTCTAGTTTTTTACTATTTACTATATCTCTCAGTTCCGCCATGGCTGTTTTTCTTCTTCCTACATTTATCTGACCTACTTTAATTTGCCTCTGTCAGAATTTGTAGGGCCTAGTCTCCATAGTTTGTATTTCGAATCAGTCTTTGCAACATAAATTTAAATGTGGGACATTCAGTTGGTTTATTTGCGCAGTTGATATTCCTCTTTTTACATGAGTGGCAGACATTCTTCTTCTCTTTTGTACATTCCTCTGCTTTACTACCTTCATCCCCACAAGTTTTGCAAGTAGGCTTTTGTTTACAATTTTTCGCTAGGTGACCAAGGTCAAGACAATTGAAACATCTTGGGATGTTGAGGTAATCCCTGAAATTGACACTTCTAAATTCAATGAATAACCTCCGTTTTTCCATGAGAAATTTCCTTATTCTTGGGCTCACCTCAAGTATCCAATGTATTCTACTTTTATCTTTATTACCAGTTTTTGTCCTTATCTTAATTACTTTTTCATCGCCTTGTTCTAAATTTTGAGCAACTAGGCTATACAATAACTATCCTTCACTTAACGTTGCATCAACATCATACAAAATAATTAATGTATTTTTGCGTTTTGGTCCTTCCACTTTATACTTTTGAAGAATGGGATGTTCTTTTAATTTTTCTACATCTTTATCCGAGTCGACCACTATACGCAGTGATTGTTGTTTCGTATCTCTTATGGAGATCATATTTATTTTGTTCTTTTGATCTATATTGGTTATGAGCTCTTTTCTGATGTCAGCAGCAGTGGTGTCTCCATTCTTTGCACTAATATACACTACTTTCTCTTTACGAGTTAACTCTGGATGTTTTCTTAAAGATAATGACATTTTATTTCCACCTCGTAATTTTGCTATTTCTGCATAGCTATTTTTAATATTTGAAGATTGGGCCTTCTTTATTTCTAGTTTTAAGTTGTTTATGTCTTCTTTAATTTCGCACACAGCATGATTGGTGCCTTCCAAATATGCATTTCGCGTTACCAGCAATTGAATTTGGAGCATCAAACCTGTTAACTTCTCTTGCAAGGTCTCCTTAGTGACCTTTCCCATACGCGAGTCTTCCTGAATTATTGGTCTGATCTCAGACTGGTGCACGGCACAAGTATTCATTACACTTATTCCATTTATATCATTTAACTCATCTTCCGTCATGATCGTATTTGTCTTTATAATTTGATAATGTGAGTTCCCAACCCCTCTTCTTCTCCTTCTTCGCTTGGAGGGAAGGAACTCGGTTCGTTTGGACCCGAGGAGTGTCGGTCTATTTCATATTCAGCATCGAGACATATAAAACAAAAATTTAATTTATTGGAAGCAACTTTGGCAGGTTTCAGGTAGCAGCAACCAGCAACAACTAGGCACCAAAAGGTCCTATCCTCTATTTGTACGTTATGGCGTCCACTCCCTACAGCGACTCCCGCGGACGGCAGCACCCTGTATTTGCGTAGACTCGGGTTCGAGTCCCAACCGACGCAACCATTTTTATTTGTTTAATTTATTTACATTGTTTGCCTTTAATTTCTAGTATTTTCTGTTTCTAGAATGTTCTGCTTCTAGAATATTCCATGTATGTATAAATAGGACTGGATTCCAAATCGGAGTCAGTCTTACTTCGCCATTGATTAAACGCTTATAACCTGTACGTGTGTGTGTTATTGAATCTCACGATCCCTAAGAAACGTGACATTTATGGTGGAGGCGCCGGGTACATCTAAACTTAATGCACAGTGGCTCCCATTAGACCTCGACAAAGCAGGAGACTCCAAGGCTTGAATCCGGAGTTCGTACCATACACAAAACCAGAGTACTTCGATGGATCGCCAGGAAAGGAGCTCACCGGCCTATGCTGCTGTTCAGCAGCATATAAGGAACCCTGCCATCTTCACAGGAGACGCCGGACAAGACCCAGGCAGATGGCTCAACGGCTACCAAAGGGTCGCCAAATTCAATAAGTGGGACGACACGATTTGCCTAGCCAATGCATCCTTTTATTTGGAGGGAACCGCAAGACAGTGGTTCGAAAATGTTGAAGAAAATTTGACCAGCTGGGAAACTTTCTAGTCCGAGATACAGAATGCATGCGGCGATTCTGAGCGTCATGTTCGGCAGGCCACAGAAGAGTTAAAATACAGGGCTCAGAAAAGTGGCGAGAACGCCCAATCGTAAATCCAAAACGCTCTCGCATTGTGCCGAACGGCAAACCCAAACATGGGGGAAGATGAAAAACTGGCATATCTAATGAAAGGTGTCGCGGAGGACTTATATCAGGCCCTCCTACTAAAGGACGTAAAATCGACGGAAGAGTTCGTAAAGCACTGCCAGTTCATCGAAGAGATGAACCAAAAACGAATTCGACGAAGGTTCGAGAGGCTTCCCAACGTTGTGCCGATTGCCTCTGTAGGAGAGGCGAATGATTTGTCGTCTCTCGTTCGACACATAGTAAGGGAAGAGATTCAGCGTGCTCTATCCCTTAGAAACGACGTGGCAGAACCACAAGTGGAAAGCGTTTTGGCGCCAATTTCCACCCCGACGTCCTCCTGGCGAAAGGTCGTTCCGAAGTCGACCTATGCGAAAGTAGTTGCACGGGAGGAAGAGCCAATCTACGCCCCAAGGAAGACAGACGTCTGGAGGACACGGGATAATAGACCTGTGTGTTTCCATTGTGGCCGTCCTGGACATGTGGTTAGATACTGCAAGGACAGGAGACGTGTATTCGCTGAAGCAAGAACTAGGCGAGGACAGAATGCATATGACCATGGACGCCAATATGACGATGCCGAACAGACAGAGTTGTTTCGAGGAAGATGCAGGTCGTCGTCGCCACATCCCGCCGCAAGGAGAGGACGCTCTCCGTCACGTCTCTCCCTATCTCCGTCGCCATTCGGTCGCTCCCCTAGCCGACGTAACCTGGAAAACTAGATGACGCAACCTTCCCTGGAGGTGAGGCCGCGGAAGAAGAAAATCCTCCGTCGACGACCGGCGTCAAGATGTCTGGAAATTATATAGACGTAATGTTGGACCACAAGTCGGTACGAGCCCTAATAGATTCCAGCGCATCTTTCTCTGTTATCTCCGAGACGTTTCGACGACAGTTGAAGACCAAGATCGCTGATAACAGGAATACTATTTTAAGGATCGCGGATGGCAAATATGTGCAACCAGCTGGAAGATGCACCATCAGGCTGAAAATTAATAACAGAATTCAGCCGTTCGAATTCATCGTCCTGCCGCAATGTAGCCACGACGTTATCCTCGGATGGGACTTTTTGAAGAGCTCGCAAGCCGTAATTGACTGGACGTTCTGAAATTCTGTTAGACGAATTACAAGCTTCCGAAGAAATTGAAAATAAGGATTCGTGGCGGTTATTTGTTCTCAACGATGCGTAGAGCGCTACCAAGGTTACAGTCACGTGCCCTAAGTTAAATGGCCACGTAGATCTTATAATTGAAGCGAAGAAGAAATTATCACAAGTCATTATTCCTGCGTCGGTCACATCGTTCAAGAATGGCACTGGAGATTTATGGGTAGTTAATGGGCAGAACGAACCTCAGTTTCTTCCGAGACATATGTGCTTAGCAAGGGCTGAGCTAATAACACAACAACATCTGACTGTCATGGAAGAAAATCCACCCAGCCGCAGACTTCCTACAGTGACGAAAATTAACGAATTCGAGTTTCATAAGTTACTAGCGCCGCAGTTAACCATCGATCAGCAGACGAAATTTCTTGAATTGCTTCAGAAACATTCTGTGTGCTTCGACGCAGTAATCAGGGAAAAATCAACCACTGTGAAGGTGAAACATAAAATCAACACAGGAAGCTACTCACCTATCAGTCAGAGGGCGTACAGAGTATCACCAGCAGAACGACGCATTATTCAAGAAGAAGTGGATAAGATGCTTGGCCGAGGAATCGTCCAACCATCACAGAGCCCGTGGTCATCACCCGTCGTACTAGTCACAAAGAAGGATGTAACCTGGCGATTCTGCGACGGTTATAGGAGACTTAACAAGATCACGAAGAAGGACGTTTATCCACTACCAAGAATTGACGATACTCTGGATTGTCTAAAGGGAGACTTATTGGACGATAACTCTCAGAGTGTATTTTTTATTTGGTTTCGGTATCATTATTATGGTTGCGTGTTTCCATTTGGTTGGAAAATAAGTGGTTCTAAGGATAGCGTTGAAGATATAGGTAATTAAGATTATTTTTTTCATTGGGAGATGTTTTAGGTGGCGGTTTGTGATGAGGTCGTGACCAGGGGAGGCTTTGTTTTTTAGGTTTCTTATTGCGGTTGATATTTGGGGAGGGGTAAAGAGTTTTGGGAGTGGTGATAATTGTAGGAGATGTAGGAGTTTTGCTGCTGTGGCCTTGTTGTGATTGTTGTAGAAGCAGCAGTTGGGGGAGAATTGCTTGGTCAGTAGTTGGGCGAAGATGTTAGCTTTTTGGGAGGAGTGGTAAACCAAATATTGTATATTTTAAATGGAGGGATATCGGTTTTTTTCTTAGTCAGGTGATTTGTTTTTTGCCATAGTGATTTGTCGGTTGCATTACGTTGCTGAAGAAAATTGAAGTGTCGAGTCACTAGAGTCTTTTAGTAATTTTTGAAGTCTTCTAGAGATGTCATTGTATTTGCGCTTGTCTGCGGGATTTTTGGAATTATTCCATTGTCTTCGTAGAGATTTTTTCTCTAGAAGTAGGTTATCTATTTGATTTTGGTGAGTGTTTGTAGTTTAGTTGGTATTTGGTAGGAGGCTATGGCAGCAGCTGTGAGGATGATGGATTGTAGGTGATTTAAGGCAGAGTCTATATCTATGGGTGATTTTAGTGGGATCTTGAGGACTGTTAGCTTTTCTATTAGTTGGGAGAAGTTGTTCCAATTTGTGAGAGTGACATTTGGGGTGCGATTAGTGGAGTGGGGTGGGAGGGTGAGATTAAGGTGTGCTATTAGTGGTAGATGATCGGAACTGAGTTCGTGCAGAACTTTTGGGCTGTGGAGGTAATGTGAGGTTTTGTACATCTGATGATTTGAGGTTGTCTGGGTAATGTGTTGGTTCAATAGGGTAAATTATTTTAATATGGGATTTGGAGAGTACAAGATTTAGGTCATTGCCTCTAGAATTGGATGTTCTGGATCCGAAATTAGGGTGTTTGGCGTTGTAGTCACCTCCCATTATGTATGGGAAAGGGCGGGATAAGATAAGCTTTCTCCAGGTGTCAGGTGAGATATGGTTTGTTGGGGCAGAATAGAACGAGGAAATGTTTATGGGAGTGTTTGTGTTTAGAGTTATTTGAGTTAGTTGGAGTTCAGGGAGAGTTATGGAGGGGAGTTGATTGTGATCTATTGAGCTTTTGATTAGGATGGCAGAGCCGCCTTTTCTAGTGGAATTTGGGTGATCGGCTCTATAGGTTTTGTATTTCGGAAAGTTATAGGGTTGGGTGGGGATAAGTTTAGTTTCAGTTAAAAGCAGAAGGTCGATGTTGTTCTTTTGTAGGAATAGATTGATTTCGTGATATTTATTGGTAGCCCCGCGGACGTTCCAAGTGCATATGGATAGATATTGTGGAGGAGTTTGGATCATTTTTTCGAGTACAGTTTTCGACGAACAGTCGCCACGAACGGACGCGTTTCTCAGCACTCTCCGCAGAAAACGCAAGGTTAGTAATACGTCAGTAATACGCGTGTCTTATGGAATGCGGTCGCAACAGGCCGCGCGTAATCAAAGAGCGAAAATGCGCCTATTCACAAACCGATATAGTAGACGATCAACTAGAAAACGAAAATATGGAGTTCGTAGATGAAAGTGAGACCCTAGAAAATTACCAAAAAGTCAAGGAGCTAGAAAAGCAATTAACTCAAGCTCTAGACGTAGTTAACACGATTAGAAAAGAACTAGCTAGCCTGCAACAGAAAAATTACATTCCTGAAAATTCGGATGAAGAGGATGAGCTAGTAAATAGAGAAACAGCATGGCTACTCCCAAAAAATAAGAAGAGAAAAGCCTCGGAATCACCTGAACAAATTAAACCAAATCAAATAAAAAACAAAATCATTGCAACTAAAGTTCTGAAACCTCCTCCAGTGATAATAAGCAACGTTAAGGATTACCAGAAAATTAAGCAAAATCTGGAAGATATCAAGGTAAACTACAAAGCCTCATTGATGAATAATAATCAATTAAAAATTAATGTTAGTGATGAGGACGCATATCGTATTTTAACTAAAAATATGCGAGAACAAAACCATGAATGGCACTTCTATGAAAGTAAACAGAATAGGCCAATCCGAGTTGTAATAAAAAAATTACATCCAACATGTGACGTAAGAGAAATGGAAGAAGAATTAAGAGAAAGGGGATTTAAAATTATTAAAGTTGAAAACAAAATTAAAAAAGTATTTAAGAAAGATCAAAAACCTGAATACATCAAGCTGCCGCTGTTCATAGCAACATTTGAAAACACAGAAGATATTAGAAAAATTTATGAGCTTCAATATTTAGCTCAATTGAAAGTAAAAGTGGAAGCATGGAAATCCAGCAAAACGATACCACAGTGCAAAAAATGCCAAAGATACGGACATACGCAAAAATACTGCAGCAGAATACCTAAAGGCGTGAAATGTGCAGGAAATCATCTCACAGCAACATGCACTAAGCCAAGGGATACTCCAGCCAAGTGTACAAACTGTCTTGGAGACCACCCTGCTAATTACAGAGGGTGCGTTATAGCAAAAGAACTACAAAAAATAAGATTTCAGTAAACACAGAAGAAACAAGGTACAGAGCAAACAACAAAAAGTTTCACATCCAAAAGAGTGACAGGGCAAGTCTCTTTTGCAGAAGCTGCCAAAGGAAACCATTTACCACAAAGAAACTCTTCACAACCAAACAATCCAAAAGAAGACAAGACTATGGAACAAATGATGAAGCAGATGATGTTAATGCTACATCAATTTAATGAAAGACTTGAAAAAATAGAAGTAGAGAGACAGGAGCAATTCCAAAAGGTAAATAATGCAACAACACGAAATAAAGATAGCGACCTGGAATGCTAACGGCCTCCTGAACAAGAAAGCTGAGCTAGAAGTATTTCTAAACTCTCAGCATATTGACATATGTCTGGTGTCGGAAACACACATGACGACACAAGCATGCGTTAAAATTAGAGGCTATAAAATTTATCATGTGACTCATCCACACAACCAAGCTAAAGGTGGTAGTGCAATTTTAGTTAGAGAAACTATTCAACATTACGAAGAAAAACACATACAAAGAGAAGAATACCAAATTACTACAATAACGATTAAATCCACCAAACAGAATGTAAAAATTGGTGCAGTATACTGTCCACCAAGATACAATTTAAAACAAGAAGACTACAAAATCCTCCTACAACACATGGGTGAAAGATTCGTAATTGGAGGAGACTTTAATGCAAAACACACAGACTGGGGAGCAAGACTAACTACTACTAAAGGAAGAGAACTAAGAAAGGCAATTAGAATGACAGGGGCTAACTTTCAGTCGACAGGAAAACCAACATACTGGCCCACTGACAGAAATAAGATCCCAGATCTATTAGATTTTTTCATTACAAGAAAAATATCACCGAACTTCCTAGATACCGAAGAAAATTACGATCTTAATTCCGACCATTCAGCTGTCATTCTAACACTAAGCGGACGAATAATAAAGAAAGAAGCCAAACCACGCCTCGTTAATAAAACTACAGACTGGGATAGCTTCAGAATAAATATACAGGATGAAATTAACCTAAATATAAACTTAAAAACAAAAGAACAACTGGACAGCGAAACTGAAAAATTTACCAGAATTTTACAAACAGCAGCCTTTAACAACACCCAGAAAATTACACATATTACAAAAGCAGTCAATTACCCATCCGAAATACGAAACCTAGTCAGAGAGAAAAGGATAGCTCGGAGAAGATGGCAGCAAACAAGGCACCCAGACGATAAGAATATCCTTAATAACAAAACACAAAAACTGAAACGCGAAATTCGAAAGTTCAAAGAGGACTCAATCAGACAATTTCTATCAAACCTAGCATCAGAAAAAGACTCAGGTTATTCATTGTGGAAAGTCACAAAAAGAATTAAGAGACCAATAACATCAATACCTCCTATCAGGAAAGGACTAGAAGACTGGGCGAGAGATAATAAACAAAAAGCAAACTTGTTTGCTAAACACCTTGCTGACACTTTTACACCGAATAAAATCCAAACACATAACGTTCTCGAAGAAGTTGATAATACTGCATCTAAAGAAATAAAGCCTGTATCCCCAAAGGAAGTCGCAAAAGAAATAAAATTTAACTTAAATTCAAAGAAGGCGCCAGGATTTGATCTGATAACAGGACAAATATTAAAACAGCTACCAAAGAAAGGTATCCTCATGCTGACATACCTGTTCAATGCAGCATTCAGATTGAAGCACGTACCTGCCAGTTGGAAAGTAGCTGAAGTAATAATGTTACCAAAACCTGGTAAGCCACCACATGATGTCAAATCATACAGACCGATATCACTCTTACCAGTAATTTCAAAATTGTTCCAGAAACTTCTGCTCAAAAGATTAAAAACGTTCATACAAGAAAGTAAATTAATCCCAGATCATCAATTTGGCTTCAGAGAAAAACACTCGACAATTGACCAAGTTCACAGGATTACTGATATAATAGAAAAAGCGTTAGAAGATAAATTAATCTGCTCAGCGATATTTCTTGACGTTGCGCAAGCATTCGATAGAGTGTGGCATCAAGGATTAATATATAAGTTGAACAGAATGCTGCCCAAACAATATGTGGAAATTATAAACTCCTACATATCTAATAGACTCTTCCGAATCAAACAAGAAGACGAATACTCTGACTTAAAAGAAATTCAAGCAGGAGTACCACAAGGAAATGTTCTTGGACCAGTACTGTACCTGCTATTTACAAGTGACATCCCAAAATTAGATGACGTGAAACTCGCTACGTTCGCTGACGATACAGCGATATTAGCAACGGGGCACAATCTAACAACATCCACAGAAGTACTACAAGTCGCTACTAATACTATATATGAATGGACCAGACAATGGAAAATTAAATTGAATGAATTAAAATCCATTCATGTTAACTTTACGAATAAAAGAATGATTGACCCTCCATCTCTGCACATAAACGGAACCACAGTACCATACGAAAATAAAGCCAAATATCTTGGTATGACATTAGATACCAAGTTGAGATGGAAAGAACACGTAAAAAAGAAAAAGGAAGAACTCAACATAAAGTATCGACAGTATAGATGGCTCATAGGAAGATATTCCAACCTGTCTTTGTATAACAAAACTTTGGTGTATAACCAAATTATTAAACCAACCTGGTCGTATGGTATACAACTATGGGGATGTGCAAAAGAAAATAATATCAATCAAATACAGACATTCCAAAATAAAGTCTTACGTGCCATGGTGAATGCCCCATGGTACATTAGAAACGCTGATATCCATAAAGACCTTGCCATTCCAACTGTCAAAGAAGAAATTAAAAGATTTGCGGTCAAGCACGAAGAAAGGCTTCGCCGGCATGAAAATACAGAAGTTCTTCAGCTCTCGGACAATAAATACCTGTTCAGAAGACTCAAGCGAAGGAAACCATTTGAATTAGTATGAGTGTCAAATTACAAAATAAAGCACGCTGCGTGAGCGTGAAATACAGTCTTAGGACAACAATGAAAACTAAAGGATGTCATTGGACTAATTTAGTTAATAAGTAACTAGATATAAGAATTAACAAAATAAAACTAATGGTTGGTCTCTACAGACCAGTTTTAGTTACGGAGGTGGTTTTTAGTGGGTAAAAATCCCACACACCGTGAAGTACGGGCTTCACGGCGTCTTTCTGAAGATTTTCCACCTGCCAAAGAGAAAAAAAAATTTCGAGTCTATTAGCTTGGGGATTATTGTAGTGCTATTTTGCAGCACATGGAGTTGAGAAGGTTGTTTTGGTTTGACGAATCAGTGTAGGGTTATTGAGGGATTTGCGGAGTGGTGTGGGTTTGTTTGACGATGTTCGCATAGGATGTAGGGCTTGAGCTGTTTTGTAGGGTTTGAGTTGTTGGGGGTGGGATTTGTGGTTGTTGGGTTTTTGGAGTGGAGCCGGTTTGAATTGGATGGGTTTTGAATAGGATGATTGTAAGGATTTGAATACTGGGCAGCCTTTGTAATTTGCTGTATGGTTACCATGACAGTTTGTGTATACGGGTAGGAGGAGTTTTGGGATAGGGCATTTGTTGGGCGGGTGTGGGATGTCACATCGAACGCAACGAGGTGGATTGAAGCAGTAGTTTTTTGTCCGTTCATAGTTTTAGCAACGGATACATTGAGGGATATATTTTTTTGGTTTTGGGGTTTCGACTTTTATTTGGCAATGGTAAAGGTGGGTGAGGTCGTAGATGGTTTAGTTTTTGGGGTCCGGGAGAAGGTCGAGGAAGAATAAGGGAAGGTCGATTTTTGTGATAGGGTGCGTTACTGGGAGGAGTTAAACTAGTGAATAGTCTAACTCAGTTTTGTGAGGATTGTATTTGTCGGATTTGGGATGTAAGCCCCTCAGGGCTACTCGGAGGTTTCTCTCAGATTTGATTTGGAAAGTATAGAATTCTGCTTTGTTGTTTTGAAGATAGGATATAACGTTACTGAAATCTGGTATGGTGACGGTTTTTAGCTTGAGCTTTTGATCTTGCATTGTGTAGTAGAAGGGTGAAGAGCAGATGGATTTCAATTGTTGTAGCATAATGTTGACATTATCTGTGTTGCTGATATATATCGGAGGAGTTTTTTTGGGGGAGTCTGGAGTGGTTTGGTTTTTTGTAGGTACATCATCAAGATTTTATAGGATTTGGAATCTGTCGTGGAGAAGGGAGAGTTGGTAGTCGTTATTGTTGATGAAATTGGTGTTGATGCAAACGGCCTGGATTGATTGTTTATAGTTTTCCGCTTTTTTACACTGGTTTTAATTATTGGAGAGGTAGGAGTGGATGTAGAATTGTTTGATTGGGCACTTATTACACGCACAGTCTCTTCATCGGAGTGGTCCATTTTGTCCGTTTGTTGGTTTGCGAAGAAGTGGGTAGGTGCGTTTAGCTTGCTCGTTTGCTGGTTGTACTGGACGTCTTCTAGGTGAGCTGTTTCGCTCGTGATTGTAGGGTGGTGGTTGATGCTGCTATGAGTAGAGGCGATGGGTTGTAGATTTGCGCCGTCCATTGTGGTGTGGCTGTCTCGATGGTTGTTGAAGTTGGTAGATTCTTGCTGGTGAAGATGTGATTCTCGGTGATTCTTGGCGATGTGATGCGGGTCCGAACGCGTACGATTTTGACGGCTTGGGTAGTTGTCTGCGACCGATAGCAGAAAGTAAACAACTGCGTGCTCGACTTGTTGCAAAGTTAGATGCGTAACGTTGCACGGCCGGGCATTAAGTGCCCATCTTAGTTTATTTGTCCTTTTCCCGGTTTATCGTCAAGGTATGATTTTATTTCCCTATTCCCTCTTCCCCCTTATGTAAACAGCTCTCGCTAAAGTACTTCTTGTAAAATGTAGGTTGAAGTGAAAGAAAATTCTCTGCTAAGTAACGTAAACGGTTTTAAAACATAAAAACGAAACACAATATATATATATATACATATAAGCGAAACAGGCACTATCAGTACTCTACGCTGGTCTGTGCGGCCCAAGGTTCTGCACGGACGGCGCACTCGCAGAGGGTCCGGGCTGCGGCGGACGTGCTGGAGAGGTGCGGTGGCGCTGGGGCGACGGGGAGTACCTGGCTGGCGCGCGTGTTGCCGTACGCACCAGGGCCCCGCTGGGTTGGCGTTCTCTCCTGGCTAGCAGCGCTGGAGCCTCCTGGGAAGGCTCCTGCCTCGCGGCGGGGGTAGGTCGGGCCGGTGCGCCAGTCGCCTCCTCGGCTGAGGTGAAAGCCGGTTTCACCCTGTCCAGTGAAACTCGGACGTCGTTCCCTCGCACCCGCAGGACGCAAGTCTTGTTATCCCTGCTGACCACCAGGTGGGGCCCGGTGTAGGGTGATCGCGCGGTTTCGTCGCGCAGGAAGACGTGGGTGCATGAAGCCTGAAAACGAAGGTTGCGAGTGCCGGGCCGCGGGTTGTAGCTTCATGTGTTGAGTTGCTTTGCGGACGCGGTCAATGAGCGAAGCTGGGTCGACTCCGGCAGACTGGGCTCTATCCGGGCGCGGGTCCCCGGATGGCTGAGGCTGTGCAGCGCGTCGAACACCTGACGTCGGCTGGGTGCTGGGAAGAACGGTCGATGGCGGCCGGTCGAGACGTCGCAATAAAGCTGCGAGGCGTGGCCTGGGATGGAGACCAGGCGGAGTTGGACCGCCGTGCCGCTGCGAAGCAGCGTGCGCAACTCGTCGTCGCGCGTCTGCTGGTGGGCGAGGGTCTCGAGGTCCACCGGGTTCGAGGTCGCCGTAAAGACATCGACACGGGAGAAGGCGTCCGTGACGATGTTGTCGGCCCCGCTGATGTGTCGGATGTCGGCGGTGAATTGGCCGATGTATGTGAGGTGGTTCCTCTGCACCGGTGGAAGCTTCTCGTTCTGTTTAAGGAACGCGAAGCAGATGGGCTTGTGGTCCGTGAAGACCACCGCCTCGATTGCGTGGCGGAAGTGTCTGACCGCCAGGTAGATCGCCAGAAGCTTCCTGTAGTACGCTGCCCACTGCGATTGACGGAGAGTCAGTTTCCTGGAGAAGAAACCCAGTGGCTGCCATGCTCCGTTGACCCGTTGCTGCAGGGTGGCGCCGACTCCTCCTTGCGAAGCGTCGGTAAATAGTCCGTAATGAGCCGTAGTGTCGGGGTGGGCCAACAGGGTGGCGTCGGCGAGGGAGGCCTTGCAGCTCTCGAAGGCCGCGGAGGTTTCGGGCGTCCACGGCACCGGTTGGGCTTAATTTCAAAATGATCTGACAAACTACATCTTTAATCTTCACACAATTGGCCCCTAAAATTCTGCCTTTCATTACGGGCTACGTTGGTATATGGGTGTTAGTGCCTAATTATTTTCGTGTATAGCACCTCCGATAAAGCCACTAGTTCTGATCCAGAATCAATCAAACATTCGCACGACATACTTCTATGACTTACGGTAATAATAGGGCATGTTCTTTGCCACTTGTTCCTACCGGTGCCCAAATTTACATCTATCATAATCTGTGTCAAGAAGTAGGTATCGACGTAACCGAAAGGAATTTTGTGTCAGGGTAGGGATACCCATTCTTCCCGACGCGATCTAATTTTCCGAATTCTGGTTACCTCATGGTCGAGGTGATATGTTACCACGGTCCTTCGGACTGTGAGAACCTCTCTGTTCTGGGCCGCTAGGTCCGTGAACTGACTGATCCTAGGTCCTGATTATTAGTCGGTTCACGTATCCAGGGATTGTGAGGTGCACTCCCGTCCATGGTATTAGCAAAATGGTGGCGGTGTTGCCGACTTAGACCTGCTCCAAATTTGTCTATTTCGTGTACCTGTTGCACCTCCCCTGGGTTGGACGTTAGGTGGGTTGCTTGTGCCGAGTAACAGCGGACGCCGATCTTGCCGGTCGTATAGATTCGACTGTCGGCTATTTGACCACGTCGGTGGGGTCGATGCTCTGGTCGACGTGTTCTTTATGTTAGAGTTACCAGAGGGCCCAGAATTTGTGTGGTAGGGTACATATCCGCCTCGCCTGACATTTCTTCTTGCGCGGAAACGCGACTGTGACAGCTCGAAATGTATTGCGTTGTATACCGTCTCGAAGGATCGGTCAAATTCGCCTATCAATGACAGAAAGCGCTGAGTCGGAATAGGAAAGTGTCGTGTCAGGACCCCCATTATTCCCTCCTCAGCCATAGGTGGTATACATTGCTTCTACGCCGCAGCCTTATTCATGGCGTAGTCACTAATAGTGCCTAGTTGTCTGTTCCACGTGGAACTAAGGATATTCAATTTATGTTCTAGCTGGTCCGTCTCATTACAGTAACGTGCAAGGAACACGTCCTTGAAATCACGCATGTTTCGGGGTGGCGGAGCAAGAGTCTCGAGCCATGCCCTTGCACTGCCTCCATTTGGACTTGCCTACAGTCACTAGTAGGGTAAAGGGCGAAAAGACCATCAACACGATTCAGGAAAGAACACGATTGCTCGCCCGGGGTTCCCTTAAACGTGATGTTATTAGGTAAAGGGGTTGCGGTCAAAGAACTCACGCTTACTGCGGCTAAGGTTTCCGAAAGCTGGTCTATATCCCGCCTAAATGACTGCCTCAACTCCTCAAGAGTCGCAGTAACCTGTGCCCGTATTGCCTCAATGTCCGACGTATTTTCTTTTATATAGACGTCGAATTTGTCCACCGTTTCCTCCACGCGCGTGGTCAGGATCGCATTACCCTCTTGTAGCCGCTAGTTCCTTCCAGCATTGACTCGCGCGGTTTCGTCCACAGACTCCCGCAACCGCAGAATCGATCGTTTGCCATCGTCTCCCAACACTGCAGAGCTTCTAAATTATAAACGTAAAATACGACGGCAAAATTATGTCTGCATTTAAAACACGAATAAATCACAATATCGTACTATACATTCGTATAATCTGACGGTCAATGTGTACACAGACGTAACTTTATTAAGCAGCTGATTCAGTATACAGGTCGTTTAGCAAGGATCAGCTGTTTATGATGCAAAGGTTTGTTATGGAAGTAGCAAATCTTTAAGTACATATTACAAAAACTAAAACAAAAGATCTCACTCGCTATAAAACACTTAGTTCTAATGCACAAACATATCAGTTGAGAAACTAGTGTGGTGTTTGCTCTTTGTTTACACCGCAAAAATATTATTATAACAAGGAATTGTTAAATAATAAAAAGAGTATATTTAATTTGAATATATTCCATTTAATTATGATGAAAATAAAGATCGAAATCGTGGTATTACAATATAAAATTTACAAAAGAAATATAACTCAAATTAAGTTTTAGTAAAAATATTAATTTACGAGTAAAATGTATTATCAAATTGGCTCAGTCGGTAAAGCAAAAATAATCTATGCAGCTTCTAAACGGCTTCTCCCGGGAACGCGGGTGACGAACGATATAATTGAAATAAAAACAATCGCGAATCAACGAGAATGGTTTAAGTGGAAACCGGGTAAAAATGCCGTTACCAGATGTTAACAAGGGCCTGGTGACGTCGTTCTTGGTTTGCCGTTGCCGGAGGTTCCTTTGCTGGACACGTCTCGTCTAGCGCCTTCAGGTTAAATCTCCATCTTATGTTATCTTTTTGTTTTCCGTACTCCCATCAAATGAATCTTCTTTCTCGAAACATGCCGAATTTAACTTTTACGCATGTTGCTTCTTCAGCCACTCCTCTCTTATCCCGTCTTTCTCAGGACAGCTCCCGGGACCAACTGTCCAAATACAATGCATTACAGGCAATAAATAATGTAAACGGCGACGTTTCCCACCTACTCGGCCTTGACCAAACCACCCTCGCTTTTCGTCCTGCTGTACACGAATACCAAAAACTATATTATTTTTACTTTACCGCTTCAATGTAGGGGTCATGATTCACCACACTAGGTAGAAACTATTTACTTATATAGAAACGAAACACATTTAAACAAGGTTCTAATATGATATTTGAATCTGTCTTTTGTAGAAGGACACAAAAATTTAAAATGCAACGTTAATCTGATCATGCAACAATCATTCACTTGAAATTCAGTTAGTATGCACGCAATGTCAAAATAGTAATAAATACGGATCACTGTTGGAAAATAGACAAACGATACATAGGATAGACTACACTTGGTTATGAGTCCTCTAACAGCAGTAATCCAGACCGCGTCGCGTAGACGAAGCGGGCAGCGATTCGATTCCCGTTCAAGACGAATGTACGTCAAGATCTGGTCCTGCGTCTCTGAAACTCTGATCGGCAAAGGACCAGGAGAATTTGAGATTATATTGGCTACGGACTAAGGAAGAAGGCCGCAGTGTAGTAAACCGCGTCTCTCCCCCGTTGGTCCAAGATGTCTCCGGCTCTCGGTCCACACCATCTCACGTGCAACGCCAGACTCCCCCCCCCCTCTCTCACTCCTATCCTTCTTTTTTTCTCAAGAAAAAAAAAGAAAGTCGTGACATCGCGCCTCACAGAGCAAAGGAGGCACTCGGAAAAATGCTTTTTAGCGAGAGAAGAATGCAACGATCGAAAATTAATGACCTCAAGAATTCTGATAATATTATTTATTAATTACCTCGGCAAATCAATGCTAAAACGAAACGCATTTTTAATAATAAATTATATATTAAGTCCTTGACGTTTTCTACAATCGGCCGTTGGTCAAGAGGTACGTCCCATCGTATATGCAGCAAGGATCCTGTACCAAGCTTCCTGCCACATATCTCCAACAAAATTAAAACACGTCAAACAATAAACGTCGCCGGGCACCAAAATATATTAGAAGCCGTTAAATTAAAATAAAATATGAGAAAGAAAAAACGCGAAATCGTTCACTAGATGGAACGGCTCCTTACATTATTATTATTTTCATTGTTCAACATAACCGTATCGATTGGGTTCAAAGTACACTCGATGTCCGCATAAATGATAAAAGGAACAATTTCTTTATGTTTATACGCACTAAATTGGATAATTTTTTCATGGTCGTTCGGCATTTATATTTTCATTGAATCAAATTGTCGAGAATATAGGCGGTGTTCATTTAGTTTCAGTTGCGTGTTGAAATAAGATACACAACTTTCACATACGTATATGGCATGTTGGTGATTATATAAGAAAGAAGACACTAAACGAGGCAAGGATTTAATTGTGGAAAAATAGTATACTGCATTTGGAGCAACAACTGACAGTAAACCCACCAATACTGAGAATGTATTCTATCATTAGAACAGTGGATGAGTTCTGATTCACACGTGTTCTGAAGACTATACAACAAATTTTGTTGATATATTTTATTATCCAAATCGCTAAATACCACAACGTTTGATTCACACCTTTTCGTTTCGTGATTATAACTGGAAATGTTCAGAAAGTGAGCTTTAGTGTCTTATACAGGATTTTAAAATAACACTGTGAGAACACGTTTATCAATGTTCATGTAATATAACGTATCATTGGATGTATACACACATAATGAAGATGGTGCAATGCAATCTAGCCAGCAATCTTCATTTGCTTCTTCTTCCTCTTCTTCTTCTTTTCCTTCTTCTTATATCCCCAATCCTTCTGCGATGCACCACGTATCAGGTATTAAGCTGATAAAAACAGATAATACATTTATTTTCAAAAAAATTAGAATACAGAAATTTTACATATAATTTGTAAAGACCGCTATTCGGCCTCAGAAGTTACGAATGTTTAAAATTAACAATCAGAACGCGTAAATATTTTTACACAGAGACAAAAACATATAAAAGCCTGAAAATACATTAAAAAACGGGGTGAAGGATTTTGGCTTTATGCCGTGGGAACCTGACTTGCCTGTGAGTGTAAGATGACACTCACAGCGTATGAAATGAGAGTGTAATAAATTACATCCTACCCGGTATTCACCGCAGCCGTTGTTCCCGCGGGTCCAAGTCCTGCAATAGAAGCCGCTGCCAAGCGGAAAGCTGGCGTGAGTCCTATCCGAGGGACTGTAAGATGGAGTACCTCGCCGTTCGCTGTCACTCTGCAAGCATGCCTGGAGAGATACCATTATGCCATAAGTTTTGTTTTCAATATCTAAGAGAGGGGAGTAGAGGATAGGATGGATAAAATAAAGTAATTTCATTCCAAATAAACGCAATTAGAGGAGGGGGCGTGGCCACTGTCATAAAGACGGAAAAACGGAGAACGACGATCCAATGTGGTTAAATAAGCAGATCACGGTTAGAGGGGAGAATAGTGCGCTTTGAGCCAACAGACCCCATATCCGAGGTAAATTAGGGAGAGACAGTTAAGGAACTTCGGGATATGAAGAAAGGGATTGGCAAGTGATGACGCGGGGGGGAGCAGATATTGGGAAAGGTACTGACTGCTTAAGGTTAGGGTCCCCACCTTCCGGAGACATTAAAGTGAAGGTTTAGAAGCTCAACGGAAGTTAGGGGCCAGGTGGCGATAGCATTTAAAATGAGTATAATGGCAAAGAAATCGTTCAATCTCCCGACGTAAAGAGAATTAGGATAATGGCGAACAATATTCCCACTGCAGTATAAGAAGGGAGGGGGAACGTCGCTACGAGGAATCTCAACAATGTCGACAGTATTCCACGGCCAAGGAGTTAGCAATAGGGGGAGGGGAAATTGCCCTGGGACCTCTACAGAGTTAGACACTGGTCAAGTGTACTCCTAAAAGGGGGGGGAGGGTGGATGGGCTGCCTAGGATAGCAACGGAGCAGCAGATGTCGGGGAAAAAGGATACTGAGATCTTGGTCGAAGAGGTATTCGTGGCTGTATGGAAAGTGTGTTGTAATATGAGCATATAATACAGCTAGATCCGCTCCTTTCCAGGCCTGATTAATGAATGAATTTAATTGGCCATCCCTTCTCCTCGCAGTTTCAGCGTTCTGAATGCGTATTTGTTCAACCGAGTAAAGAAAGTCCAAATTTTGTGAATTAAGGACAAGTTCTGTGTAAACCTTATGACGCCGCTCTGGGCTCTGATTTTCTATAAATATTATCTTGGAACTAGGCTGCAGTTTTATATAATAAATCTCTTTTACTAAATTGAACGTATGCCGTATACTTTCACCACACTTCAATTGATGCTACTTTAGAGTACAACTTAGTTTGTTCTCCGAACCTTCCGAAGATTCTTATATTCATCTATTCTGTGTGAAATATTTCTAATTGCAGCGGCAATAACCTATCGAACAACGAAAAATTATTTATATTTCATGGTGGCAGATGGTGTGGATTAGATTAGCACAATTTCCATCTACTTCCAGTGTGTGTGTGATTAGTTAAAGGTGTCTTGCAAGGCACGCCTGTTCAACGTTTCTTCTTGGACTAAGGTTGGTAAGATTGGGACTCTTGAGAAACTGCACTCTTGATACCTGAGGGAGATTAGTGAGAAATAGCAATTCTCATGAATATTTCCTGACTGAAATTCCAATCTTGCCGTACGTCGTTCGTCACCAGAGTGGCGCGTCTATCTTCTAACTGATCTTCACAACGCCTCTTCGCTTGACGACGCCAGTTATCTTCACGGCACCCAACAACTGACGACGCGGGCGCCTCCGCTTCTCTTCACGACATCCGACGCCTGAGAACGCGTGCGTCTTCCGACGACCCTACCCTTGAGCCGTCTCTTCGCAGCGTTTCATCACGACAACTCTTCCCTTCACGTCGTCCCTACTCAACACGACGTCAATCAACACGACATCGCAGAGATTGCTGAAATTTCCTATTTCTTTTCCGGTAAGTCCAGTCCAGTAAAGCAAAATATCTAGTTAACATGTAGACACAACAGGCACTGACGATTTATGTGTTTCTGTGGCTCAAGCAATTAAGTTAATTCCTAAAACTTTTGACGGTAGCCCTAAAGAGCTTAACGAATTTATAGAAGGAGCGGAAGCCGTTAATGAAGTTGTATTTCCTAATAAGAAATCCCTTTTACTTAAATTCATTGAATCTAAAATTTCGAGCGAAGCTAAGGCAAAATTGTTAGCTCGAACTGATCGCGATTCTTGGCAAAGAGTTAGAAATATTTTAGAAGAAAATTATTTGGTTAGGAGAACTTTCGAATACCGCAACCTTGTTTAACTCTAAACATACTCCACAAGAAAATGTAAGTCATTGGGCTTAAATTATCAGTAATTCTTTCCCTCAAACCCTACTCTCTTCATTCTGTCTCTCTCAAGATCTATCTCCGCGAACGACCGTATTAAAAGTTATTATTACCTCAGATACGGATGAAACACAAAATCCCGATCCTTGTGTTCCAGTTAGTGTACTAATAGCTTGTGCAGAGGGGGTGTAGAACGCGATAGATGGTGCGTGCTTTCAGGGGGCACCACCCTTGGAGCGTTTGGCCCATTAAAAAGAAAATAATAAAAGCTAAGCATTCCCCGTGTTGGTTTCATCACTTCGATGAATATAATTTTCATAACTCCGTCGTAACACCTTCAGGTCGACACTCGCCGGCCACGTGTGCTGGTTCAGCACATCGACGGCATCGACTTTCCATTCCTCTATAGGTTATGTTTGGTCGGACTTATCCAATAAAAAGCGCCGAAGGTATCTTTTCTCCCCGTACAAAACCAACTATCTTTTCTGTCGGAATTTGAAATTCATTTAGTATGTCCTCCACATGGAGAACGTTAACATACTTCATTAGTTCTTGTTTAATTAGTGCAGGGCTAATTCAAATAGAAGGATTATAGATAAACACATTCGTACAACGAGGTACGAAGAGAATTTCTGGTTAGCAATTGTTATCGGGCTTTCTTGCAGTCGTTTATCTATATATACGCGGTGTTGCTAACTCCGCATATATTTCCTCATTATTAATGCAAACAGTAGTTACATCAGAAGCGTATGTAGTATTGATTATCGGTTCTAAGGAAGTTAGTAAAGAGTTGCACGTTTCTTTCTCAAGCTTTCTTGGCTCATCCATAAGGACGAATCGGACGGCCCCGCGTTTGTCGTACCCTACTTCTTTTGGCATAACCGAATTATTAGCAACCTTGGGAGCCATCTCTGCAAATGTTGGTCTTGAGATTGCCATCATCAGTGAATAACGCTAAATAGAAATGACTTACGATGAACCACAAGTGGCTAATAGCTTGCACGCAATGCAGTGCGACTCTGGCAAGACAGGCCTGCAAGTGCAGCAAATCAAGATAATAGAAAGGAAAAGTGAGCCGGACTGGTCACTGCCTGCCAACAAACTGAAAAGAAGGTGTTAAACTAGTCACCGCTTACCTGAACAAAATTCAATAAAAACACTCAAAATTATAGCGAGCCTGACAAGTCACCGTTTACCCACAAAAATAATAAAGCGACTTAAGTTTCAAATCCGGTTTTTTTAAATAAAACCATGGCAAATTTAAAAGCCCCACAGGAACAACAAAAATAATCTAAGTCTGACTTAGACATAAAAATAACAGCCAAAAGTTACAAAGTCCGATTTGGACGTTGATAAACTAATAAATAGTAAGTGCAGACTATTTTATTAATATTTTAACTATTTAAACAAAAGCTAAATCTGGCTGAGCCGGACCTCCACAAACGCAACTGGAAGTCACCAAAAATTTGGTGCGATTATGTCCTCGGACACTTCAGGAAGAACAACGAAAAGAGCAGCGTGATTCAACGACCAAAATTGGCTAGAAATCAAGCAATACAATTTGATCTTACCCAAAAGGCCGAGAAGCCAATAATTTTTTATATTTCTCTTGCGGGTAACAGGTTATTTGAGTTTGATCGTGATGCAAGTAAATCTCCTTTAATTACATAGGAAGGGACTTGAAAAGGAAGGCAGCCAACATCGTAATGCGGCTCGTTCGTCACCAAGGGCTGACTAGGTTGTATGTAAGGATCCTCTGATGACGGGAGACTTGATTGTTGTGGAAAAGGAGCAATCCCGACTCGTGTCTTGATTATTACTGAGAGGCAGTTGGCCGACTGGTCCAATGCGATCAGCGAACAACTCTTATCGTATGCCGAAGGTCTTTGACCCCCATACATACACCTCTCAAACTGCCCAGGTCGCTCAGCCTGCAGGAGTCTTGAAATGAGTACCTTGGCCATAGACCATAGAGGGAGGGAATGAAGGAAACCCGGAAGAATGGAGTCAGCCAGATGGACTTACCAGAACTCCACATGGCTTTCGCTCATTTCCCTGTTCTTCTATAATTTGGTAGATTTTCATCCCCTTTAAGACCCGAAACGGTTTCAGGTGAAGAAGAACGGTTTTAGAATCTTTATAAAATTGATCATTTCGGCGTTTATCTCGAGTCCAGTTCAGCTCATAAAATGTAAATAGAATTCTCCGTACAATTTCGTTAATATGTGTATACAAAGTGTATGTGTATATAAAGTAGAAAATATTTGCGATTCGGCTTATGGAATCATCAATACATAACTGACGTGCTTCCGGTCAGTTCGAAACGGAGATTAACATTTAATCCGTTTGAAACTTCTGTAGGCGATTCCCTGTACTCCTCGTATTGTGCACCGCTAAATTTATGAAGAAAATGTGCATCAACCTAAAATAACGAGAGAAATAATAAATATGGCCGAAAGAAACTCCGTGCCGGGATCAACATTTCTAATAGCCGAACACTATTAGCGGTCAAAATTAATGCTAAGACGACGACTGAGTGCGTGCGGAGGCGGCGACGACGTTCGCGAAAAACAAAGGACTGTCGACCTATAAGGGATCGCCAGTGAAAAAGATACGCTAAATAAAAATTTTATGTTAAAAGGATACATGAGTGTTATCTTGAAACAGACAACTCCCCTTTAATAGCATAGGAAAGAAAATGAAAGGGGGGATGTGGAAGGTCGAGCAAGGCAGTAAAACCTGTAACGTGAATCGTTCGGACCCAAATTTAGATCTCCAACTGAAAAAGGGTGAAAGAGGGTCATTTAAGTCGTACAGTATTACGTAAGAGAGGCAAAAGGGATATGGTTAACGAAGTCCGACTCCAGGTATACACACTGGAACTGTACAAAAGTTGTTTTCAGTGATATTAAAAAGTCGGAAGTTCATGTTCTCAACATATTAATAATTATTAAACACTTTTTGAATTTATTGAGGTGGGCCGATGCACCACGTATCAGATATTAAGCTGATAAGAACAGAGTAAAAATATTATTTTCAAAAAATTCATAAAACTAGTACAGAAAATATTATAATAATTTTTCCAGACATTTAAACAGTGCTTTTTATTTATAAATAGGTTAATTTGATTGTAAATATAAACATCATCATTAGACTCAAATCACTAGGCTGGTTTTTAAACCTTTTTGTCTCAAGTCCGCAGGTTTAAGTTTAATATTAATATACAGAAACAAGAATCTGGAGAGAAAAGATGTACATAAGCAATAACCGAAATGGGCATTATAACTCGGAAGATGGAGTTAAAATTTTCTCAGCATTATTTTATATTACTGTCCTAGAGTGTAGGCTGACATTCGTAGGGTCTGGGAAAGTTCCGAAACAAAGGATGAGGGAAGGATGATCCTATCCTATTGACGTCTCCGTAGTTCCTGTAGCCGTTCAGAAGAACGAACCCAAGATGCGTCCGAACCACAAAACTCCTCCCGGATCCATACGTTGGACGCAGGGTGCAACCTGTACTAGATTATATTTTACCCTGCTCAGGTTTGGCCAGTGGTCAACGCCTGTAACCTGATACTACTCCTTTGCGAAGTACGGAACAATACGTTTTTTCGCAGGTTGCGAAAGTTTGTCCGGATATGCTTCGACGGTAGTGGGCGGCGGTTTGTCAACCTCTAGAGCGTCTTCTCTCGCGTTTTCTAGCTCGCTTACCGGGTGTCGTGTGGCAAGACATCTCCGCTGTGGACCGGCATCTCGGAAAGTGCAGGACTCCAGAACCAGTAAATGCCACACCGCGCCTTAAGCCTCCAACTTGCTTCCAGAGTGAGGCTGTCTCCACCATCTCCTTTTTAAAGTACACTACTATCTCCACTGAGAAATGAGGCTACTTGCTCATTGGAGAGGGCACATGATTTTACGTTTTACTCTGCGTTTTAGCTGTATCCATAAAGGCCTCCTCATTGCGATGGAGCATCCTGAAAGCGAGTGAAACGGTGATGACGTCGACGCTGTCGGAAAGGGGATAGCGCCGTCGCTTCCGTCCCAGGGCGACAGGCGGAGAAGCTCGACGGACGCTCGCCTCGGCAGCCAGAGCCATCGTTTCACAGCGCCAAGCACCACCTGGTCAAGGTGTTCTAGAGGCGTTTAGGGCAAGGGCACGCCCCTGCTTACAGAATGAATTCCAGTCGCGGCAGAAGACATGTCCTCGTCGCATCCAGTTTCTGCCAAGGGGCTACCATGCTATGGTCCGCAGCGGTTGCCAGTGGGAACCCCGAGATAAAGGTATGTGTTGCCTTCTCCCAGGACCCGCGGCGTTCCGGCCTGAAAACGGTGTCGTCCCCTGCAGTCACATGGCGAGTGGCACATTTAGTTGAAGCTAAGCCCTGCTCACTCACTAAGTTCTGCAGTTGCTGCGGGCCGCGAGCAAGAAGGACAATGTCACCAGTCTAGGCTAATACGGACGTAGGACAACCGTACAGCCAACATTCTTTGGCCTCAGCCGCCGCCGTACCGATGGTCGGCACGATCGCGAGGTTAAAGATGGCCCAACTGAGCGGGCATCGCTTCTTCACTTCTGCTTCAATTCTCACAGGCCCTGTGTATCTTCGGTGGTGCGCAATTTCGTCATGCACTCAGCATACACTTCCTCGTCGACACAAATACCTTGGGCAGGCGTCCTCAATTACTGGGAGTTCAAACACGAAATGTGAGGTATCGAGCCGATGACTTTAATGATGTTAAGCAGGCGAGAGAGATTTGCCGTCCGTTTCGGCGAGTCGAATCGATAGCCGACTGCACAAGGAAATTGTTCTCTTTACAGCCCTCTAAACCCCTTCTGCATCGACGAAAGCTTACCGCATTTTACTGCCCAGGTCGCAATGCGGTGATCCACAAAGCCAAAGTACAGTTTGCCAATTTTGAGTAGAGCGAGAGTCGGCGTCAGTAAGAGACCTCGTCACGGTTGCTGCTCTTAAAAATTAAAATCGTCCAGGACTCCGCCCAGTAGTGATGGAAGATCTCGGTTAGCATGTTGCAACCAGGATCTGTCTTCCGCCAGTCAGTATCAAACGCCGTCCGAGCCTTGCGTAGTTTTTTTACATCTAGCAAGCTGTTTGCAAACGTCGCGTCGGGAACGGGGACGCATAATTTCATCGGCCTCACAGGTTGGTGTCCTGGAGCCGATGACTGAAATCGTCGAGACGGTTCCTGTAGACGTCGTCACCGCCCTTGAAAACGCCAGAGAAGTTGATGATGCAGGGACGG
Source organism: Eucriotettix oculatus (assembly GCA_034510155.1). NCBI lineage: Eukaryota > Metazoa > Arthropoda > Insecta > Orthoptera > Tetrigidae > Eucriotettix > Eucriotettix oculatus. The sequence continues at coordinate 3,792,805 of CM067382.1, forward strand.
ACCGTCAATCGCACAGGATGACGACAGGCCACTCAGTAACTAGGGCATCGCCTTGCGACGGCCACGTAGGTACAACGTCTTCAGAACAGACGCCGCAGACGTATCGTAGCTAGAACGCCTTCTCCCGTTATCACGTGCCGGACCCTGCCACCTGATCTTGGTGTGCGGGGCTCTCCCTATCTGGCGCGTGGCTACAGCCGTAGGTCTACCAGTGGCTTCGTTTGTAATAACATCCACGACGCCCTCAAAGTCAACCCACAGTGCGTCAGCGGCAACGCGAATCCTCTCGAACCACCAGCTTACATCTGTGATGGTCACGAGGACGCTAGTACAACAGAGTTCCGGGCAGGAGCCCTTGTCTCTGTTTGAATTTAAACTTTTTATTTTATTTGCCTAAATGTCTTGCTAGGCCCAGGCATGCCCTAAAACTGAAATAATACTGTTATCTATATTAAAGTAGTTTTCTATGCTATATCTACAGGCCCTATCCCTTAGTAAACTATTTCTATTCGAAATTAGCTTAATGTCATCATAGGGGGATACGTTCGCTTTTTCATAGAACGTATCCGCCCTCTGCCCTACTAGATTCCTAACTGTTTCTAATCCTAAACTATTATGTATATCTATTAACCTAGTGAATCTTGGCGCATCCGTGATTAATTGGATGCACCAATTTTGTATTGCCTGGGCCTTTTTGACGTTGGTATCGGCTGCTACACCCCAGGCCTCGCAACCGTACATGAGTACAGGACGTACAATTGTCTTGTAAAGCATGAGCTTAGGTTTTAGGCTAAGACCACGGCTTTTTAACATCGGGGACAAGCTTCTTATTGCGAAGCAGCATTTCGCTTTGGTCTCTTTGATATGATCCCCAAATGTTAGTCGCTTGTCAAGTATTAGTTCTAAGTACTTTACAGACTTCGGTTCCCCCAGCAACAATGTCTACAATGGGGGTTTTCTAGTTCTAGTGAACATTATGGCCTGGGTCTCCTCCCCATTGATTTTCGTCATGTAGCGGTTTGCCCAGGATTGGAAACTCTGTACGGACCGCTGGAGCTTTTTCGCGAAGTAATTTTGATTGTGTCCTGTGGCGAAGTAAGCTGCGTCATCCGCGTATAACGGTAGTTCGGGTTCCGGACTCTATGGGACGTCATTAATGTATATGTTGAACAAGGTCCGCCCAAGGCAGTTTCCTTGGGGAACCCCGCTTTGTATTTCCGTAATAGGGCTGGCCTTTCCATCCCAATAGACATAAAAGTGTCTGTTAGATAGGATTGTAACAAGTGTGTTAAATAGTCCGGACACCCTAACTGGTCTAGCTTGTAGAGCATTCCATCATGCCATAGCCTATCGAACGCTTGTGTTTGATCTAGGAATACTGCGCCTATAATGTACGTTTTTTTGGCATATCCTTCGTAAGCCAGGTGTGCCAACCTAATTGCTTGATGGACTGTACTATGACCATGCCTGAAAGCAAACTGTTCTGGGATGAAAACAGAGTTCCTTTCTAAAAAGTCATTGAAGCGCGAGAAGTATAACCTTCTCGAATGTTTCGACAGTGTCGAGAGAAGGAAGATCGGACGATAATTTTGGGGGAAGAGAGGGTTCTTTCCTGGCTTTTGCCGTTTTCCAGAAGGAGGAGAAATAGTGTAGTTTCAGGCATCTATTAAATATTTTTGTTATATATGTGAGCCGAGATGGAGGTTCTTGAGGGACTTTGGCGTTATCTTATCGTGTCCCGGGGTCTTTTTTGACTTTGCATGTTTGATCTTGCTCGCTTTCTCATTTTTTGGAGCATAGAGGTGCTTTTATGACGGGGGCCCGTGCCATCATAGATTCTACGTGGTAATGAATATCATCACCATCCACATCCGTAGGGTCTATTGGCTGATACTGGCGCTCAAGGGTATCCGCCATTGCGTTTGCCTTGTCTTCAGCATCATACACTATTCCGTTAGGACCGAGTATGGGCTGAATTGCACCTCATGGGCAGCGGAGTGACTTGCTGAGAGCCCATATTCCATTTGAATATAGTTCAGAGTCTATGTCTCTGAGGGTGCTTTCCCAGCAGTTCTCCCTAAAGGTGATTAACCTTTGGCGGATCTCGGCAGACAGCCTATCCAAGGATCGTCTGTCCGCGATATCGCGCCATCTCTGCCATCTCTTCCTATATCGGTTTTTTCTCTCCCTAATAAGGGCTCGAATATCGTCCGGTATTTCACTATAATTGCTAGGAATCTTCTCTCTGGTTGTGGCGTGGTCCAGAGAGACGGTAATTGCGTCGCTAATGTGTTTGATTCCTAGCTCTATGTCCTCTACAGAATTTAATGGGGGGGGGGCATTGTTCAGCCAATAGTGTACATATTGTCTGAAACGATTCCAGTCCACAGACGTACGAACTGATGTTCTCAATGGGGCTAGGACGTTATCATTAACTGATATTGTCGTGAGTACTGGGTTATGATCACTACTCAAATCCGCCAGTACCGTCATATTTGTGTATACGTCGAGGTTACGCAAGAGCATAATGTGTAGAATGTCAGGCCGGTGCCCTTGCACAGAGTAGTGGGTGGGGGCGTCGGGATCGACGATCGTAATATCACTAGATATTATGTAATTAAATAGTGAATTTCCATTTCTATTCGATGCTCTACAATTCTAGGCTGTGCTTTTAGAGTTTAGATCCCCGCCTAGAAAGATAGCATCAGTTGTGCCAAATACGGAATCTAGGTCCGCCCCCAGCAGTCTTTTCCGCGGAGATAGGTATGCTGTTATGAACCTGACAACTGGATCGTCTATTCTTGTCTCGACTATTGTCACTTCCAAGTTTTCTAGGCGGGGTGTCGCTAAATGTTGGTGTGTTATACGTTGTTGGATGAGAACGGCTGTTCCGCAACGGATAGTTAGCCGATCCGTTCTGTATATAACATAGTTTCTGATTTTAAGGTTCTGTAGAGGTCGGAGATGCGTCTCCGAAATCAGAGCTATGTCGACTGCATGTTTGTCTAAAAAGACTTGCAGTTCTTGTTTCTGCCGAGGAAGGCCATTCGCGTTGAATACCAACACCGTGAGTTTAAGGTCCATCGTTATAGTTGGCAATGGCATTGACAACTATAAAGACCTTGCTCATCACGTCATTGGTGATCGCAAGAGCCGCTAGCGTCTCTTGTATTCGTGTTCACCAATTTGGTGATATTTATGCCCTTAATTAGGTCCATAATTTGGCTTAAGGCGTTGCCTAATGGCATCTGAATTGCCCGCAACAGTTGCTCCAGTATTAGGAGCTGGGGCAGCTGTGCTCACAACCTCGGCCACAGGCTGGCTCGCACGGTTATCCTGTTTGGGAGGGGCGGCATCAACCATTGTTGGTTTCTTAACGGCCTGGGCGAAGGATAGACCAGACTTGACCGTTGATCGTGGGATCTTACTGCGAGCCGGAGCTGCGTTCTCAATCGGCTGTGTCTTGTGTACCTTGCCGTACAATTTCTTATACGACGGGCACTTTCTATAATTCGCGGTTTGGTCGCCGCCGCAATTGGCGCACTTGGCAGCCGTCTCTTTATCCTTATTGCAGGATTGGGAGAAGTGTTCACCGCCACACTTCACGCATTTGGGCTTTGCTGTGCAGCATCTGGAGCTGTGTCTCCAGAACTGGCACCTTTGGCATTGACTGAGTCCTTTAGGGGCCTTAAATGAAACAAGCTCGACTGTCGGTTGAGTTTGTATATTTCTGCGGCTTTCTCGTTTTGCGTTAGCGACACGATAATCACCGGGAGTGGCTGGCGGTCGCTGTTTTCGCTCGAATGCATTGCAGCTACCTCCATAACAGGGAACCCAAGTTCCTTGAGCTCCTGTTCAATTTCCCGGATGGGCGTCTGCTGATGTAGATTTTTAATAACTACACGCAGTAGTTTATTTTCTCGCATCTCGTACGTGTGGTGCGGGAGATTGTTAGCTTTTAGATAGCCGAGTACTATCTTATAGTCCTCTAGCGATGAGGTGTCCAACCTCACGGACTTACCCCTGTAGCTGACGTTAAGCTTACTTTTGTGGTCCCACTAAATTTCTTTATGTGGGCGAGATATCGCGCGCTATCATGCAAGAGGATTGGGGGAATCCTCCCTTCTTTTATGGGAAGTACCGGGTTCGGTGTAACCTCAGTGAGGTCTTGGAGGACCTCAAACCTATTACTTAAGGTCGGAGATGAGCCCGATAAAGGGGAAATTGGCGTCCTCATGCTTCTACCTATGCTACTGCAGCATGGCGTCGCGGGCGTAACCGAGGGTGTAGCAGGTCTGTCTATATAATCCCCCCCCACTAATGTCGTCACTACTTACTGACAACCTGCCCTTCATCTGTCGTATTTTCGAACTCGTGACCACCATGAAGTCTGAAAGATACGCCACCCTACTCATCCTTCAAGTTATTTCACAATTATTTGTTGCTAGTGGTATTTTTTTCATATCCTCGTACACAACACTATAAACCTCAATAAAATTTATGATTCTATATCTTTATGGTTTACCTTACTTTGCATTGTGCATATTTTTCTGTTGACTACATATTAATGTGACAGGACTTCACTCCAATCCTCCTAAGAGTGTTAACAGTACTTTTCAATATTCCGGCTAAGGGATTCATGGAGTCGAGACCAAAATGTTCTAAATTTGAACCTTGTTTATATATATAATTGTAAAATGATACCCAGTTCTTATTTTTTGTATTATTATGAGGAAGACTTAATGAAGGAGACGAAACATCTCAAATTTATAATAAATTGAAATAAATATACAATCAGTTAAGGCTGTTTAAATTGATTTAATTATAGTATAAACTGATGTCTTAATGAAGAATAATTTATTGAATTTGGCAAAGAAGATTCATTCGTTTAAGCCAAACATTTCAAATTTATGTATTTCTGCAAATCATATAACCAAAATTTTCAAATTAAGGAAAACGGGGAGTGTTGGCCTTACACTAGTCTAGTTCCACAGTTAATACCGTATATATCTGTCATCGTTTGTCTCTTTGTCCGCAGCTCTGTCGTTACCTGTGGCTGCTCCCCTGGTCACAGCGGCCTTAGTTGGGATAGCCAAAAATAGGCACTATGGAGTTAGACAAGCACAGGTTGAATGCAAGGAAGCTGTGGACGACAAATCTCTGTCCATCCAGACTCGCTTCAGCACAGGTCTTCGTGCTGTCAAGTCTGTCCTGAAGGGGGTTCGACCAACTGAAAATTTCTATTGGGTCTGGGGTTCCCTGACGACGGGTTTTCACAGTGCCTTGAAGGTTGCCGAACCGAGTGTAAACACTTTGTGGAGCTGGGGCTCCGTGGCGACGACGAGTCTCGTGTCTGCCGTCAGAGGACTCCACTCCAGTATCGGTCTGCCAGGTTCCACAACGGTGGCAGTTGCGCACACAGCGGAAAATTCTGTCAGAGTCTCGAACTTAACTCCAGAAGTGCTGCTGAAGCTCGCGGGGATGGGGTTGTTGCCCCAAGGAGGATCACCGCACACCGTAATCCTTCGTCTTTCTGCAGCGGACGGTAAATATCTGCTGGATTTTATGTGTTCTAATGAACAGCAAGTATTGACCTTGAAGGGTATACAATTAGCAACGGTGCCTTGCCCTGAAAATAAAGTCACTCCAGAGTTTTCAGCACTGCAGGTCTACACTACAAGTTCCAATTATTGGTTTTTACTGCCCTCTATAATTTCCCTCGAAAATTTTGTCAAAATTAAAGACTATATCCAGGGTCATGTCAGCAGCACCCTGACTGGGAACTGGTTTGGGCACGTTACTTCTGACATTAAAGCTATTATTGGGTTTTTCTGGAAACTTGATCTAACGTGGGCACTTGAAGTGACTAATAAAATTGCCAGACAGATGAATTGCCGACAAGTTGAATCATTTTGTGAAGTTTTATCAGATCTTTACCATTTTAATAAAAACATAATTAAGAAAGCACTCGGTTATGGAATTATTTCATTTTCTCAATTCAAACTTACTCCTGGAGATATCCTCCACATGGTCAGCTTGTGCATAAACGGACAGCCAAATTTTTATTCAATGTTTGAGAAACTGTGTAGAGATCACATTCTACCTCAGGTGGGGCACTACGCTAGCACCAGTTTGACACACGCGGTGCAAGGATGCAACAAGTCTGATCTCACCGACGGAGAAATCTTTCGTGTTGCAAGTCAAGCGGTGGGGTCTGAACTTTCCGAATCCAACTCGGTAATTGCCCGTGTGAACGGTGACATTTTCGTGATAGTAACAGACAGAAAAGTTGACGTTAGCGTGGTAAAGGTTAGCCGTGATGAGAAAAATGGAACAGTTGGCGCTGCTGTTGCACGCTAGAATGGTGACAGTGTAATTAATGCAAATTGAGAATCCGCCAATTGACCTCTTACTGTTGCAATATGTGTTAACGCACAACCCCAGTGTAAATTGTGTAAAAGATTATAATTTTTATCACACTTATAAAGGAAGCCATTTACCTCACCTCCTTGATAAAAAGATAAGCTCGACTCCTCTGATTGTCATAAATCTAAAGGCTATTGACTATGATGAACGTAGATACCAGGGAAGGAATATATGAGACCCAAAGAAGTTCAAAAAACTTGAAGAAGCATCATAAAAGAACTTTAATTAGTGTTTTGCTCTGACACATTGGCCAAAATTTATGTAGGGAGGTTGGTTTATTGGAGATGAAAAGGAGCAATTACCTTAACATTTGCACTAGTAATATACTGCACATAGCATTGATTACTGTAATTAATATAACTAATAAAAATATTTCTGCTGTGTATAGATATTACTTTTTCCTCTCCACCTCCATCCAACAATTGGTCTAAGTCAGCATCTCGCTTGAACGATCATTCAGAGCTTACGTTGTGCGCATGTTGTTAATATTGCCTTGCACTTGCTGTTTGTTATAATAATAATAATGTTTATTTGCCAATAGTACATAAATATACATGTTGTTATCATAGTTATCTGAATGCATAATAACAAATTTATCATAATAGTTACATTTATCTTCTTAAATATTATTATGTACATAACTGTGAGTGGTATATATGTGTAGAAATATTTTTACAGCCAATTGAGTTAATGTTAGTACATAATTGCCGCAGCAAATAAAAAAATCATTTTTAATTTCGAAAATTTTCCATTGCACTCATAAAACTAATCAGATCAAAAATAAAATGTCGTTATTTTAATTCATACGTAATAACCAAAAAATGGACTTCCTGTCTTTGTAAATAAAAAGTGAGATTAACGTACAACATTCTGTGGTTCAATTCATAAATCTTCTTCTTCTTCTCAGAAGTCACTACAACGATTTACTTCATCGTCTTGGCCTGCTCTGTAACAGCCTTCCAACTTTTTCTATTCATAGTCTTCTCCGTCCAATTCATGATGTTCATCTTCTTAAGATCTTGCAGAAAATCATCCCCCATCTATTTTTTGGTTTTCCTCTTGTTTTTAATGTCAACGAGTTCCATTCGTAAACTTTCTTTACCAGCCTATCATCATTCATTCTATATATGTGTGAACCAGCCAGCTGGAGGCTTTGATTTGATTTATTATGTTATTCCGTTTTATTAACGTATCCAATTCATGGTTATATCCTTGTCTCCAGGTATTTTCAGCTGGCTTAATGAGTGCGTGTGTCCTTCTCAGAATCTTTATTTCGAAAACCATTAGTTATTGAATTTCTGCGTTATTTAGGGTCCATGTTTCTGTGGCATATATGACTATTGGCCTTTTTCTGATTTTGTAAAGTCTTATTTTGGCAGATTTGGAGAGTAATTTGATTATATAAAAATCTTTATTTGCAAAGTATGCTCTGTCCCCTGCAGCAATTTTCTCGTTAATTTCCTCTTCGATTTATTACTTCTATTCACCACTGAGACTGGATACTTATAGGACTTTATTTCTCGATAATTCTCACCGTCTATAGTTACACTTGTTGGGGTAATATAACCTTTTTTACATCTTAAGAATTATGTTTTTTGGTGTTAATTACTAACCCACATTCGAGGGAAATCGTTTTGAGTTCAAGAAGTTTACGAGTTCATAAATGCGTTCATGAAATGCTGGAAAAATGTGCACAGTGATGCAGCTGTGAATATCTGCACTGTGAGTGACGTAGGGGAATCACCGTTTGCTGATGAAAAGCGAAGCGGTGGGCACGTTTCCGAGGTGACTACAGGCTCGTTCCAATATGTCAGGGTCCTCAGAAAAACTTAAAGCACAGAGCAAGACCGCACACCACTCACAAGAGTGGAAAGTCTTGGCCCCCTAAAGGAATCTCATCATGGAATTCACTTTGAAGATGAGGAGCCCCATTTTTTGCCGCAGTGGGGATACATTTCCACGTTAAAGGGTAGGCAGAAACCATGGAAAAAGGACACAGACTATATTGAAAAGTGAAAATTTAATCAATAATGATATGTGAAATGCATTTAATTGTCTTGACAAATAACGGAGAACAATAAATAGAATTAGTTATTGAACCACCATCGCATGAATGATGGTATCATATTGTCTTCCCATGTTTAAAGCTTTCAGTGGTGTACTAGACCATTCTTTCGCCTGGAAGTGAGATGAAAATTAATGTCCGTGGTCAGAGATGAGATGCAAGCAACGTTATGTAGCAGGCTCTCTGCTTTCGACGGGCCTGATGTGTGGGCAGCAGTGACTTTATTTGCACCGGTTTTCAGAAATAATTGCTCCTCGTGTTTGGGAATGATTTGCTAATTTTGGGTACTCCACTCATCTTGTTGTGTTTTTTTTCCGTGCGTTCTACTTGGACCATTCTAACTATGTCCTCGACTGTGACAATGAAGCACATTCTTGTGCTCTCGCTAATTCTCTGAAGATAGGCGAGTTGCTTGGTTGGGCCTTCAAAATAACCCCCCCCCCCCGGCCCAACCAATCCCTTTCTGTTCCCCAACTTGAGAGAGCCTCTTCAGCTGTCTCTTCATAAAAATTATATAATTAAATACAAATTAATAAATAAGCTTGGTATGCTGTTTTACTTCTTCTTCTCCTTCCTATGGCATTCGGGCCTTTGCCTACTGCGGACTGTCACCTTACATAACTCATGAAAATAATGGCAGGGAAACAGATCACAATGCTTACATTGTTGTAACAGAATACTTTTAAAGCAGAAGATTTACATTTCATAGATTCCGGAATGCGTGAGTAAGTAACAGTAACAATTAAGGACCATATATAGAATGTAAATTTTGCGTATCTGTTTTTATAAAATTAGTCTATACCTAATAGAAAACTGCAAAACAACACAATGCTAAGAAAATTAAAATCATTCCTATATGATCATCCAATCTACAATGTGGAAGAGTTTTTCAGTTTGAAACATGAAATCAATAGACTGATGATTTGAATGTGTTATGTGTAATATGTAGCTCAATTAGTTAGTAATAATCCTGTATTGACACTTGCCTATTTAATCTTTGGCAATAAAACTTATTATTATTATTATTTGATTTTATGTGGAGCATATGATGACCCCAAGTGTCAGGTCCTTAAAGTATTTGCCATTTCATCATAGATTAGTCGTCCGGCTACTAATTCTGAAGTCTTGGCAATGCTGAATTTCTTTTTACGATATGGGGTTTTTATCCACACACCCAACCCGGAGGATCAAGGTACCTTATTTCCACCTTTGACCAGTCCAACTTGGGAGATCCTACCAGACACTGAGCTACTGCAGGATCACTTGCCGATGACATTGTATTATTAGGGGAGTCAGAAGAAGACTTGGAAAATTTAATAAATGGCATGTACATGGTCCTGGAGAGCAATTTATGGCTATAGAAAGAATTATATGAATATAAATGTATTTTGGATTAACAAGATATTTACTTACCACGTCAATAGACTTTATTATTCCTTCCTCCTTGGCCCTGCAGCCCATTGGGGGGCCTGTGCCTACCGAGTAGACTGCGGACTGTCAGCCTGCACGACACATTCCAAATTTGGAGTGACACACACGTGGTCAGCGTGTCGATCCTCCAACAGACAGTCTTAATCCCGGTCTCCGCGGCCATGACGGCCAGGATTCAAACTCGGGACCTCCGGGTTGTGAGGCGGCGGCGACGATGGCCAACCACTACACCACAGGAGGTCGGCAGATTTTATTATAATTAAAAAAAATATTCTATTAATCGATACTCAAACCGACATGAAGAAAGTACAAAAGTGCAGGGAAACATGATTAACGATTAATAAAATGTCTTGAATTGGCCACTTAATATTCGTTAATAATGAAACACAGAGGTAAAACTAAAATATTATTAAGAACGTTATAAATTTGTTTCAGTTTCGTATCTCTCACGTCTCGTTTTCTGTCTCTACTCGACTAATCAGTAAGTTTTTTTCCTTTGTAAATATTACAGCTTTAGGCCCAGCACCACCCTCTCTCAAACATCATCCATGAGGGTGATAAACTCTTTCCAATGCTCGGGCTGAAAAAATTGTTTCTCCGTCATCTGCTGCCTACTTGTTAACACATGTGTAACTCCCAACTGTTGTCGGAGTAACGGAAAAAAATCATATTTTACGGTATGCAAAACACATTAAGCAAATACAAAATTAAAGCTCGAATGCTTTTGTCAGTGAATAATATTTAAGACGATCTCCACCAACGGCGACGTTCCGACGACCTCCACCACCACACGTCGCCTTCTCCCAGCCAAGAAGATGGCACCGCTGACCGTCCCTTTTCACAGAGACAACCAACAAACTTTTCTTAGCTGATACAGAATATCAATATGTAATGGATTTCCCTGGACTGCAAGCGACGGGAGCTTGTTGCACTCAACATGAGGTAAAGGGAATATTTAGTTATTTTTATTAGATACTTTTCTAAATATAAAAGTCTACTGTAGTTCTATATTTGAAATATGGGCTAATTTTCTTGAAGTTCCTTGTGAATGAGCTGCCGGGTAAGGTTTAGAGTCTTTATTGCCCTGAAACCTATGTTTTGTGGCAGTTGGTCAGTTCTCCTAAAAGCTCTCGTTCATTATATTAGTAGTAAATGAAATGAAGGTAAGCAAGCTTCCTTTACACACAGACACACACAGTAACTTACCACGAATTTTATTCTTTATTGGTAGGAAATTATATTTTTCAATTCAATTTAGTAATTGTGAGTTCAATTCTGTTTGAATTGACTAGCCGTGCAGGACGTTCCATATGTGATTTACAATGCATAAAAAGATAGCCAATATGTCAGCATATAAATTTATTACTATTTATTGAAATACGGTGTTTCATATCCCTTTTGAAACTTCCTCGGGCATAAAATTTAGCGATTCATGTCATTTACTATTTGACCGCTGCCGAAAATATTATTGAATGTATTCAGGTATTTACATGTGAAGAAAACATTGTATTTGTATAAATAATAATAAATTCAAATGCAGACTTATTGGCCGTGATTTTATTTATTGTAAATTTTAAAGTTAGAAAACTGTGTTGTTATATACACGATTCCTCTGTTGAGACTATCAGAACATCACTGTTATTTTCCACAATACATAAGCAGTTAAAATTACGGAACTTAATCTGATAATTTCAGTAGGGAAAGCACTTTGCTTAATCTCGTGAAGGTTGCAAATTAATCAGCGTTATCTTTAGTAAGACGTCTTCAAGTGGTGCACTTCTGATACTGACCTCTCACTAATACTCCTCATTTCACATGTGTTATTTCAATTCAAGATCGACGATGAGAAGTTGTTAGGTCATAAATTTGGGGCGGTGTTTCACAAAGAAGCTGGGACCAAGGCAAAGGGTAGGTATATTTCTGGGTTATGCAAATCATACCCGTGGTTATCCAGTTGGACAAACGGTCGTCAAGATGAAGCATTGTTAAGTGAACGAGCATTTATGTGCGGCGAAATTAATACCACAATATGGACAAATTCATCCAGAGATGGCTGATCCAGGAATTGTAGATTTTCCTGGGGCCGTGAAGTTAAAGCTATTAAACAGGATGAGACAGTCCTTACACCCGAAGTTTCCCAGGCTTCGCAGACACCGGTTGTATCAGATAGTTCAGATTTGAACGATGATATAAATATCGGTGACAGAATAATTAGTGCTTGGAAGAAGGTAGGAATTAAAGAAAGGACAGATCAATAACCGATATTTATTATGTTTCACCTTACCACGAAAAGAGACACAAGTCCAAAGTAGAAATAGAGACTTATTGTACTGAGAATGGACATCCATATAATGTCGGGGAGTTTGATTTCTCTGCAAAGCATAACGTTGAAATATTGACTAGTATTCCAATTTCTGATTCTAAGACCAGTGTGGAAAGTAATCTGAGGTCTAAATTGCTTGTTTGTTTCACTTGTGAAGTACCGGCTACTTACGTCAGAATACTTAACCACAGCATATGATAAAACTTGAAATGAAGTTTCCATAGGGAACAGATCCTGCGATATTCGCAAGGCATCCTTCCGGGATAACCCAGCAAGACAAACAGTCATAAAACTTGGAGCCTTACAGGCGCAGTCCTTTTTGCGGCCCCGGCGAAAACCCCACGTCAACAACGTGGTTGACACAAAATTTTGATTTTGAATTTTAGAGAGGAAGGGTAAGGACAACAAGCCCATTGGAGGACCCGTGGAAGATAGAAAAATGAGGTTTTTCGGAGAGGTGAGTTCGATGTGGGTAGGACCCCGAAAAGGGGATTGGGAAAAGAGAGTTGGAGCTGCCTTCGCGCCGGTCCAGGATTGCCGTCAACCAGGAAATTAGGGAAAGAAGTAAGAAAGAAAACGCAATAATCTCTTTCTCAGGTATGTGTCATACAGCCTGAAGTAAAGCAGATTAAATTTTCTTAAGTCTCTTTGCTGCGGGAGTTTTCTCGCAGGCACTTCAACCCAGAGTTACTGCGGGGCTCAGCTGATTATGTCGGGAATGCCTCTCAATCTCTCTGTTTATTTTATCAAAGTTCTCACATACGGAGACACCGTCACCTATATTAGAAGGTTGAAGATCTTGGGCATATGGCAAGAGTTGTCCGCTGATCCCATTGGATCAGTCGTCCAACTGCCTCCTGAAACTGGTGGAGACACGGAGAAGGGAATGCTGCGACCCCACAGCAAACTCGTCTCCCGTCATTCACAGGGAAGTGCGTGAGGATAGTACCCAATGCCCGACCTACCGATGCAGTTTTTCTAGGGTTCTCCCTGCATCTCTTTAGGTGAAACACCGGGTAGCATCCTTAAACCACAGCCCTGGAGCCCTAGTTAACCCTTGGCTACCTTGCTCTACCTTCCGCATCCCGCCTTTTCAATTCCCTTCCTATGCTATTAAAGGGGAGTTGCCTGTTTCAGGATCACCCTCATGCAGCCTGTTAACACTTCCCAAAGAAAATTAAGTCTCTTTCTATGCAATTTCTTTGCTTAGGGCTCAGCTGGGCAAATAAAATTCATTGTAATTAATTCATTTCTGAATATTGTAGTTTGTTTAATCTTTTACATTTGTTAATAATAAAACTGTTTTAATGCCAAAAGTTGAGATTTATTGGTGTTCAGCCATTTAAATATATATTCTACATTATTAAAAATGTTTATAAATTATAAAAAAAGCACATTACAATTATAATAATAATGTTTATTATAAGATATTGATGAAACATTGCTTTGAACATAATTAGGACCTATTATTGATTCTAGAAAATAGGCCAGAAAAAGTTAATCAAAAGAAGTTAACTGTGGTTAACTGGGAGGACAGCTTGCAAATTCCCGAAAGCAAATAGCCGTAAATTCTCTGGTGTGGGAAAACGGCTTCGAGCAGATAGTAAAGGAAGTAACACGAGAAAATAATATTCTCGATATTTTCCTTGTTAGGCCAGCGGAAGACCTGATTAGCTGCAACGTACTGCCAGGAACTAGCGATCACAAAAGTGTTATACTAGAAATAGAATTCAACTTAGAAGCTACTTGTGTAGATGAGATTTTATACAGTTGGCAATATTATAAAACAAATAAATTAAAATTGCAGACTTTCTTGTGGGAGAAACTGGGCGACTTTATAAATAGCGGGGAAGATATAAACGAAACATGGAAAAATCTCAAATATATAATCTTAACAGCCAGAAAAAGGTTTGTACCTCGGAAACAAATAAAACGCAATGGGGACGCTGAATATTATACAAAAAGCATAAAACAGCTAAAGAGAAAAGTTAGACGTATCGGTAATTGTGAAAAATTAGATATCTTAAAAACTGACGGCACGGATCTAACTTCAGATAAAGAAAAGGCAAATGTGCTGAACGAGTACTTCGTTTCTGTGTTTACCAAATGTAACGGTACATACACGGTAACAAAATGTGACTCCGAATCAGAAAACTTCAATATCACGGCAGAGGCAGTAAGAAGGAGAATTAGTAAAAACAAAAAATCGCGCGGTCAAGATGACATCTCCACAGAAATAATTAAACTGGGTGGAGAGGCAATTATTCCGTATTTAATATATCCATAAATAACTCAACTCTGCCAAAAGACTGGAAAACCTGTATTTAAATCTGGAAATAAAACGGACATAGGAAATTATAGAGCTATTAATGAACGTAGACTTTCCCGGTGAATAATTCGGATGAAATCTTCACGGTTAACCAACCGGGTCAAGTATTTAAAAGAACACAACGTTTCTGCGGCCATCTTCTGCCGCCGTCTTCAGGCTATATGTCCTCATGCAGCAGCAGCAGCGGTGACATCTAACTGGAGGTCCAGCCTCCTCTTCAAGTGTCGGAGTTCCTTCCTCGTGGAATCTACTCCGCGCTGACGTTGGAATGATACCTATGACACACTAAAAATAATGTCATTACTACAATGTCAGTTTTGTTTACACATATTCACATAACATACATACAGTTGCCGTTGCGGCTACCTAACAAAGGAAATAAATTAAATACACACACACATTCATTCAAACATTCATTCAACATTCAAAAACCGCTGCTGCTGCTGCTTCTTCGACGTTCGCATCCTTCTTCCTGTAAGGCAATTGGCGAAGGGGTTAAAGGGATTTAGGTAATATAGTAAAAATAAATAATTTTATTTGAAAATATATTAATTTGTAAATAAATATGAAGATATATATGTTTATATATGTAAAAACTAACCAAGTTAAATACAAGCTGTAAAGGGGCTTGTAGTCCTGAATAAAGTTTAAGTTAATTTACATGATAGGAGTTTTTGATACTTTACAGGAAGATCGACATAGGTCGGTTCCTGTTTACCTTCTTGTCAGGGTCGTAGCGACCTAGCTATGACACCAGCACATTGCTAGAGTCATGTCCTCATGCGTTGAATGCGCCGTATTTATACCTTCGGAATCACCTGATCCATGCGGCGATCTGATTGGTCCTTGTGCGTCACCTGTGGAAGGTCTGTCTGTCAACTGAGCTTGTATATCACGTATTTTCGTGATAATGGGATCCCATGCATTACTGATATGGTAGCCAGAGGCTCTGTTTATGAGATTATTATGTGTCTTAATTTCTATGGCTTCCAATATCACACTATCACGCCATTTATGAGATTGTTTTAATCTAGTTGTCTCCGAAAAATGCATTTTATGTCCCGTTGTCAAAACATGCTCAGCAACAGGATGGTGTTTTTAGACATCCTCATTTACAAGAAACCTGGACGAAAATTAGGGCATTCAGGAAACCTACACCTATTAGTCTAACCTCAGTATTATGCAAAATCATGGAGCACTTAATAACTACGTACATTCGGGATACTCTTGAATCTAAAGGTTGGTTCTTTGAAAACCAACATGGTTTTCGATCGGGTTTTTCGTGTGAAAGTCAGATAATCAATTTGTTTCAAGAACTAGCACGCGAAGTCGATCGGGGTGGTAGAATAGACGCCATTGTTATTGATTTTGCAAAGGCTTTCGATGTAGTTCCTCACGACATCTTCATCCAGAAGTTAGATGGGACAGGTATTGACAAAAGAGTAGTTCTCTGGGTGCAAGAATTCTTAAAAGAAACTTCAGAACTGGGATCTGTAACATCGGGAGTCCCCCAAGCATCAGTTATTGCCCCATTATTGTTTCTCATTTTTATTAATGATTTGCCCAATAATATAAATTCTAAGGACGGACTTTTTGCAGAAGACTGTGTAATTTACAGGGAAATAACTGGGGAACAAGACTCCGCTGCTCTCCAAACTGACTTAGATACTCTAACTACATGGGCTAAGCGAAATAAAATCAAAATCAACAATAGTAAAAGTAAGGCGATTAGTTTTACTAAAATGCGCGTTCAATATGCGTTGATATATAAAAGAGATGGGGAAAAAGTGATCGAGGAGACAAACTGTAAATACCTAGACATTTATTTTAACAGTAAGCTGGGGGCAGTTAAACTATGCTACAGGAAAGCGTGGAACACCTTGCACTTTGTCATGAGAACACTCAACAAGGGGAATGCGAAATCTAAAGATTTGGCATATTTGTCATTAGTACGCTTGCCCTCTTATGGTGCAGCATGCTGGGATCCGTACAGGATAGGTCAAATGGAGTCCTTAGAAATGCTGCAAAGAAGGGCCGCTAAATTCGTATAAATAGGACCTGGGCATGGGAAGAAAAAGGTAAAGCGACTAGGGTGGGATAAGAAGAGAAACAGCTAGGCTACACATTTTCTACAGAGATTTTGCAGGTCAAAAACCTTGGCAGGGAATCCGATAGTGAATGAGGAGTGATCACCTGTTTAAATTACAAGCAAGGAACCAAAAAACAGACGTTGGAAAATACTCATTCCTAAATAGGACAATGGAACAATCTGCCTGCAAGAGTGTTTGGGGAACTTCCTCTAACAGAAACAAAATTTCGACTCAATCTATGTTTAGTGTAGTGCATGGCAGTGAAGTGATCAGTGCTGCGAAATCTCTAAAAATATACTACAGTGAAATATATCTCCAGTTTTTTTATGTTTTGTTTATTTTTTTCAGGCAAAAACAATACTATTCTTTTTTTTAAAAAAAATCATTCCTAATAATATGATTTTTTTTGTTAACAGGCTACATGAGGGTGATCCTGAAACAGGCAACTCCCCTTTAATAGCATAGGAAGGGAATTGAAAAAGGGGGGATGCGGAAGGTAGAGCAAGGTAGCCCAGGGTTAACTAGGGCCCCCGGGCTATTCTTTTTTTTTCTTTTTTTTGGTTAACAGGCTACATGAGGGTGATCCTGAAACAGGCAACTCCCCTTTAATAGCATAGGAAGGGAATTGAAAAAGGGGGGATGCGGAAGGTAGAGCAAGGTCCCCCACACTTATTTATTTATATTGAATATAATTATACTTTCAACTATAGGTTAAATATGGTCCTTACGACCAGATTATTAATTATTATTTAAGTTCTATGTATCTGCCACCGGGCATCTGCCCATTTGTAGATTTAATAAATACAAAAAAAAGTAGTATAAATTGTGCATGAATGATGTATGGTATACTCAGCATACATTGCCTATTATTTACACAGATTGGTATTAGTAGCAGTTGTTGTGTCAGGATTAAGGCTGCTGGGGAATTGACACACTGACCATGTATCAACTGTTGTTTGTTTGAAGTAAAACGTGTTATATGAACAATGATAAAAATGAGAGCTTCTCAAGTGCAAGGGTGACTTAGGTTTGTGATTGCCATAAAAGCCTATAGCTCGTTTTCTGAGAAATGAAGATAACAACTGATTATTTTCATAATCTGACATGCAGATTGTATAATAAGTGTTTTTCTCATACAATATTTTACTTTTGTACTGATAATATCATAATGAATACTCTTATTTTGACTCCTTCTGTATCTTGTTGATGAATTTCTGACGTGATTCTCTCAACATAGGGGAAAAATAAAATTTTTTGTGTGCATGAAAAACGTTTAAAGCCTGTTGATTCAATCAGAGTTGACTTTGCTTATTATTAAATTGAGTTGAAAATTATCATTTTCAATCAAGAAATAAAATCTATAGTGACTTACTCTATGTGTGTGAAGAAATTTAGTTCTTAAATCATATGAACTGCAACTTATTATAAAATATTTCGGGGAGACTTTTCATTTCCACATCCTTCCTAATCTACTTAGCATATTACAACCTTAGCCTCTCTCTTCTCCTCTTACCCTCAAATATTAATTTTACCTCATGTTTAAGATCTGGCCTGTTAATCTGTCCCTTTTCTTGGTCAACATCCTCCATATTGTTCGCTTTTCTCCTATTCTTGTTAGTTATTCTATCCCCACATCTGATTTTCAGCATTCTCCTACAGCACCACATTTCAAAAGCTTCTACTCTTTTCCTTCCCACAACTCCTATCGTCCACGGTTCACACCCCATATAACGCCAGCCACGCTCCAAACGAACATTTTTAGCAACGACTTCCTAATATTCACATTTATATTACCCGTAAGTAAATTCCTGTTTTTCATGACAGCCTATCTTGTGCTATCCTACTCTAGTAGCAGAATTCCTTAACTTCCTTCAAAATATCCCATCCCAATCTAACAGCCTTTGTTATTTCACTGTTTACCATACTACACTCCATCGCCGTGGTTTCCTCTATATTAATCTTAATTCTTCCTCCAGTCCACATTCATGCCATTTATTATGGTTTCCAAGTTTTCTTCTGACTCCCCTAATGCTACATTATCATTAAGGTCTTTATTTCTTCTCCTTGCAGTATGATTTCTTTACCGTAGTCCGTTTTTACTTTCTTCGTTGCCTGTTCTAAGTATAAGTTAAACATCATGGGCGACAGACCGCATCCTTTGCATTACTCCTTTCTTGATCTTCCTTTCTAATTACAGCTGACTGTCTTCTGTAGAGGCTATTGTGTTTCCCAGTTTACATTATCACATGCTTCCTTATAACAACGTTTCTCCTTTTTTAAAAGTGCAGTCGATGGAGATTATATTTATAATGCAAATATGTTTACAGTGTTATTGTACATGTAAGCATCTTTTAACTGTGGGTTTTAAATAAATGAAGTGTAACTTTTAAAGGCCGTAATAAATTAAATAAAATAAAAGTCATATGGCGGCAAACACAGGAGTATAAGGCAATCGTTTTGGATAATACCATGTTTTATTAGAACAAGTAGCAATTTTATTAGATGTTAGAGGCAGTTAGTAAAACATTATATCTTATCGTGTTTAAAGGTAAATTCCATGCGATATTGATACATCAAGATGGCGTCCGGACGAGTTGCGGGGTTGGGTGCCAGTGCGTGGTTTCTACGAAAATTTCTTCCGTTTTAGTATAGATATATGCAGATGCTAACGGACTATGGCTGTTCATCTGCAACAAATGCAGCTGAAAGTGAAATTTACTTTTTAAAGAGTGTTTTATTGGTTATGAACCGCGTCAAACACTATGAAGTTTTTAACGTATACATTTTACGGTACTTTGCCTGATAAGTGCAGTTAATAGAGATCTTCGGAACCACAATATGAGGATTAATAGAGGGAAAACCAAGGTGATGGAGTATAGTATGGTAAACAGTAGAATAAGAAAGGCTGTTAGATTGGGAAGGGATATTTTGACGGAAGTTAAGGTATTCTGCTACTTGGGAAGCTTAATAACTAGAGTAGGACAGCTAAAGGCAAGGAAGAGGAATTTACTGACGGGTAATACAAGTGTTAATATTAGGAGAGTTTTGCTAAACGTGGACGATAGGAATTGCGGAAAGGTAAAGAACAGAAGCTCTTGAAATGTGGCGCTATAGGAAAATCAGATGAGGTGAATAGAATCAGAAACGAGGAAGTTCTAAACAGAATAAGGGAAAAGCGAACAATATGGAGGACGTTGACTAAGAGAATGGATAGATTTTTAGGCCACGTTTTAAGACACGAGGGTCTTGTAACATTAGCAATAGAGGGAAGTGTGTGTGGGGTAAGAACAGAAGAGGGAGACCAAGGATTGAATTCAATATGTAGATTAGTGAGGATGTAGGTTGTGTTAGTTGTAAGAAAATGAAAAGGCTTATGCAAGATAGATTAGCTTGGAGGGTTGAGCGTCAGACGAGTCTTGAGCGGCTTGTAAACGAGCAACTTTTTACGGCAATATGTGGTCGGCAATCATGGCCAATCAATATTGCCCAAAATCCAG
This sequence comes from Eucriotettix oculatus, assembly GCA_034510155.1. NCBI lineage: Eukaryota > Metazoa > Arthropoda > Insecta > Orthoptera > Tetrigidae > Eucriotettix > Eucriotettix oculatus. The sequence continues at coordinate 3,812,966 of CM067382.1, forward strand.
CAACATTTCCGGCAATATAAACATATTTCCCGGCAATATATCAGTAGTTCTGAGCAATGTTGCCCGTATTGCAACCACTTGCCGGGGTGTTGCCGGTGATTTCGGTCCGGTATCGAAAATATGCAACATTGCCCAGCAACACTAGAGGCCTCTGTGGGCCAATCAGCTGAGTTAATAATTAATATAAGACGTGGTTAGCGTCGTGTTTCCTATAAATATTATTCATTATTGCAATCATGGATTCGCCAAAGCAAAAAATTATTGTATTTATCCATGCAGTTTACACACACAAATTCATCAATTTGAGACGTGGGTGGGTCATTAAGAGAATTCCAAGGGAAAAAATAGATGTTCGGCAAACAATAGCCCACAAATTTTACAACTTGTGGAACATATATATTGATCATTTATTGACAAGCAACAAATAAATAATTACAAAGTAATTTCTAATTTTTAAAATAATTTTTCAGCAAATAAAGAGGTCTAACCTGTAATTAAATAAATTCAATTAATCCTACCATTAAAAATTTGCATACTTCAATCGAACACTGAATAATACGTCATAGATGTACAGGGCAGGCACGTCGAAATAATTTTTGGATAATTGCCAATCTCGTATAGATCGGTGTTGTATTCCTCAATAACCGTATCCTTTTTCCTACAATGACCTCTGTTTTTGAAGGAAATATTCAGTCTCACTTCGACATAGAAGGCGACGTTTTTGAATAGATAATCAAGAATCAGTTCGTTGCTTAAATTGTGAACTGTTCATTTTAAAAAGGTCTAAACCAGGTTCTCATTTTCTTTAGTTTATCACCACTAACGAACTATGCGCTAAGAAGAACTTTATTTTCGGCCATATTGCTGCTGTACTACGTGTAAGCGGGAAATGTTCTGGCGGTTACACTGTGGCCGCAATATTGCTGGCCGGGATATACATTGCAACACAAAATGGCAGTCCACAGCTAGGGCAACACATTGCCCGGACAATATTGCCGGGCCATAATTTTCAGAAATATTGCCGGCAATGAAAAATTTTTGTTGCTCGTTTACGAGTCCCCTAAAGTCTCTCGAACGGGATGGACCCAACGTCAAAATTGTACGAAAGGGAATTATCATCAACCCGGTACCCCTCGGTTGTGAGACAGAAACGCTAGCCAATATAAATATACACAAATATAAATTTTATACAGAAGATTAAGAAAAGTGGCTGTGTTTTAAAATCAATATCGGGATACGAAGCTGTATCTACATATTTCTGGAAGAGAATTTAATAATAATTAATTAATTCATCGTCTTGCAAGTGTTGCAGGAGACTGCGCGTTGTTGTAGGATCTTGAATCTAAAAGTAAAAAAAATAGTCCCGCAACCTGTGTCACGTAGTTAATGTGGAAGGCTGTTTTAGTATTACTACTTGGTTCATTTTTTGTTCTTAAATACATAAAATACTAAATATCCACCAGGAGAATTAAGAAATTATTATTGTTATTTGTGCTGCACGATAAACGTCGCTGAAAAGAACTGCGCATTGATACAAGTCACGGAACAACGCCGCGACATTTGAAGACGTCCGGTAATGTATAGTTCGTGTTGATGATTCCCTCGGTCGGTCAACTGAAGAAGGTTTACACACGCATTCAAGTTGATGGAACGATTCAGTTTTTCCCCATAAGTGAAGTACGTTTCAAATATTTTTTAATACAAGCCTAACTGCTGTACGTCAATAGTAGTTCATTAACCTTAAAAGTCGATCCGTACTCACTGACTGGCAGTGTTTGAAAGCCGTAACAAGAAATGCGGCCGTTCAATTGTCAGTTACCTCAAAATCGTAGTTTTGGACAAAACATTTAAATTAGGCGCCTTTTACTACGCGCTCTGTTTGAAAGCGTTTTTCTTTCCTGCTACCGAAGATTTATGAAACTTATATATACATATTTCTGCATATTTTCTCAAATCGTTGTTAGTTTTACTATTGCACGTTATGTGATCAAATTCAGAAATGATGGAGTGTTATTTGTTTAGGTTAGGTTTCGAAAAGTTCGCTACTGTTGGCAGTCGTTTTCTCGAGTGTCGAATTGAGGTTATGAAAGCGAACCCTTGTTCTTTTCAACACATTCGTATTATTATTATTATTTCAGTGTCACTTGAATCCTTTTTACTTCAACAAAATAACGCTGAGATACGGTCGTGTTTAGTGTTTACCTTTGATGTTTTTTGTTGGGAATACGAAGGTAACTTAATTTTAATCACATGGCTGCACACAACCGCACACTCAAATTTCATCTGACTATAACTTTTCCCACTGGATGGTGCTGTCCACTCTACAATTCCCCCCTCTGGGCAGACCATCCGAGCTTCAACATCTCAATAGCTGCTTGAAGTTTTCTTTCACTGATTGGTTTAGTTAGGAGGTCCACCTCTAATTCTTCTGACGATATATGCTTTAGTTGTATTTCGCCGTTAGTATATGAGTCTGCAAAAATAGTATAAACGGTTAATATGTTTCGTCCGACTCCTCACTCCGCAATTTTGGATCCATTGTATGGCTGCTTGGCTGTCACTCTCGATAGTTGTCGTCTCACTAATGAATTCTTCTAACTCCAGCTCTTCCAATAAATTTCTCGTCCACTTGACTTCCTTTAGGCACTCGTGAATTCCCATGATCTCAGCCTCGCAAGTGGATAACGCTACTAAACTTTGTTTTCTCCATCCTATTGTAGCCGATCCAATCTTGATAACGTAGCCCGAGTACGATTTTGCGTCCCTCGTAGTACACCAACTCGCGTCGCTTATTCCTCGTAATTTTCCTCCGCATCTGTCGTACATCAATTTTTAGCCTTTCGTTCCTTTTAGATATTTGTACTCTTTTCAATGCAGTTTCATGAATTACTTTTGGTTCCTTTGAATATTGTGCTAAAGAGCTGACGGTTTGTGTTATGTCCGGCCTTGTGCCTTGGATAAGTACATTAAGCACCCCAGCATCTCTTGATATTTTGTGGCATCTATCCTTGGTGAGTCTTCGTCGTCATCCAACTTCTGTTGCGTTGCGCTCGGTGTTTTCTTTAAATTGCATTTTTCCATCCCAAATCTTTGCAGGATTCTTTCGACAAATCCCTCTTGGCCTAATTGTATGCCGTCTTCATTTTCTGGTATGTCGATTCCCAAAAAGTGTATGTTTGTCTCTGTTAACTTGAAATATCTTTGCAACTCCCGATAAGTTTGTTTCATCTCCTTCATTTCTTCTACCAGCATCATTATGTCATCGACGTATACGACGATTATTACAATTCGGTTTTGTATTTTCTTCTTGTAAACACACGGGTCTGCTTTCATTCTCTGAAATCCCAATCGAATTAATGTCTCGTTCAGCTTCTCGTTCCAACATTTCCCCGACTTCGGCAATCCATAGATGCTCCTTTTCAATCTACAAACTTTGTTTCCTTTTTCTTCAAATCCCGTCGGTTGTTCCATGCAAATTGTTTCCTGTAAATTGCCATGTAAGTATGCTGTGGATACATCATACATTTTCTTCTTCCAGCCTTTCGTTGATGCAATTGCCAACAATGCTCGTATGCTTCCCATCTTTACTACTGGTGCAAATGTTTCATGATAATCAACACCTGGTCTTGTACTGCACCCGACTGCTACTAATCTTGTCTTTCTTTTCTTGATACTTCCATCTGGATTTTCTTAAATATTGAAGATCCATTTCGATTTAATGACTTTCATATTGTATTCCTTTTGAGTAGTTCCCAGACGTTGTGTTCTTTTAACGATGTTAATTCTGCGCGCATAGCTTCAGTCCATTCCATTGCTGCTCGATTATTCATGGCTTCTTCCGCAGTTTTAGGAATTTCAAACGAGATATTTGCAACATGTTTTTCCTCAATTCGTTGTGATCTTCTTACTCCACTTCCTCTCAATAGTTGTTCATTTCTTTCTCGCTCCAAACGATGTCTTTCTTGAATCTGTACGTTCGTTTCAACCAGTTTTCTCCCTCTTTTATTCGTTATCATTTCAGCTATCGGGGGCTCGTTCTCCTCCGGTTCCTCCTCTAGTTGCTCATGGCTACTTTCATCTTCTTCATTGTTTACATTTGTTGTGTTTTCCAATATTCTTTCGCTTGTAATTCTTCTATCATCTCGACCATATAATCTTCAGTCTCTTCCTCTTGACCTCTCCTCCCTTCTTGTTTTCTTCAAAAATGACAGATCTCGACTCAAATAACTTCTGCTTCTCTGGATTGTACATTCTGTATGCAAGTCTTGACTTGGAATATCCCACAAAAATTCCTCTCTCCGCTCTTGGGTCGAATTTCCCTCTGCATGTAGTCGTCGTTGTGTAATATCCCACGCAATCAAAAACTCTCAGGTGTCCAAGATTTGGTTTTCTTCCAATCCACTTTTCAATTGGCGTCTGGTCTCCGTTGTGTTTATTTGGCGAACAGTTCAGCAGGTATGTGGCTGTTGATGCCGCTTCACCCCAAAACTTCTGTGTTAACTTCGAATCTTGTAATAGTGCTCTTGTCTTCTCTAATATTGTCCGATTCATCCGTCAATTCGTGTTTTATTCCTTTGTGTCGCATTAGCTCTTTCATCTGTCCATTTTTTTTAAATTCAGTTCCATTGTCGCTGCGTACTCGATTGACTCTGTTACCTGTTTCATTTTCTTTGCGTTCCACGAAGTCCTTAAAATTGTTGTAAGTTTCATCCTTCGTTTTTAAGAAATATACGAAAACTCTTCGACTGTATCCGTCGACTATTGTGAAAATGTATTTCGCACCTCCCATTGATGCTACCGGCATGGGCCCGCAAAGGTCCATGTGTATCAAGTCTAACACGTACTTTGCACTCTCGTTCGTCACTGTCTTATGTGGCGCTTGTGTTGCCTTGCTGATAATGCAATCCGTGCATTTATCTAATTTTACATCCTTGTACTCGATTTCGTTGACCATTCTATCTTTCTTCATCTTGTTTAAGTACTTCTCTCCCATGTGACCCATCCGTCTATGCCACGTCTGCTTCTCTACCGCCGTCATGTTGGAATCATCGTTATGTAAAACATGCCCGTCAATGTATTTGTTCGACTCCGTTCTGATGACGTACATCTTCTCCACGTCTTCTGATGTCGCTACTACTACGCCTTTCTTGTTCACTATTGATGCACCGTTTTGGTCGAATATGACCGAGTTCACATTTTTCACTAGGCTTCGCACTGATAAGTTCATTCTTAATATCGGTACGTATAGTACATCTCTAATTGTAGTGTTATACACTTCTACATCACCTATGGCTGTTCATCGATTTCTCTCGCCTCTTCTGCCGATACCACTGTTCCATTGTAAGGCCTTGTAATAGTCATATTTTGATAATGCGGTGACATGTGAATGCTACAATCGGAATCGATTCCCCAAATGTATTCGTTATCTGGGTCCTCTGATACTGCATTAGCCATGTCCGTTAATTTAATTGTTACGTGTAAGTTTTGATTGTCACTCCTCTCTGTTACTACGCTCGCTGGGTGTTGCTCCACCTCGAAGACCTTGACCTCTTCCTCGACCTCTCTAAGATTGTCCTCTAGCGGTTCAATTGTTTTCACTTTGTCTTGTATTTTCTCCTTTCTTCCTATGCCAGCAATCTCTTCCAAGATGGCCGACTTTGATGCAATTGTAACAAGTTCTAGTTTCTTTTATTATATGGTTTCTTGCCTGGTAAACCGCATCGCTCTTGTTTTTGTGTAGTTTTGTTTCCCATTCTTGCCTCCTCTTCTTTCAAGGCTTGTCTGATGTCGTCCATTGTTGCCGACCTCTGTATTCGGAGCGTCGCAGCTATTGTTTCAAATTTTTCATTTATACCTCGCACTACGTGGAATATCAGTTCTCGTTCGCTAATTGATTGTCCATAAGTAGCACATTTCGCTTCCATTGTTCGGGCTCTTGTAATGTAATTTTCAACTCTCTCTTTCTCTCCCATCTTAATTTGTCTCAGTTCCATCATAGCGTCTATTAATTTGTCATGCGCGTTACCTTCGAAATTTTCTTTCAGCTTCATCCATAATTTTCTAGTACTAGTACATCCAATAAACGGTCCAGCTTGTTCGGGCGATAATGTTGTCACAATTTCCGAAAACGCTTCATAATTTTTGTATTCCCATTCTTCTTTTTCTGCTTGGTCTTCGTTTCTCCATACTGGCTCAGGTTTCTCGATAATTGTTGTGTAAAGTTTCTTTTTTCTCAAAATGGCACACATTTTTAACGACCACGTTAGGTAATTGTCCCCGCGCAAAATCTCGACTCTTTGTGTTGACAGTTCCATTTTATTATCACTCGCGTTTTTGTAAAATTTCACTTGCTAGTAATTGTCCGTATTGTCGAACCACGCTCTGCTACCAATTGTTGGGGATACGAAGGTAACTTAATTTTAATCACATGGCTGCACACAACCGCACACTCAATGTTCACCCGACGACTGACTGTTTATAACTTTTCCCACTGGATGGTGCTGTCCACTCTACATTTTTTTGTTTGTTTTTTTAGTTTAAATATTGAGCGCCCTTTATTTGAAAAGTTTTGTGAGTAAAGCTACCACTTCAAAAGTGTAAAATAGCTCAATTTACGTGTAAGAGGAACATTTCAAACTACCCGATTACCTTATTTGATGAAAATATACCATATTCTACTGAAGTATAATACCTCGGCTTGACACTTGACACTAAATTAACATGGGCCCCACACATCTCATTAATGATACAAAAAGTTAGGAACAGATTAAAAAAACTGAATTTCTTATTATCTGGAAACTCAACACTACCAATCAAACTGTGGATTATGGGGTTCTGCGGCTGCATCTCAAGTCAGCCCAGAACAGAATACTAATAATAATCTCAGATGCACCGTGGTACATAAGAGACAGCATCTTACACAGCGATTTAGACGTTTCTACAGTTCTCCAATTATCCCAAGCTCCACACTTCAATGACAACCTATTAATAAGTGATACTGCAAGCAACCTTCCTCAACCCAAGCACCATAGAAGACTAAAAAGGAAAACGTCCAACAGACTTCTTGGAGCAGTGAAACCAGAACTTCAATTACTCATTAATTCCTACAATAATCATCTCATTAATTAAAAATTTCTATAAATTCTTGTAAACAATCATATGCTGGGGCCTGCTACTGAGCAGTTTCCCCATTACGGAGCACCAATCAGATGATGGGGGAAAACTCTCCACCAGTCTCTCTATTACTTCCTCGTCATATCAATTCTTAAGCTTTCAAAACTATATGTTCATTATAGTCTGTAGATTACTCCAATTAAGGGGTAGTAATACAATCCGCAACTCATCTGCCTTTTAATCCGTTGTCCGTCTCTCCGCAACTCATCTGCTTTTTCGATCCGTTTTGCGTCCTCTCCGCAACTCATCTGCTTTCTCCAAACATCTGACAGCATCTGACCACGAACCACCCATCGGCTCACCTCTTAAATTCTCACACGGGAATTCCCCGCCATCGGTTTTCTTACACAATTCATGGGTTCCCAGCCATCTGTTCTTTACAAAATTCCGGGGTCCCCCGCCAGCCGTTTATTTCATAAACTTCCGGGGTTCCCTACTATAGGTCTTTTACAAATTCCGGGGCCCCCGCCATTTTTTTACACACGCCCCGAGTGAGTTTCCCGCGGGGGCTCCCTATCGGGGGTTCACCCGCTTTCAGCCAACTTCACACTGTTGTTGGCCTCGCTTGTCGCGCACAAAACTTAAAACGTAATAACCTCTTGTTGAAGGCCGAACTGCGCCTCATAATGCCACAATATCTCCAAAATGCGCGTTTTTTCATTACATTGCCCCCGATCAATTTTAAGAAAATTTTACATTGAAAACATAATCTCCATATTTTATCTTCAAGACCCCTTGCTCATTCTTCACAATCTTTTTGTGCTCCAAGAAATTTCAAATTAATCTAAATAGATTGAGCACCTTTTACACCTTAATTTTAAAATAATCTTTCCTATTGATTTAGAAACATCTAAAATTGAATAGAATTTCAAGTTAACACATGGTTTACATAAGCTTACACATGTTTGCCTGGTGGCCCCCAATTGATAAAAATAATGTTATGAATTTTAAATGATTTAAATTTACCCGTTCACAGGAACGAAACTTTCAATTGCCAGGATTGAGAAACTTGGCATCACAGTTCCGTATTCACATGCCATCATATGTGTTTACATCGTCAGCCTTTTATCATTTTACCTACCTTTCAGATGATATTTATTTGTACTACTTCTGTGCCATTCATTATAAGAATTTGGCTCCATATGTTTCCTTCTTGTGACATTTTTCATAACCTCAAATTCTAGATTATTATAAGCTAAATTTCAATTCCTAAATAAGCCTGCTACTTATCCAACAATAAAAAACTAAAAATAGCTTGATAGCCCCTACACTATATCTAATTAACCAGCAGTACAATTAATCCAAACAACAAACAATACCAAAGGTTCTTATTTATTCAACTGAAAACAGAGATATTTATACATTCAATGTTCTATTTCTTCATAACTAAGTGTCCTATTAGCTAGGATTTCCCATGGTTGCAAATCATGAAATTATCACAGACCGATAATTCTCCTAGGAGATTGGATCTCATCCATACAGTACTATTCCCTTCGTTTGAAATAGGGCACTAAATTAAACAAATTAAACGTTCTAATAGGTTTTCCTTTTTCATCTTGAATGTCATAGTAACTACTTCCCCCTTTCTTAACAATTACATACTGACCCTGATATATTGGCAACAATTTTGCCGTGATTTTTTTAGCTGAACTTGGTACTCTCAAACACTTTACTAGTACCAGGTCCCCCACCTCAAAATCCATTGTTCTACACTTTTGATTCTCTCTCCTTCTTTCTCCTCCTTTTTCCAAATTTTATTTTACTTTCATCTTCATTATATCATAGTCCCAATCTATATCACCAATAGGATAGTCTATTAACTGTTCAATTTCCTCGGGAATCTGTCCTGTCGCTGTGCTATATCCCTGATTAATGTAATTTTCAACTAATTTCAAATATCTTCCCCAATTCTGATGCCTATTTATACATAAAATTCTCAGCATGACCGCAATTGTTCTCATATATCTCTCGGATGGATTACTCTGTGGATGCCTAATTGAGGTGAACCCTACTTTTATACTCATTCCCTTTAGTTCCTGTTTCCACCTATGGTTATCAAACTGTTTCCCATGGTCTGAAATTATTCTACTTGGTTTATTTTCTTCCTGGCAGTATGTTTTTACTGCCTTTAAACACATGACCGTATTTGCTACCTTTAAACCAAATAGCCTGATGAACTTTGAAAATGCGTCCAGGATAACCAGTATAAAGCAGAACCCATTGCAACCTTTTGTTAGAGGCCCCAATATATCCAAATAAACCAATTCTCCTTTACTTTCGGGTACCACTGTTATAAACCTTCCTTCAAAAGTGATGTTCCTATGCTTGCTCATTTGGTATAAATGGCAAGATCTTATGTAATCCTTTGTGTTTCCACTCATCCCTCTCCAGTGTACAGTATTTCTTAACATTTTAATTGTTTTTGTAAACCCCAGATGTCCCTGTTGATCATGGAAGAATTCTAATACTATTGTTATACATGCCTTTGGAATTTCCATTATCCACCCTTTTCTCGATTTTTTGTTGTACCTAAAAACTAACCCTTGTTCTATTTTGTATCTACAGTCCTCTCCCACAACAGCATTTAAATCTTCCCCATCTAAATTTCTGATATCCTTTCATCTTCCTTAGTTGCTTCTATTAATTTCCTCTTAATTTCCCTTTCTTTAGTTCCCAAATTCGCAATTATCGCTACATTGTCTTTTTCCTCATTTTCCTCAAATAGATCTTTATTCCTACTTAAATAATCCGCTGGTGCATTTTCAGTCCCCTTTACATGTTTAATTATCAGGTTGTAACCCTCTAAAGCTAATTCCCATTTCCTAATTCGTGCATTACTATGTTTACATTCATGCATATAGGTTAAAGCCTGGTGGTCTGAATACAAATACACTGTCTTTCCTAGGATATATTGTCTAAACTTTTCAACAGCATATACTACTGAAAGGAGTTCTATCTCTGTAGTAAAATAATTTTTTTCATACTCTTTTAGAAACCTGCTTGCCAAGCTTATAATTCCTTCTCTTCCTTGATCATCAACTTGCCCCAAAATTACTCCAATCCCATATCCACATGCATTGCACCTAATGATAAATGGTTTAGTGAAATCTTGATGTGCCAACACTACATATTTTTTAAAAGCTAATTTGACTTCTTCTAAAGCCTTGTCCTGCTGTTCCCCCCATCTAAAATTATTCCCCTTTTTAACAGATTATAAATAGGTCCTAAAATAATTGCCATTTTTGGTATAAATTTTCTGTAGAAGTTCAAATATCCTAATAATCCCCTTGTTTCCCGTGAATTTCTAGCTCTTTTTATGTTCTGAATTATATCCAATTTGTCAGGACATGGGTATATCCCCTTCGCAGTAATTATATGCCCCAGGAACTCTATTTTTTGCTTGCACAGCAAAACCTTTTCAGGGTTGATAGTTATGCCCTTTTCTTTTAGTATGTTAAGGACCAACCCTAAGTGCTCCAAATGTTCTTCCAACGTGTGGCTGGCTATCACCAGGTCATCTACATAAGATGTCACGAACTCTCTCATTTCAGGCGTAAATACCTTATCCAGGCTCTGTATAAATGCTTGGCAACTAATCTTTAACCCAAAAGGCATCCTTACAAACTGATATTGCTTCCCATCAACTAGGAATGCCGTAATCTGTCTGGATTCGTGATCTAATCTCACTTGATAAAAACCTTTACTCAAATCTACACTGCTTAACCATTTTCTTCCACTAAACCTTCTCAACGCCTCATCAATAGTTATGGGTTTTTCACACATATTCCTAATGACCTTATTCACTCATCTTGCATCTAAACAAAGCCTCACTGTCCCATCCTTCTTTTTAACCACACACAGTGGATTTACGTAAGGACTCTCACACCTTTCAATAATCCCTCCTAATATCAATCTATCTATTGCCTCCTGCACTTGTCCTTTCAAGGCATAGGGTATGGGATAGCTATGTCCTTGGAAGTAATCATGTTTTTCAAATACAATATGATAATCTACCTCATTCAGCAAACTTGGTTCGTTATTAAAAATAACCTCATTCTTTTCAACGTTTTCTAAATCCCTTCTCATTCCCTCACTAATTCCTTGTATTGCATGTATCCTATCATACAGCTCTTTCATCTTCCCTAGCCTTTCCCTCTGCTCTTGATCCACACCCGAAGTTTCACCTATAGAAGCTTTTGTTCTAAATCATTAATCTCTAATAATTTCCACTTTACTTTCACTTCCTCTTCTACAGAGTTTATTGCTATCCTTTCTAAGCTTCCATTTTCAAAATTAACCTTCGCTTTCAGCTATCTTAGAAAATCTACCCCGAAATTAGTTTTGTAAACAAACTTTTTAATACCATACAATTAAACTTTAAAGTCTCCCTCCCATATTTAATTTCCATCATGACCTGCTTTACAACCTTTTTGCCTCTTCTTCCCAGAGCCCTTTACAATTTGAAATTACTTACGGGTAATGACTCATTAATGCACCCATTTTCTTTTAATATTTCATAAGTGATATATTTCATTACTGAGTACATTGCTCCTGTATCCACCCACGTCTCAATATGTACCTCCCCCACACTCAACATAACCTTTGCTTGTGAATTTCCCATATCCCTGATTCTACTTTCCTCTTTTTCCTCCTCAAACAGATCATTCTCGCAGGCCAAAATGTCATCAATAATCAACGCCCCAATTATATTCCTCCCATGTCCTGTTACATGTACCGGAGCATTACATGCAGCCTTTATTAGTTTAAATTCTTAGAAGTCCCTGCTATCTCTTGTTTCGGGATTTCACCTTTTTTATTTCCATTCCCTTCTTACCTATTGTTTATAATTCTCCCATTATTTTCCCTTAACCTTCCTTGATCATATCCATCATCACGTCCCCTTCCCCTGCCTTGTTCTGACCTTCTCCACTTATTTCCAATTCTATCTACTCCTTCTTCCTCCTATCCCTATTGTCTCCAAACATGGGTCTCCTATCCATCATTATCCCTCCCATATTCACCATAATATCTCCTTCATTTACTCTTATTCCCATGCTTCTACGCATTACTCCATTTACCTCATCACACCACTCTAAAAACTCCGTTGCTTTCTGTAAGAAAATCTTTGTAATCTCCAGCCCAAAGTGATTGCCCATTACCCTTACTAAGACTTGTTCTGATAAAGGTGTATCTAAGTACCCATTCCTTGTCGTATTCTCGGAGAAATACTGTGCCATTCTTATTCCCATTCCTGGACTGTATCTATCTTCATAAATGTTTCTCATTACTCTCACCTGTTGCATCTCATTCCAATACTTCCTTTACCTTTCGCTTCTTCATATGAGTCTCTAATCGTGATACTACTCTCTATCCACTGTACAGTTCCCCCATCTACCGCCTGTAGTAAAACCATTAATTTTAGTTGATTTGGTACCCCTTTTATCCTAAAATATTGTTCCAAATCGATGATGAATTTTTTTGGATTAATGTTACTATGCTCTTTAAAGCATGGTAACGGAATTTCGACACTACATATCTGGTTACTAACCCCTCTACTGCACATACTAATTCTTTCACTGTTTTCGTGACGTCTTCTATCTTTTCTTGTAAAAATTTTAACTTTTCTTCGGCATTACCCTCTGTTTCCCTAATTCTTTCTTCCATTTTCTTATTTATTGAACCCTCTACTTCCTTTATATGATTTTCCATCCCCTTTTGTACCTCTTTTACCTTTGTATCTATCCTTTTCACAATCACCCCTTTCTCAGCTTCTTTCATTTTTTCTAACTTATTTTTCTCCAAATTAATTCTATTCAATAGTTACCCTTTTTGTTTCCCCATACTACCTTTCGTGGTCTTCCTTATCTCTTCCACATCTCTACCATGTTCCTTTTCCAGTTTACTTAGTTTATCATTTATCTTATTACTTTCTTTCTTTACTACCTCAATTTTCTTATTCATTTCCCTTTAAATTGTACACTAATCTGTTTCCAATTATTCTCTATCTTCTCAGCCATTTTCTCTACATTTTCCTAACATTCTATTCTCATTCCTGCCATACTCTTATCAATTTTTTCTCCTATGGAAGCCATACTCTTATTAAAATTTTCTCCCATATTATCCATTTTATTACCCAAATTTTTCATCAGCATCTCAATATCTCTTCTTTACCCATCACTCGTTTCCCCTATCGCATTCATATTATCTCAATTGCTGACTTCTAAATTTTCTATCACTGATTCTTGCCCTTTATCACTTTCATCAAAAATTCCGTTTAAACCGATCACATCCTCGGATTCTAAATTCTCAACCTGTGCACACTGAAATTGTAGTACCTGCGGATTTTCCATATTAATCGCACGTTTTTTACTTCTAAGCAACATATATAAAAAAATCACTAAATATAACCCTAAAATATTAATTAAAAAAATATGTATGTATATAATTTAATAAAAATATGTATGTATATATTGTAAGCAAGAATTTTTAGTACTTGTGGAAATTGCACAACACAGAGTTTAAAAAACGAGAGGAACACGAAAAAAGCAAGCAAAACAAAAACACTGACATTCTAAATTTTGGAAAGATTACCTTTTACCAAAAAATAGCTTCTGCAGTACTTCACCCTCGAGAGAGATCGTAAGCTCACAAGTTGGGCGCGAAAAAGGAATATCCATTTCAGGGGATAAAACATTAATTTATCAATTGAACAAATTTTAATCCATTTGAAAATTTTACATTTATCAATTTATGGTGATTACATGAGCCAATATCTCAGGGGATTTTAGGTCTCTCGAGAAGTGGAGTATGCAGTTACCACAATTACTGGGCCTATAAACATTCAACTTCACGAATGTTTCCGCGTCTCTCTGGCGTCTTGCAGGTTTTTTTACACTGATGAAGGTAGTATGAACCAGGTCCAACTCATCTGCTCTCTAGACTCTTCTGACAGATGCGTCGTCCGTCCTCTCCGCAACTCATCTGCCTTTTAATCCATTGTCCGTCTCTCCGCAACTCATCTGCTTTCTCCAAACATCTGACAGCATCTGACCAAGAGCCACCCATCTGCTCACCTTTTAAATTCTCACACGGGAATTCCCCGCCATCGGTTTTCTTACACAATTCAGGGGTTCACCCGTCATCTGTTCTTCACAAAATTCCGGGGTCCCCCGCCAGCGGTTTATTTCATAAATTTCCAGGGTTCCCCACCATTTTTTTACACACGCCCCGACTGAGTTTCCCGCAGGGGCTCCCTATCGGGGGTTCGCCCGCTTTCAGCCAACTTCACATTGTTGTTGGCCTCGCTTGTCGCGCACAAAACTTAAAACGTAATAACCTCTTGTTGTAGGCCGAAAATGAAAGAAAGAGAGGGAGAATGAGAGAGGGAGAGGGGGAGAGAGGGGGTGAGGGAGCGAGGGGGAAATGGGGAGGGGGAAGGGGGAGAGAAGGAAGCGGGAGAGAAGGAGAAAGGGAAGAGGGGGAGAGGGAGAGGCGGAGAGGGGTAGGGGGATGGGAGGGGTGGCGGAGGGGGAGAGGGGAGAGAGGGGGAGAGTGAGAAATTTGTGTTTCAAAATAAATCTAATACCTGATTTTTATCTTCAAATTCTATTATTTCAACATAGAAATGTTTATTTTATTTCCAATTTTGGTTTTCTTTATTCAAATGTATAAGTTTGATAGTTAAGGTGTTTTTTAAAGTTTTAGATATAAGACTTGATATTCTTTAAATTATATTTTATTTAATTTGGATACCAAAAGTGGATTTGGAGAGTTTTTATGGTTTTCCATGAATAATTTTTTTTCTTATGGCTTCAATTTAATTTTTTTACTTAATCTCATTATTTGAGTCCAATGTTGTTTTCCCATTGCCATTCATTACTACTCTTCTTCGCCTATGAGAATCTTTGTCGCCAAATAGTTTCATAAATTTAATTTTAATTATTTATTAGGAAGCATACATTAATTTTTTTTCTGTCATTTTCGAAATGATTTATTTGATGTGCTATAAAGATGGCAGTTTATATCCTGTCCTCGTTAAATTGTTTCAATTAACTCATGTTATATTCTGGTACACGTGGTACACACACACACACACAGATATAATGCATCAGGAAATGACATTGTCATTGTTCTGAAAATAGAAAAACCCTGGTTTAGATAGATTCCATTTTACAATTTATCAAAATAATGATTAGTCAAGTGCAAGAAGGTGGCAACTGCTAACTAAATGTTTATTTAGCCGAGCAACGGTAAGAGTGGATGCCATTGGATCGGTCGGCCAACTGGTTCCTAAAAGTTGGTGGAGACACGGAGAAGGGAACGCTCATCCCTCGTCAATAGGAGGGGCGTACCGACTTACTTGATGCAGGTTTCCTAGGACCTCTTTAGGTGAAATGCCAGTAGAATCCATAAACTTTAGTCAACCCACTTTTTAATTACCCTCCTATGTTATTAAAGGGTTATTAAGTTATGGTGTCTGGACGTGTTCTGTGCGAGTATGGGGTTTAAATGTCTTGTGCATTTTTAGTTGAGGTACGTTCAGATGGCTGTTTAGCAACAAATGCAGCCGAAAGAATTGCAGGTTTAACTTAAAGGGAACGTTTCGTCAACTACAACCGTGAAGTTGATCTTCTGCTGTAATGCTTACTTGTAGTTCTTGTATTCAGCCCCAAGACTGATCTGATGCAACCCTCCATGCTAATCTTTTCATTTCAACATAACTAGCAAATACCGCATCCAAATCTGCTTAGCACACTACATCCTTGGCCTCCCTATTTTGTTCTTACAGCAAACACTTCCCTCTAGTGGTAATTTTACAAGACCACTCGTGCCTCTAAATGCGGTCTATTAATTTATCCCTTCAAAGTCCTCCATATTCTGTTTATAACTTTCTAGTTACCTATCTCATTCTCCTGTAACGCTACATTTCAAAGACTTCTATTCTTTTACTTTCTCCAACTCCTATAATCCACGTTTCGCATCCATATATGGCAACACTTCATACCAACAATTTTAGCTACGATTTCCTAATATCTATTCTCTTCCTTTCCGCAGCTCCTATCGTCCCACGTTTCGCAACCATACAACGCCACGCACCATACTAACATTTTTAGCAATGATTTACTAATTTTCACACTTACATTACGCGTGAGTAATTTCCTCTTTTTTCCTGAAAACCTTCTTTGCCTGTGCTATCCCACTATAGTTATTACGCTTTCCAAGTAGCAGAATTCCGTAACTTCCGTCAAAATATCCCTTCCCCATTCATTCCAACAGCCTTTGTTATTCCACTGTTTCCCATACCACACTCCATCACTTTGGGTTTCCTCATATTGAACTCTTCCTCCAAGACCACGTTAATTTATTATGGTTTCTAAGTCTTCTTCCGACTCCCCTAATACTACACTACTACATCATCATCGGCAAAGTGTAGGGTATCTTCTCTTGGAGCACGATTACTTTTCCACATTATGTTTTAACTTTCTTCATCGCATGTTGTATATGTAAGTTAAACAGCACGGACATCCTTGTGTTACTACTTTCTTGATTTCTGCTTTCTTTTCTTGCCCTTCAATTCTGATTACTGCTGACTGTCATATGTAAAGGTTATCTATAAGTCTTCTTTCTTGATTGTTTAATCATGTGCTCTTGAAAATCCTTATTAGTGTGTTTGAGTTTACACTATCAAAACGATTTTTGCTAAATCTACAAATGCCATGAACGTAGGCTGGTTTTTTCTTATCCTGTCTTCTAAAATTAGTCGCAGAGTCTCTTGTCCCTCCATTCTTCCTAAAACCAAACTGATCTTCTCCTAACTTGCATTCTATTAGACGTTCTATCCTCTTTTTCGTTAATATTTTGTATGCATGGGATACTAAACTAATTGCCCTGCATCTATGACACCTTAGTCCTCTTCGGTAGGGTAATAATTGAATTAAATTTAAGTAAATACACATAAAGGTGCTTTGCGAATAACCAAAAGCACGCGCACGGGAAGATTAAACCTCCGCTCAACGTTTAGCTTACGTTTTTATTGGCTGCCGCCGCCGCCATGTTTCCTCTGATGTGCGCGAGTCGCGGTGCGCAGTCGCAGTGACAAGTCGGCAGATGTGGAGCAGCGATGGCGCGCGTCGTGACTGATCGCGGTGTCATTCTAAGTTAGCAGCTTGAGCTAAGGACGAGCGTGAGGCCAACACGTCGTAGCATACATATCATTAATAGAAAGGTTTAATTTGTATATACGTATGTATATCAATCGTTTTCTCGGTTGAAAAGCATTTTAGTAAATCCAAATTCTGAATAAGCGAGTAAATTATTTTTTTGTTAAGATGCATTATATAACTTTCCTTTATGTGCTGTTGTTACTCCTTAAAAAACTTTAGGATATGCTGTCAACCCTCGGGGATCGATCTGACATTCCTCCGCCCAGGAATTCCCCCGGTAAGCGGAATGTCACGGTCCGGTCGACACTTCCCGTTCCAGGCCTAAATTAGTTTCACGGCCTTCGGCTGCTGGAGCTTCAATTCATACAACTCTTCCCTCTTTGAATTTTCATTTTATTATTATTATTTATTCCAATTTCTGGTGACTGGGAAAAGTTCAAACTACTATGATAATAGTTTTTTCTTATGTTTATCGGTCATTTAAATAACCAAAAGTATATTTTAATTTTGATATCATAATTTATTAATTGCCAAAATTATCTACAAAATAAAATACATTTTTTAAACATTACAAGTATATTTTAATTTTGATTTCAAAATTTATTAAATGCCAAAATTTATCTACAAAATAAAATACAATTTTTTGAAACATCACAATTTTATTTTTTATGGATATTTTTTTAATTTTTCACATAAAACAATTCAGTTTTTCCTAATGGTTTAATGTTTAAAAATATTGTACACACCCTCATGTGTAGCATGTATATATTCTATTAGAAATTTTACACATTTTGGTGAATTGGTAAATTTTACATAATAATTGGTAATAATTATGGCATAAAACAATTCGTTTTTTTAATTTTTAAAAATATTATTCATACCCTCGTGTAATGTAGTATGTGTGTAAACTGTTAGAAATTTTACAATTTTTGGTAAAAAATTTAAAATTATGACATATGACAATTTGGGTTTTTCCAATGTTTTAATGTTTAAAAATATTGTACACACCCTCATGTTGTTTTATGTCATAATTTTAAACAGTTTCCATAAAAGAATTGTAATGTTTCAAAAAAATTGTATTTTCTTTTGTAGATGATTTTGGCAATGCCAATAACCTAAAAACTATATTTTAATTTGAAATCAAAATTAAAATATAGTTTTTAGGTTATTTAAGTGAATGATAAAAATTAAGGAAAAATTATTGTCATAAAAAGTAAAAATCAGTCTTGTAACAAAATTTAATAAACACCCTGAAGAAATTAGTTGAAACTATTTTAAACTTAAACAAATTGATGACCCTTGTACAGACTTTATAATATAAATTTACATGTAACTATGTTTCGGCATGTTTTTATGCCTCCTTCAGGTGTTTTCCTCCCACAAGAGTGTCAAAATGTAACAAAAAATTACATCAGAAGTCCAACAGTAGTGGTAGAGATCCGAGGCAACGAGTAAGACTTCAACTCCTCTTCCGCAGGTAGTTATTGAAACCTGAAGTAAGCATAAAAACATGCCAAAATGCTGTTACGTATAAATTTATATAATGAAGACTGTACAAGGTCATGAATTTGTTTAATTATATACAACAGACGTTAAATTTACACATTCAAACTATTTTCATGGGTTGGATAGGTTTTTGTTTTTAAAAATTATATCTCAGTTTCTACTGATTTATACTTTCTCTGCAATGGGCACGAAGTGAACATTAAATTTATCACTATATTCAACTGTGTGGTGTTTACCTAACAGTGGCTGTGTCCCTCATTTAATTACTTTATATGTTGATTCAATTTTATTAGTGGAACATGCCTTACTATCAAATACAGTTCTCTTCTGTCTTTCACCTATAAAATAGTCTCCCAGATAATTTATTGGCGCTATTAGACTTGGCAACGATAGTCTCTGGAAAATATAAATCAAAATATATAATGGACCAAACTGCGCGCTTTCAAAATATTATGTAATTTAGAAAAATCTTTTTGGTCTTGGACGCTGCGGTAGCGACATGAATTTTGTAATACTTTAATTAATGAACTGAGGAGATGCAGAAGTTAATATATATATTTTTATAGAGGTGGTCTGGCAGTTTGTATGGTGGCAGTTTTTTTGATAAAATTAAAGTTCAAAGATAATTTGATGATAAAATAAAAGAACAAAGATTTATTACTGTAAAAAAAATTAAAACCCAATTTCAAAATATTTCATATTTTATTTTACAAAACAAGCAGCTTACTTTTCAGAGTTTCTAAGTTCTTTTTGAAAACATTAGTATTCTTAGGGAAAGCCTCTAGTAGCTTTGCAGTCCAGTCCCTTATCACCCAGTTTACGGAGGAATCTTTGCCCACATCTATTCTTTGGTCCCTTTCCTTTATTTTATAATTATGGTCATTTTTAGAGAAAATTTTAGGTATGTGTAGCCGCTCCCTTATTTCTGACCAGGCTGTGTAAACTTTGTAGAGTTTTCTACCTAATTGGGAAGGGAGAAGTGTTCGTCAAAATTTCTGTGGTCAAGGAACTGGACCCGGGTAAATGTTCTTTAATTCTCGAAACTGTGGACCCAACACGTTCGGGTCACCGACGCACCGCTTGGTTGTCACCTTGATGTTTTCTCCGGTTGGGGAATTTCTCAGCCAGTGATGAAATAAGGAATTAGCTTTTCAACAACGTAACCACCATGTCTGTGTTACGGTCTACAGTAAAATATGGTCAACTCCATGAAGTCTTCAACAGAGTAGAAGGCTGGGTGGTTAAGCAAAAATTTAGTTTGTTCACGTTGAACTTGTTTGTATTTATTTTTAACTGTTTAATGGACGCTGGAAGTTTATTAAATATGATCATAGCACTGTAATGAACAACCTATTGTAGTATAGATAGAGACTTGCCTTCCTTCCTTGTGTAAATTATATTTATTTCTGGTATCAAAGCTATGTATATATGAGTATAAGGTGACATCAGTGATCGAATAATTTATAGAATTTAGCAAATAATATTCATTCATTTCAACCAAACATTTCAAATTTATGTATTTCTGCAAATCATAGCCAAATTTTTCAAGTTAAGGAAAACGGGGAGTGTTGGCCTTACACTAGTCTCCTTCCACAGTTTATACTGTATATAACTGCAACTGTCATTGTTTGTCTCTTTGTCCGCAGCTCTGTCGTTACCTGTGGCTGCTCCCCTTGTCACAGCGGCCTTAGTTGGGATAGCCAAAAATAGGTGCTATGGAGTTAGACAAGCACAGGTTGAATGCAAGGAAGATGTGGACGACAAATCTCTGTCCAGCCAGACTCGCTTCAGCACGCGTCTTCATGCTGTCAAGTTTGCCCTGAAGGGAGTTCAACCAACAGAAAATTTCTATTGGGCCTGGGGCTCCGTGACGACGGGTTTTCAAAGTGCCTTAAAGGTTGCCGAACCGAGTGTAAACAATTTGTGGAACTGGGGCTCCGTGGCGACGACGAGTCTCGTGTCTGCCGTCAAAGGACTCCACTCCAATATTGGTCTGCCAGTTTCTGCAACAGTGGCAGTTGCGCACAGAGGGGCAAATTCTGTCAGAGTGTCGATCTTGACTCCAGAAGTGCTGCTGAAGCTTGCAGGGATGGGGTTGTTCCCCCAAGGAGGGTCACCATACACCATATGCCTTTGTCTTTCTGCAGCAGACGGTAAATATGCTGTGGATTTTCTGTGTTCTAATGAACAGGAAGTATTGGCCTTGAAGAGTAAACTATTAGCAACGGTGCCTTGCTCTGAAAATGAAGTCAGTCCATAGCTTTTAGCACTGCAGGTCTACACTACAAGTTCCAAATATAGGTTTTCACTACTCTATAATTTCCCTCGAAAATTTTGTCAAAATTAAAGATTATATCCAGGGTCATGTCAACAGCACCATGACTGGGAACTGGTTTGGGCACGTTACTTCTGACATGAAAGTTATTATTGAGTTTTTCTGGAAACATGATCTAACGTGGGCACTTGAAGTGACTAATAAAATTGCCAGACAGATGAATTGCCCACAAGTCGAATCATTTTGTGGAGTTTTATCAGATCTTTACCATTTTAATCAAAACATAATTAAGAAAGCACTCGGTTATGAAATGATTTCGTTTTCACAATTCAAACTTACTCCTGGAGATATCCTCCACATGGTCAGTTTGGGCATAAATGGACAGCCAAATTTTTATTCAGCATTTGGGAAACTGTGCAAAGATCACATTCTACCTCGGGTGGGGCACTTAGCTAGCACCAGTTTGACACACGCATTGCAAGGGTGCAACAAGTCTGATCTCACCGACGAAGAAATCTTTCGAGTTGCAAGTCAAACGGTGGGGTCTGAACTTTCCGAATCCAACTCGGTAATTGCCCATGTGAACGGTGACATTTTTGTGATAGTAACGGACAGAAAAGTCCATGTTAGTGTGGTGAAGATTATCTGTGACAAGGAAAGCAGAGCCGTTACTTCCGTTGCCACACGTCAAAATGGTGACAGCGTAATCAATGCAGGTTGTGAATCGGCCAATTGAACCTTTTGCTGGAGTTGATCGAGTGTGTTAAACATTTAATTAAAGACACAACCCCAATCTAAAACCTATCAGAGGTTTTTATAAGTGAACGAAGGTTGCAGAAGTAATTCTCGGGTTTCCCCATGGGTTAAACAGAAGTTACTGCGAGACGTTTAGACAAACATATGCACTGCCTTCAACTTCTAGACGTTTCGACGAACATATGCACTGTCGTCATCTTCTATGCCTAGAAGATGATGACAGTGCATATGTTTGTCTAAACATCTCGCAGTAACTTCTGTTTAACCCAGGTGGAAACCTGAGAATTATTTCTGCTATCAGAGGTTTTGATTTTATCACATTTATAAAGTAAGCTATTTGCCCCACCGCCTTATAAAAAAATTACCTCACATGCTTATAAATCTAAAGGCTAGTGACTAAGATGAACGTATATACCAGGGAAGGAATATATGAGACCCAAAGAAGTCCAAAAATCTTGAAGAAGCATCATAAAAGAACTTTAATTAGTGTTTTGCTCTGACACATTGGCCAAAATTTATGTAGGGAGGTTGGTTTATTGGAGATGAAAATGAGCAATTGCCTTAACATTTGCAGTGGTAATATACTGCACATAGCATGGGTTACTGTAATTAATATAACTAATAAAAATATTTCTGCTGTGTATAGATATTACTTTTTCCACTCCACCTCCATCCAACAATTTGCCGAGGTCAGCATCTCGCTTGAACGATTTATATGTACAAATATTTTTACAGCCACTTGAGTCATTGTTAATAGTACATAATTGCCACAGCAAATAAAAAAATCCCATTTTTTTAATTAAGAAATTTTTTGGCCAACTGCCTCCTGAAACTGGTGGAGACACGGAGAAGGGAATGCTGCAACCCCACAGCAAACTCGTCTCCCGTCATTCACAGGGAAGGGTGTGAGAATAGTAACCCCAATGCCCGACCTACCTGATGCAGCTTTTCTAGGGTTTTCCGTGCATCTCTTTAGGTGAAACACCGGGTAGGATCCTTAAACATAGCCCAGGGGCCCTAGTTAACCCTTGGCTACCTTGCTCTACCTTCCACATCCCGCCTTTTCAATTTTTCAATTCCCTTCCTATGCTATTAAAGGGGAGTTGCCTTTTTCAGGATCACCCCCATGTTGCCTGTTTACCCCTCCCCTCCCCCAAGAAAAAGTCTCTTTCTATGCAATTTCTTTGCTTAGCGATCAGCTGGGCAAATAAAATTCATTTCTGAATATTGTAGTTTGTTTAATCTTAACATTTGTTAATAATAAAACTGTTTTAATGCCAAAAGTTGAGATTTATTGGTGTTAATTATAAAAAAACACATGACAATTATAATAATAATGTTTATTATAAGATATCATTGAAACATTGTTTTGAATGTAATTAGGACCGATTATTGATTGTAGAAAATAGGTCAGAAAAAGTTAATTAAAAGAAGTGGTATAAATTGTGCATGAATGATGTATGGTATATGAAACCTGGGAACAGTCAGCATGTTGTTGTTGTGGTATTCAGTCCTAAGACTGGTCAGGTGCAACCCTCCATGCTAACCTACCTTGCGCAAGCCTGTTCATTTCCTTATAACTACCACAAACTACATCCTGCCTAATCTGCTTGTCAAATTCCATCCTTCGCTTCAGTCTTCTGTTCTTACCCCCAGACACACACACTTCCCTCTAATACTAATTTTACAAGACCCTCGTGTCTTAAAACATAGCCTATTAATCTGTCCCTTGTCTTAGTCAACGTCCTCCATGTTGTTTGCTTTTCCCGTATTCTGTTTAGAACTTCCTCGTTTGTGATTCTATCCATCTCATTCTCCTATAGCACTCACATTTCGAAGGTTACTATTCTTTTCCTTTCCCCAATTCCTATCATCCACGTTTTGCACCCACATAACACCACGCTCCATACAAACATTTTTAGCAACTAATATTCACAATTATATTACCCGTAAGTAAATCCCTCTTTTTCACGAAAGCCTTCCTTGCCCCTAGCTATCCTACTCTTAATGTCTACTATACTTCTTCCCAAGTAGCAGAGTTCCTTAACTTCCATCAAAATATCCTTTCCCAATGTAACACCCTTTGTAATTCCACTGTTCCCCATACTACGCTCCATCACCTTGGTTTTCCCTCTATTAATCCTCGTATTGAAACCTTTATCCAGGACCTCGTTTGTGCCATTTATTATGGTTTCCAAGACTTCTTCTGATTCTCCTAATACCTATTGCCTATTATTTACATGGATTGGTATTAATAGTAGTTGTTGTGTGCATAGTAACATATAGAGAGGATGATAATCTCTTCTAATCTGGTATCTGTAGTATCTTATCTGAGTTAGAAAGCTTACAGTTTATATCTGCCAATAGGTTGACATTGACATGCACACTTTTTGTTTTTGAAGGGCGGAAAGTATGTTAACTTTGGTAGAATGTTGTTATTTTCTAAGTTTATTTATTATAAATTTGTTTTTCAAATAGTAAAAAATGACTCAGTCGTCGGCTAGCCGATCACTGGAAAATTGCTTCCTAACTTTCTGCTGAAGGGGGCGGTGCCTCCGAAAATTCAAGTTCTCTAAACCTCACAAGGTGCCTACCATCTATTAACCTCAGGTAAGTCATCTTCTTTCTATCTCTCTGTCCTTTCCCCATTAATTGTTTTATTATATATATATGGGATAAGTGACGAAGTCACGCATTTCATAATTGGATAGAAAGAAAGATAGAAATATTTGGGAGAAAGGCAGGAAATTCGCTTTTTAAATCATATGTACGGCATGGAATCATGCACAAGGAAATACATATGTCAAGCGTAGAAGGGAATGGAAGAAGGAAGAAAGACTGAAAAAATTCGATGTGGCCAGGACTCGAACCTGGGTGCACGAAACAACAGTGCATCACCCCTTGAGCCGGGGCGTGCGTCTATCCACTCCACCACCACATCGAGTACGACCAACAGAACATTTTCAGTCTATATATATTAGGTTTTCAAGTTAGGATGGATAGAGAAGAGGGATCAAACCATATGTGAACAAAATAAAGTCACATTCTTATTGTTTTCACTTGGTAAGGTGTTTTTATTTCAATACTTGAGTTTAGTATGCTCAATTGCTGACAGTGTATTACATAGTGCAAATATGTGGAAGTAAATATTAGGATTTTTTTATTTACTATATTGCCACATTTTAATTTATTTTTTTTCCCTGGGGGTCTGGGTCCCCGCAATTGATCGGGTGGCGAGTTAGCAGCTGGTTCCTCCTCCTCAGGTTAAAATCACAATGTAAAGGAACAATTTGCAGCACCTAAGTGGTGATCATGACGATCTATTGATAAAACGAGAATGTATAAAGCATTAAAAGATACTCTTCTTGAACTCAAAACAATTTCCCTCGAATGTGGGCTAATAATTAACACCAACAAAACAAATTTCTTAAGATGTGAAAAAGGCGATATTACAAGTGTAACTACAGACGGCGATAATTATCAAGAACTGAAATCCTGTAAGTATCTAGGCTCAGCTGTAAATGGAAGTAATAAGATCAATGTGGAAATTAAGGAAAGAATTGCTGTAGGGAACAGGGCATACTTTGCAAATAAAGATTTATATAAAACCAAATTAATCTCCAAATCTGCAAAAATAAGACAAGGGACTTCTCCACCTTGTATCCTTTCACTACAACGGACGATTCCGTTCCATGAAAGTTAGATAATGGCCTAACAAGCTTCGTGTCTTTGCCATACGAAAAAGGAAAAAGCTCAGTACCGAAAATTCTGCTATCATAATCACTCCTGCATCGGTTCTTCAGCTTCAAATTTTTGGAAGACCTTTTCTGTGTAAGGGGCGGATCGTCCCACAAGCCATTCTCTCTTCGGCATTCAATCTCTCCAGTAACTCGGGGGAAGTGAAATAGTTTTAAAAACAAACTATTTTTGCCCTTTGTTAAGTTCAACTCATTCTCCTGATCCACAGTCTTCAAATTCACTTGCAAGTTCCTCATCTTTTCCTCAATACACAACACATTTTTGAATATATCCCTTCTGATCAGCAACATACCACAATTAATAACCCATTTTAATTGCTGTTTTCTTTTTAGGGTTGTATTGTTTTCCCTTGAATAAAGCTGTACTGTCTTCTTTTGTTGTGTTTGTTATGTTCCAAAACATTTCATTGACGGGACTCAGAAGTCCCGTGAAAAATACTTAAGATTCCTCTTCATCCTCATCAAAAAGATAAGTTACATTGTGATATGTAGAAACCTTTCATCCCAATGTGATGATATATACAGGAAAAACAGCCACTTTCACTATTTTTTCCCCCAGAATAATTGGCAACAGGAAACGTTTGATGATCTCTGCTGCATTAACACCTGCGCTACTGAACAACATTAAGTAATACTGAATTGAATCTGAAAGCTTACATTCCTTGCTGATCGGACTGGAAAGTCCCATAAGGCCAAAACAAAAGCATTCAAATAGTTATACTTCAATTAATAGCGCTAATCTAAGAGGCGGACTTTAAGAAATTAGTGTCTCAACAATGTAACACCCTATGTCTATGCTAAGGTCTACATTAAGATACAGAGAACTCCACGAATTCTTCAACAGAGTAGAAGACTGAGTGACTAAGAAAAAAGTTAGCTACTTCATGTTTCAACTTGTCTGTATACATTTGTAATTGTTTAATGGAAGCTGGAAGTTTATTAAATATCATAATAGCATTATTATTATGATTACCTTTCTGTATTATAGTTAGAGACATCTGTTGGAGAATTCTGCTACTCGGGCAGCGTAATAATAACTAGGGATGGCAGAAGTATAGCAGACATAAAGAGTAGGATAACACAGGTGAGGAAGGCTTTCACAAAAAAAGGAATTTGCTTATGGTTTATTAGATTAATTATTATTCAATCCATTAGTCCTCGGTTGAGGAAATAGGATACGTTAAATATAATATAACAAGAAATATACATAATTTCACATCTAAGAATGGGAGAGTGAGAGTGTCGATAGTGAGAGAGTGGGAATATGGGAGAGTGAGAGTGTGACCAAGAAAATTGTTTAATTTCTTATTATAAAGAACTCATTAAAAATATTATTACTATCCCCCCTTCTCCCTATTCGTTTTAAAGGGTTCCTTGGTGTGGTGTGGTGATTAGGACAGAACTAGGGAGTTTTTTTTAAAAAAAATATTTCTCTATTTTTAGCCTGCTTATTTGTTTCCTATGACAGGCCTTAATTACAATATGTTACAACTATGATGTACACTTTTTTAGTTAGAAATTTGTAAGTTTTAAGACTTTATTGTTTATCATTTTTTATGTGTATATATATATATGACAATGTCATTTCCTATCTCATATTTATATCACCTCATAGGTATCTCCTAACTCTTCAACCCCACTTACACCTGTCGTATCCCTACTACACTCGTTGTTTAATCGTACCTTCGTCTCCCGCATTTCCGCATTAATCCTTTTGTCTCCCACTTCACCAAAAACTTCTCTCTCTCTCCGTTTCGGAACACTCAACTCCGGAACAACACCGAAAACCCACGGTACAAATCAGCTCGTGCTTCTCCCTACACATACATCTAACATTTGTTTTATATTTACTTCTGGTGTTAGATTTTCCCCTTTATAGATATTTAATTTTTATTCGCTCTCCCTATCAAAGTTTCCTAAAAAACCCGCTAACCTTCTAGATTCCCCCCCCCCCACAAACCAAGTCTCATAAGATGAGTTCTGTTTCTACACTTTTGAAAATTCTTAAACGCGAAACGGCAATCATCGCAAAATTACAATCGCACATAGCGTTTCTGACCTGCTGTCTCGAGGTCGGCCTTCCACCGAACGGCCTGACCATAAAACTTCCTTTGTCTGGCTCTGACCCTCGCATCCGTCCTAAACTGCACGTGCACGCGTTTCGCCAGTCCCTCCAGCTAACGAAATTAATCCGTGATGAATATTTGTCCCTCATTCTCACACACACCCGAAAAATTTGCATCACCCACAACGACATTATCTCGCGATTCCCCGATCACGACCAGAAAGCGGCCGCCATCTTTTTTCACGCGACGAATTTCCGCCGCGTCACCGCACTAAAGCACTTCAATAAATTCTCCCACCTGGTCAAACAGGCAGTCAGGGCTGGCATCCAAATACCAACGCAATCCTGGCTGCCCG
Organism: Eucriotettix oculatus; assembly: GCA_034510155.1. Lineage (NCBI taxonomy): Eukaryota > Metazoa > Arthropoda > Insecta > Orthoptera > Tetrigidae > Eucriotettix > Eucriotettix oculatus. The sequence goes on from CM067382.1 coordinate 3,841,018, forward strand.
AAACCAACCACACACCCCTCATCTCAACAAAAACCTGCCTTGCCGACATCTTCAATCTCCCTAAACCAACAATCCGAAACCCCCAAACCCCCGATAACAAACCCATCCAGACCCCCAAACCCTCAAACCACAGTGTCCTCAATCTGTCCTCCAAAAGTCTAAATGATGATGAAATATCAATCCTTGATAAAGGCCACACCTTCTCACCCACCCCAACATTGGACCCATTTAAACTTGCCCCTGACACGCTTAAATTCTGTCAAACATTCCAGTGGAAGCACCACTTTCCAAAACATCCTCCAGCCAACACAGAACCCCTAAAGACCGCAGCCCCATGCCTAGTTAAATTTAAAGAACCATCCAAATTACCACCTCCCAAACTGCCACCCAACCATCCACTTCAGAATTTCACTAGTATTCTTGTAACCCACGTGACCTCGCCAACCTTCCTTAACTCTCTCCCCAAACAACCCAACCTAACCCGTGCCCAGCACCTAGCCATCCGCAACCTGAAAAACAACCGTGATATTGTCATCCTCCCAGCTGACAAGGGTTCCACCACTGTCGTCATGGATGCCGACAGTTAAACGACAGAGGCACTCCGCCAGCTGCAGAATGACAAAATCTACAAACTTGTCCCCACCGACCCCAACCCCTCCATTACCCACGAAATAGAAAAGTTTGTTCGGGCTCATGGCCCTCTTCAAAAACTATCCTCCACCTCGATCGAGCTCCTCACCTCAAAAAGACCCCAGAACACCCACGTTTTACCTTATCCCAAAGATACACAAACCTAGGGTCCCTTGCCGCCCAATTGTCGCTGGTTACAATTCCCCCAATGAAAGGATTTCCGCTTTGGTGGATGACTCCCTCCAGCCAATAGTGGAAATCTCCCATCATTCATCCAAGACACCAATCGCTTTCTCCGTCGAATCCGTGAATTACCATCACCACTCCCGTGGGATACACTACTGTTTACCGTAGATGTTGTCTCCCTATACACCAATATCCCCCATACAAGTGGCCTGACGGCACTCTAACACTTCCTGTCTCACAGGCCTCCAAATTCCCTCCCAAACACCAACTTTTTGATAGCACTCACCCAGTTAGTCCTCACTAGAAACTACTTCTCCTTCCAAGATAAAATTTACCACCAAATCAGCGGCACTGCCATGGGCACCCGGATGGCCCCTTCCTATGCCAACCTGCTTATGGGTCAACTGGAACAACATAATCGAAATTCCTCTCCACTGAAACCCTAAACATGGTTCATAGATGACATCTTCATGTTATGGACTCAGGGACAAGATGCCCTCACAGACTTCCTCTACGACCTCAACACTAAATTCCCCGTCAAGTTCACTTGGAACTATTCCCCGACTAACATCACCTTCCTCGATGTGGACATCCTACTAAATTCAGGTCCCATTCTCACCTCTGTCCACATAAAACCAACTAACACCTTTCTTTACCTCCACTTTTCCAGTTGCCACCCTGAACACAACAAACGATCCCTCCCCTACAGTCTTACCCTTAGGGGAGCCCGCATATGCTCTACTTTGGACAGCCTAGCGTCCTACACCGACCGAATATTCAATGCCTTCCGGAACAGACCTCCTCCAAAAGTAAATTACCCGCGCCCTCTCCACCTCCCAAATAGCCAGTCCCACCCCCAACCATCATACAGAACGTAGTCTTCCCCTAACCCCTACCTACTTCCCCGGACTACGTAAACTGAACTCTTTCCTCCGCCTTGCCTACACTGGACTACAATCCAACATGACCGAACATGAAGAACATCCTCCCGACCATACTACCCACCTGTCCAAGGGTTGCCTTTAGGCGCCCACCCAACCTCCGTAATATCCTGGTCAGACCCTACAAACCCCACACCCCTAACCCTCCACCCACAATTGGTTGCAGACCGTGTGGCAGAAACAGATGCCATGTCTCCCCAATACTCCCACCTACCACGACCTTCCAGAGCCCCACCAACAGCACTACCTACAAAATTAAGGAAAACATAACCTGTCTGTCCTCCCACACTATCTACAAAATAAACTGCACACTCAGCCCAGCCTTTTACATCGGTCAGACAAAGAGACCCCTCCCCGAACGGATTGCCAACCACCGCAGCACAGTAAAACTCCTCAAAACCCAATTCCCCATAGCCGCCCATGCCCATAGCCACAACACCAACAACTTCAACCAGTGCTTCACACTGACCACCCTCAAAGCCCTACCTCCCGACTCATCAGAAGCTGAACTCCATCTGTGGGAACTTTCATTCCAGCATGTCCTACAGTCAAGACAAAGCCCTGGACTCAATATCCTATAATTCTTTATCTCCCACCTCCCCCCCCCCCCGCAAAGCACGAGTCCATTGGAATTGTACATACAATAAAACCTTCTGTGTGTGCCTTTTGCTTGAATGGTGGTTGTATGTAAGTATGTATGTATGAGAGTGTGTATCAATATTTAAATATTGACACCCCTAAGGGTGTTTGAATGAATGTGTCAAGATGGGGGTGTTAGTATGCATCTCCCCAACCCCCATCAAGTCCTTGCCTCTTCCCAGACCCTTATTGAGAGAGAAAGTTGGTGACCTGGTGGGGTCAATTGTTTACGACCCAAGTTAGCAGAGCAGCAAATTTTGGCTGCTCAGTCGTCGGCTAGCCGATCACTGGAAATGTCTTCCTAACTTTCTGATGAAGGGGGCGGTGCCTCCGAAAATTCAAGTTCTCTAAACCTCACAAGGTGTCTACCATCTATGAACCTCAGGTAAGTCATCTTTCTATCTCTCTGTCCTTTCCCCATTATTATATTATATATATATATATATATTGTAACATGAAAAGTTACACTTAACAATACAGGCGAGCTTGCGAGTTGCAATTGTTGAGGAACTGACGCAACTTGGGCCAACAATGTAGTCTGACGAGATTTTGGGAAACGCCATGGGGTAGTGGAAGGAGCAGGTTGTCGGCGGGACGATGAGAATGACCACGCATTATTTCTCATGCTCTGATTGGAATTAAAACTACTATAATCCATTTTTGGTGTTTTTTGTGAAAAATACCTGGCGCCCTAACAGAATTATAAATCCTCGAATACGGAGGAACGCCGGATCTTCTACAATATATATATTTGTAGCTTTAATTAAGAAAGAACTGCCGGCATAAAGATTGAAAATTGTAAGATTAAAGTAAATTTAGTTCTGACCAAGATATTTGTTTAATTTTTAATTATAAAAAACTCATTTTAAAATAATTAATATCCCCAACCCCTATTCGTTTTAAAGGGTTCCTTGGCATGGCATGGTGATTAGGACAGAACTAGGGAGTTTTTTAAAATTGTTTCTTACGGCAGGCCTTAATTACAATATTTTACAACTATGATGTACACTTTTTGTTTTTTACAATAATTAGCATTAGCAAAAGTAATTAATAGAATACATGTAACAAAAATGAATAGTAAGTGATTTTATATATTTTACTGTTGTCTTACCCCAGCAAACTGTCACGGTGTCATTTGGACGCATTTTGCATGCAGCACATGGTAACGCACTGCATGCTTCAGAATATCTCACCTCAACACAGGAAGTATGTTAACACCAAGGATGTGCATTTGTGAGGGTTCCAAGTGAATTGAAACGTTTGGGTTTTGAAGGTGAATTTGAAATGGAACCTGGCCAATGTCTCCCTCCCACCCAGGATGAGCTAGAAGTAGGCTACAGAGACAATCAAATATGATGTATACCAACTTTATAGTCAAAAGTTAAAAATTTCTTTGATGTAGCCTAATAATAACTTGGTCAGTACGAATACAACGGTTTTAGGAAGCTGTCAGTGGGAAGTTAATGAGAAAATAACAGTGAGTAAATATGTAAAACATTAATAAATGATTCAATATTGAAGTAGAAAATAATTAGCTGTTGATGTTGTGGTATTCAGGTCTGCTACATGCAAACCTATCTTGTACAAACCTTTTCATTTCCTTATAACTAGCACATTCTACATCCTTAATCTGCACTGCACATTCCATCCTTGGCCTACCTCTTCTGTTCTTAGCTCACACTCACTTCCCTCTAATGCTAATTTTACAACACCCTCGTGTCTTATAACGTGGCCTATTAATCTATCCCTTCAAAGTCCTCCACAGTGTTCTCTCTTCTCCTATTCTGTTTCCTCGTTTGTTATTCTATCCACTATCTATTTCATTCTCCTACAGCACCACATTTCAAAGGCTCCCATTCTTTTCCTTTCCCCAATTCCTGTTGTCCATGTTTCGCACCCACCCATATTACATCGCCACGCCCAATACCAACATTTCTAGCAACGATTTCGTAAATATTCACACATGTTACCCCTAAGTAAACTCCTGTTTCATCGCGGAAGCCTTCCTCGCCAGTGCTATCCTACTCCAAGTAGCAGAATTCCTTAACATCCTCCAAAATATCCCTTCCCAATCTAACAGCCTTTGTTATTCCAGTTTCCCATACTACACTCAATTACCTTGTTTTTCCCTGTATTAAGCCTCACATTGAACACTTCCTTTCAGGACGACATTCATTCCACTTATCATGGTTTCCAAGTCTTGGTCTGACTCCCCTAATACTACAATATCGTCATCTGCAAAGTGTACGATTCCGTTTCCACATTCCGTTTTAATTTTCTTCTTCGCGTGTTCCATATATATATATATATATATATATATATATATATATATATATATATATGAGTCAGGAAATGACATTGTCATGTTTATTAAAACAATTAATGTGGAAAGGACAGAGAGATAGAAAGAAGATGACTTACCTGAGGTTCATAGATGGTAGACACCTTGTGAAGTTTAGAGAACTTGAATTTTCGGAGGCACCACCCCCTTCATCAGAAAGTTAAAAAGACATTTCCAGTGATCGGCTGGCCGACGACTGAGCAGCCAAAATTTGCTGCTCTGCTAACTTAGGTCGTAAACAATTGAACCCACCAGGTCACCAACTTTCTCTCTCAACGAGGGTCTGGGAAGAGACTTGAGGGGAGTTGGGGAGATTCATACTAACACCCCCATCTTGACTCACATTCATTCAAACACATCCACCCTTAGAGGTGTCAATATTTAAATATTGATACACACTCTTATACATACAACCACCATTCAAACTAAGGTATACACACACACAGAAAGTTTTATTGTATGTACAATTCCAATGGACTCGGACTTTCGGGGGGGGGGGGAAGGTTGGAGATTCCGGCTCTCTCTTCCTGATCTTCTATCCTAGTTACTGCAGCCTGTCTTCTTCCGTAGAGGTTATGCGTAATCCTCCTTTCTCGATATTTTTATTCTATTACATTAAATAAAAAAAATATCAAATTTAATAATGGGAGTCTAAAATAGGTTTGCAGTCTAAGATAAGTTAATGGGGAACAGACTGTCGTAGGTTTCCCCTGTGAATCTTCTGAGTAAGTAGTTCTCGGGGCTTCCACCCGGGTCAAGGTTTGTATTTCGCCACGACGTTTCGATGGTAAAGATCGGCGCAGTGGAACCCGCGTCCAATTATTTTTTTTTAATATTTACGGAAATTTAAATAACATAAATATTTGGGCACGAGCAAGTCGCTGGGCAGAAAGGAGGAAAAATGTGTTTTTTTTTTCCGCGCGCCAACTTGGCGGTGGTTCGGAATCAAAACAGCGGCTGGCTGACACTTGGGGGCCATTTAAGGCTCAGACACCTCGCCACTGGTTTCAGAATGTCCTAATCTGGCTGGTAATTTGGTGACCGGGTGACTGTGACGTGTGTGTTCCCCCAAATGGATATTATTGGAGAATATCATCCCTGCCACCTTGGTGATAGGTGTCACATAAGGTGGGGACGACGAGGTTTTAAAGAAGCTGGCGGAGACAATTTTATACAAGGTGGTGGCGAGAGGAGATTTGCAGCAGAGTGGTGGCGAGAGGAGATTGCTGGTGATACAAGGTGGTGACGAGAGGAAATTGGTAGCAGAGTGGTGGAGAGAGGAGATTGCTGGCGAGAGCAGATCGGTGAGGTGGCAGTGGAGAGGTGCACCATGCTTTGATCAGTCGAGGAAGCAGGTAAGAAAGGAAGAAAGAGGGAAAAGCCGAGTTTCCTCAATTCCGGCAGCACGACTTTCTACTGTTGTCTGCCGGCCACTTCAGAGTTCCACAACAAGGAAGTTCCAGTGATATCCGCAGCAGCAGCAAGGCGCGTGTGCAAACAACTCAGGTTCCTCAACGTACGGAAAATCTGCTGCACGTGGTCACCACCCCAAACAATAACTACCCCCGAGATATAATCCCCTTTTAATTCTTTATTTTTGTACATAATATACACACCCCGGACCTATTTTAAAATTATTGTGCTTTCAGTTAATAAATGTATATTAAACTTAATTATTAATTTCAATAATTAATATTCCCCCATCATTTACAATCTCTTCTATCTTTCTCAAGTGAAAGATGGAAGAGATCTTTACCATCGATCGAAACTTCGTGGCAAAATACAAACCTGACCCGGATGGAAGGCCAAGAACTACTTACTCAGAAGATTCAACGGGAAAACCTACGACATTCTTTTATCATAACTGCCACCGGACAAATACCATACCGCCTCTTCTTCTTCTTGGGCCTACCGAGGCGGCCGCTGACCGTCACCTGGCGTGACGCGTGGTCAGCGTATCGATCCACCCCAGCAGCCTCAATCGCGGTCGTCTCTCGCGCGACCCGTGACGACACCCACATCCAAACCCATGCTGGAATAGAACCCGAGGCAGCAACTAGAGGCTAGCCACTACGCCACAGGACCAGACCGCCTCCAGGAACAATAAATACGCACTTCAATTCATATTCTTCAAAATAATAACCACTTCACTTGACGTTTTTTTTAGAGATTTGTCCTGAAATTTACTATCCTCAAGAGGATTTCCCTTTCTCCCCCAAACACCCTTGCCACGGGTAAATTATTCCCGTCGTCGGTCCTGTT